>CM027662.1:16650000-17255000 GCA_015731905.1 Salix dunnii
TAGTATTTTCTGCTGCCGATCTTAATGTTCCTTGGATCGACCACGCCAACCACGGTTTCTCGTTCATATGAGCCGGCAACGGATTGTAATTGTTTTTTCAGCTGATTAATGAAACACAGAACTTGATTAGAGAAGATAAAAGACAGAGAATTGCAGATAGACATCTAAATATAATACTTACAGATGACAGGAAAGAGTCTGGTCTTCCTATCTTGTACATAATCCCAACAACAGCAACCTTTCCATCGAGGCTCTCATGAACCATGTGCAGCTCTAAAGCAAACCTATATTCATATACAGAGAGAGTTATAAATGTGAAAGATTTTGCTTCAGTCATAGATGGCTATAAATATATTTAAACATAGCGATAGAGAGAAACAGAGGGACGGGAAAATTGATATCAGATATATACTTCTCGCCATTGATTGCATGTTCAGAAGGTGTATGCCAGTGACACTGGTTGAGTACATATTCAGTTCCATTTATTTCAATACTTCCTGCCCCTCTTTCCCATTCCAGCTGCATCAAAAAACAATATTAGTATAATTAAAAAGCAGCAATTTTTTATATAGATAGAGAGCGAGAGATAGGGCTGGGGCAGATGCCTAAATACATTTGTGTATTTCAATATTGCTGCCTAGCTATTGCTTGTACATAGGTCAATGAACACATCTCACCAAACGTTTTTTCAAGTTTTCTGAAAACAATAGGTTAAATGGAGAAACTGGGATAGATTATTGATAGAGTTATGCTGTAATTCTACCTTGATGCTCTAATATTATAGGTTCAATCCTCCTTTTCTTACCATAATATCATGCCCCCTATTCCTAAGAGTGGCATTGCCAGGCTTGTAGCTTCTATTGAGGCTCCCCGAATGGGAGACTACATCAAGTGTTTCGTCCAACAGATCAATAGGAGACTGCATAGATCCATTGCTGCATGCACCCCATTGAGGGTGAATACTTCCCCAATGAGCCGGTCCCTTCTCACCATTTGGGTTGTAGTCAAACTCCCTTTCATCCTCTGCACCATAACAAATGGAAAAATAAAACAATGAACCAGCTTATAAATATAACTTATTCGCATGTTTGGTACGTACGGGGGAAGAGTTGCAAAGCTATAGGTTTTTTACTATTTTTTGTTCATGAAATGAGTTAATGCTTTGTCAAGAATTATTTAAACTACAAAAGTCAATGAATAAATTAAGACCAAGAAAACAAAATACTTGAATATGATAGTAATTTAAAATGCCGTAGCTCGCTCGGTAAGAAACAACATGCTAGTTCATGTATGGAGAAGTTGAACAAAAATGCTTTAAAATTGATCAAGGCCGTGCATGTCTGTTGCCTATTCCATGTTTCATGTCATCGATCTCACAGTAATGTGTGTGCATCTATTTAATACGTGTGTGGTAAACAAAATTAACATGAACAAGTGATGCCATGATAATAACCGCAGCCTGCTCACCAACTTCCTGAGATTTTGCCGGGAGAATATGAGAAACAAGAACGAGGAAGAAAGTGATCAAAAAGAGGAGCGGGATTGCTAGCTTCCCCATGTTTCTTGTTCGACTTTGAATTTGTTGCTCGACGATACCTGCAGAGGCATGTGGTTGTGGCCTGCTTATTTATAGCTTCCAAGTGCAATATGAACACAGGAAAAGCCAGCTGGAACGCGTTGACAAACGTTCTAAATTTGTTCCAAGAATTGGTGCCCAGGCTTCTTCACATGCCAATGAGAATGTTACAAATCAACAATAGAATTATTTCTAGAGCCATGTAACAGCACTAGTAGCAAAACTTCCGCAATAAATTCAAGTGTACGTAGTAGACAATCAAGCGTGTAATTATAGTTGTTAAAATCATGATTTTAACACAAATTAAAAGTTGTTTTTAAACTCGGATTATTAAATCTGAATCGTAAAATTATAAAATCATATCTAAAATTTACTGTACAAATATTGTAAAATCACAACTAAAATCGTGTAGGTAGAAAAATCATAAAATCATAAGTAAAATATTTTCGAATATAATATAATATAATTATGGCCATAAAATTTTATTAGTTAAGGTTTATATATGATTTAAAATAAATTAAAAATACATAACAATTATATCATTATATTAGTATTTAAAAAATAATGATTTTTTTATTTTAAAACTAGAAGAGAGGGGGGATGCTCCTAGCCTTGGGAGAGAGAAAGGGAGGGGGGGGCTAGCCTGGAGAGGGGGGGTGGGACAGGGATGAGGTGTAGGCAGAAGGGATGGATTTTGGATAAAATTAGGAGATCGTAAAATTGAATTGATGTAGTTCGATTTTATGATTTCGTATGATTTTACTGTTTTTTGACCGAGTTTAACTCAAATTGATTTTTTTTACCTAAATTAACAAGGTTTAAAGAATTGACTCGTAAAATTATATAATTTTACGAGTCAACTCGTGATTTTAACAACTATGAAGATGAAGAATCATGGTTTGAAAAAATAAGGTTACTTGCTCATTTATTTTGTTTATAAAATTGATAATTCATTGCCGTCCGATGCCTAATGGCTACGGTGGTGCGTGGGAGGCGGTCATTTGGAGCTCGAATAGGAAGAAAAACTAGCTTGGCCTAATTATTTTTGTCTTGATTGAAGACTCATTAATATTTTTTTCTTAATTTATTTATGTTATTTTTCTATACCACTTTCTTACTTTTTCATTTCTTCTTGAACTCGGCCCTAACTTTGCATCTACCAAACCAAAGCTATGGTTGTTGAGTTGATCTCACAATTGGCTAATTAAGCTGGAAAAAAATAGAAATATATTACATGAATCTTCCTCAGATGTTAATTTTCTTAATTATTATGCCTGGATTTTGAATTTTTTCAGTGAAAAACTAAATTTTAACTTTTGGAACGTCTCCTAAATAAATATACAAGCAGTGTTTTCAATGGGAAAACTTTCTATAATTCCCTAATATCTTCTCCCTTGATTCTTGATTGAAACTCGTCTCTATGTTTGGTGAACCACTAATTTATTTTTTGTTTTTTTAATTTGAGAGAATTTCATCCCCTAAAAAATATATTTTGTGAGTTCATACGAGCGGATAAAATTCTAATTGTCCTATATTCTTACAAAAGATACACGTTTTGACTCGAATTCCAGACTTTTTATACAGATCTCCAGCTCTTTTTCATTACCCTATGGGATCTTCTTTCTTTATTGTTTGATGGAAGGTACCAGATTCATTTCCAACATGTGAAAGGGAGACTAGAAAAATCAACTTACTTAAGAAGTTCTACATGCATTCTAATCAAGAATATATTATTATTATTATTATTATTATTATTATTATTTTGATTTTGATTTTGATTTTGATTTTGCAATAAGCATGACTCTAGTGCCCTCTCCTAAATAATGAACAAGCTCGATCGATACAATGTTTTCTTTATAAGAGAGCCGTAGCACGTACCTTCAAGGTTGATAAGCAAAACTATTCAAATAATTTGAAAAAAATCAATATTTGCATCATATATTTGGTTTGTACCATTGGATTGCGTGCGTAGCTTAGAACAAGCTATCAATTTTCAAATCACCAAACGTATTTTTCCTAACTTAACTCTTTGAATTATGTGATTAATAAAGGCAGACGTCGAGAAGCCAATATCGTCAAATGGAACTTCTGCTACAAAATCTTGAACACGATTCCTTGTCATCCATCGTTGGATCTTCAAATATAGTTGCTTGTTGCAAGTATTTGGAAAGTGTAAGCGTCATTATCAAAGCATTTCTAACTTGCACGCTTACATATTGTTAACTTACATAAACATTAATTTTATAATACAAAAATCGTAAAATCACAACTAAAATCGTGTAGATAAAAAAATCATAAAATCATAAGTAAAATATTTTTGAATATAATATAATTATGGACATAAAATTTTATTAGTTAAAGTTTATATATTATTTAAAGAAAATTAAAAATACATAACAATTATTTCATTATATTAGCATTTAAAAAATATTGATTTTTTTTTATTTTTTATTTTAAAACTAGGAGAAAGAGAGGGGAGGCTCTGGAGAGGGGGGGCTAGCCAACTAGGTATAGGGGGGAGAGGGAGGTGGGGAAGGGATAAGTAGCCAACTAGGTGTAGACTCTCTAGGGGGCGACAGAAGGGATAAATTTTGAGCAGAATAGGTAGGATTATAAAATCAGACCGATCTAAACTGATTTTATTATTCAACCTGATTTTTTTACTTGATTTGACAAGTTTTGTTGAATTAACTCATAAAATCAGATGATTTTACAAGTCAACTCACAAGTTTAACAACTATGCTCAAGGTTACAGAGAGTTCAAAGTTGAAACAAAGAGAGGAGATTTCTCTATCCAACCAAACTCATCATTTACCCCCAGATGTTCCATTTTTAATCAAGATGTCCAAACAGCTCGACCTTAGAATTCCGTTTAAATGTTTTGGATTTCTATCCATTAAAGCTTTCTGATTGTAATGTGATTTTCAGCTAAAAACATATTAAAAGTTTTTAGGTTTTCTAGACACCGCCACATTAAAACTATAAAAACACCAACAAAATAATATCAATTTTATATTTTTAGGTTAATAGTAATTTGAAAAAACATAAACTACCATTTTAACAATTTTAAGACACAATCTATTATGTACTCTATTTTCTTTTCTAGTTAAATCATAGCGTGGTGGTAAAGGGTTTAAAATCTACACAATAAATCTTGAGTTCGAGTCTAGGTGTGCACCTCTTATAAAAGTATGAAACAACTGAAATTTTACTCGTTTATCTAGGTTCATAAAATAAGTTTTTCAATATGTAGAGTTTTCTCGAATAAAAAAAAATAAAAAGACAGTTGATTTTCAAATTCCAATCTCTTAAATCTGGAGCTTGCATTTTATTAGCAAAGAAACGTGGGCAACAAGAAAAATTCCCAAAATATGAACGTTATTTCCATGCAACAACATGCACGGGTGGCGAACTTCAGGAAGCCATTCGGGGACGGCGTCTCTTGATATTTAATTTTGGCCTTCGCCCAATAAATTCTCCTCCCGTGTACTCTTAATTTCAAAGCTTCCAAAGAGAGAAGCACATCAGAAGTCAAAGGAACTAATTTCAAGGTGACCCTTTTCAAATTTTATTCGGGTGTGTAATCTTGTCGAAGTTGGAGCCCTTTTGGCTTTGTAGCACAAATATAATTCACTATCCTACCTATTTACAGTTTTATTTTGCATAATTGAGCTGTTTTAGCCAACTTCTCATCCATTGCGTACTTTTCTTTTCTTTTTTTAAGTAAGATTTAAATGAATTAAACAAGTTTGAAGTGAGAAACTTTGGTAAAATAGATGGTAAATTTGAAGTTTGTTTGGAAAATTCATTTTATTTTATTTTTTTCATATCAAATAACCTTACCATTTAGTTTTAGAAATTATATTTCGATGCCAAATTCTTTTTTTATTATTTTTCAGTATTTTTTTAGTGGAAGACGAGAGAGGGGCTCGTTGGATTCCAATGAATAAACAAAATATTGCCAATGGCAACGATTTCTAACACTAAAATGGTTTATTTTTATGTCAAATAGTTTCATATGATAGAAAGAGTTCAGATTATGTCTTTTTGAATTGTGTAAAATAAAGAGTTAAGGAATATAAATTGTAAACTTGTTTTTTATCATGGTTAACAACCCTATATCAACATCTTAAGTAACAACTCGGTTTTGAATATTGTATTCTTTCATTATTCTAATTTCAAAGAGTACAATCTTATATGCATGCAACATGAACTTTGTAAATTTATTTTAATTGTGCTATGAAGTTAAGATATAAAAATCTACACATTTCACTTGTTTAAACTTGTTTTCAACAAGACAATATCAGTTCATTCCTATTAAATTAAGACCATCAAAATAAATAAATAAATAAATATGTGACCTAAAGGTCAAAGCTATAAAGGTAAATATAAATATCCAAAATAAACGTTTTATTGAATTTTATGTTAAAAGTCTTTTTCGATAAAATCACGAGAAACATATTAATAGAAAACAATCAATGCAAGGGATTCATGGTCCAAAGCAAGCGTCATGCCTTTCGTGAAAAGTCACGAGCGACTGTGAGTGAGGTATGCCATGAGACAACAACGTTCCCAAAATCAAATAAATAAAAAAGAGGTCAACATTTTCAGATAGTTTTCGATGCCAACATTTTCTTGTATGATATTTTGATGATAGCGTAAAGCGACCACTTCTTTTCCGCACATTGTTTTTAAAAAAATTATTTTTATTATTATTATTTAAATTAAAAAAAATAATATTTTTATATTCTTTAAATAAAGATATATGTTATTATCTTATTATATAAATATTTCACTTATATATTTTTATCTCTAGAATTATTTAAAAAATTACTTCGGTTCCAATGTTCTATTCTGATAACAAATAAATCTTTAATTAAATGTTTTTTTTTTATCCTTGCAATTTATCATAAATAAAATTTAGTATTTAAATTATTTTTATTTTTAAAAAATAACAAATAATTAATACCGAATACAGAATACCTGGAAACTAATGAATAAAATATAAATATTTAATTTTTTTTATTCGATGTCCAATATAAATATATAGAGAAGCTTTTTTATCTAGCCCACGACATGAAGCGGACCATCAATCCTGTTTCTTGACTAAATTATAGCTTAACACTTAAATTATTTAGAAGCAAACAAATTGATCCTTTCAGTTTTTTAAAAACAAATTTAACCCCTTACTAAAACTATCATTGATTGTCAGCTCATTAAAAACACATGTTAATTGTTATATATATATATATATATATATATTAAAAGGTATTATATGGCTAGCTAGAGTGTACTGGAGACTAGATATACCTTTTAAATGATTTTAAAGAAACATTATTTAAATTAACTTGTATATTCAAAAGAACAGAAGTTTACTAATGATGATTACTAAATTCAAACTCATAAATTTAAGAATATATCAAATTTTATTCACCAACAAGCTAGCACTCGAATTTAAATATGTAAATTTTTAATTAATACTTATATTTCACATAATTAGACAAGGATAAATTCATAAAAAAAAAATTATAAAACTCAATCTCTAAAAAATATAATGTTATAGGATTTAATTAAAAAAAAACCATACATTGCAAAGAAAAAACAAATATTATTGTAGTGAATAGCGTTTTGTGGGAGGGTATAGTAAAACCTCCTCTCTTTTAGTTTTAGATTGTGTTGATATGAGTCATGAGACAAGGAGAATCTCTTAGAAAGTAAAGTGAAATTAATTATGAATTCAATTTTACAATTAATTTAATAGTGAAGAATTAATTGATAAAATAATTAATAAGAAAATGACAAAAAAAATCTCAAATAAATTGAGTCAACTCATCAAACACTTTGTTGAGGTCATAAGTATGAGACAATCTTATAAAAAATAAATTAAAAAAAAAACTAGATAAACCTAATGTTGATGTAATTGAAATTGAAGAAAAAAACATATATATTGCAAAAAAAAAAAAAAAACCGAAAGGAAGAAAAAGATTATCATAATCATTAGTGTTTTGTGAGGAGAGTATATAGTTAAATCTTATATTCTTAAGGATTTTTAATGACTCAATTGACCTTAGTAATAAGACATGGATAACTTCATATAAAACAAAAAAAAAATCATGAATTCTAGTTCTTAGCCAATCTAAAATTAAATGATGAATTTGAAAAGAAAAAATGACAAGGACAAGGGGAAAAAACTCTAAATTTACTTGTCAAATTCATAATGTAGGTCATGAGATAAAGATAATCTCATCAAGGTTAAATTAAAAAAATATGAAACTTAATCACCAATAAATTTAATATGAAAGGATACAGGTGACATTAAGAAAATCATATATTGCAAAAGGAAAAGGAAGGAAAAAAAAAACATTATTATAGTGCATAAAGTTTTGTGAAGAAAGGTACAGTAAAATCCCCTTGTCGTTTAGTTTTTTTTAACTTGGTTGACTTGAGTCATCATACGGGGAAGACTTCATAGAAATAAAGCAAAACAAATCATGAAACCTAATTTTTAATAAATTTAATATTGAATGATGAATTTTATAAAAAATATTAATAAGAAAAAATAAACTTGGGACAACTAAGATGTAATACCTTTTGTTTTCAATAAAAAAACACATGGTTAATTTTTATAATTACTAGGAAATTATTTTTATATATGTACTCCATAAAAAAATATTTTAGTTTTATTTATAAATAGGATATCATAAGTTATTGACTTATCAAACCAGTACTTCAATATAAATTTTAAACCACGATCCAATCATCTAAGATCATGGCCATATCAACCACTTCTTAATTAAATGCAAGCCATTCAATATCACATTTAAGTTATTATATGACATATTAATTCTACATTGATAATAATTTACACAATATATTATGGCATACATAATCAGTGAATAAATATAATGGGATATTTAAACTTATAAGTATACAACTGACAATTAAGTAAACATATTTTACATGTACACTTATATTTGAAGTCAAAATGATCAATAATATACTTAGATTATAAAATCATAAGTGATATGGATGCCTACTCTTGATGAGTAGAGATGGTATCGTAAAGAGAAAAAGACAATAAACCAATATAATTTAAATAACATTAATCCATCATACATGATTAGCTATTTTCTATTTTGCTTTAATCAATGCCAATAAGTAAAATCATTTATTTAATTCTACTTATAATCCTTTTAATTTTTCATTCAAATTTATTTACCTTAAACTTTATGTTATACTTATCGGCCTATACCTGGACCAATAAGTCAATGTCAATATCATAATCAATTTGTTATCATTAGCTTTCATTCTAATGACTAGTTATCAAATCTTCTAAGGCATGTTAATGTAAATAAACTCATTGACATTATTATAAGTCTTCCTTTCTTCCCAAAACAACTAATAAATTCTATTTTTGACTTGTATCTTTCATGTAAATGTCAATACCAATGAACCTTATTGGTTTCATTAGTCTCCAAAACCAAGAATAACTTATTGATTTTAAAAAATATTGATACCAATATAACCTATTAGTATCATTAATTTTCCAAACTAGAAATAACTAATCATTTTTTTAAAAAAAAAAAAAGATTTATATCAATGTAACTCATTTTTGTCATTAGTCTTCCAAACTAAGAATTACTTATTAAATTTAAGAGATGTTGATACTTATATAACCTATTGGTACTAATAATATCCCAAACTGTGGATAACTAGTTGAGTTTGATAAATATTGATATATACGTAACTTGTTGGTATTACAACTTTTTGAACTTCGAATAACTAATAAATTTTCTTAGTATTTTTTATTTTATTTTGTTAATGTTGTTGTCAATGTACTTAGTATGACTAATTAAATTAAATTAATATCGATATCAATATATTTCATTGATATCATTACCACTTACAACACCTTAAACAACTAATGAAATTAATATTCATTTCTTTATTTTATTTTTAATTTTAAAAAATTCTTATACTTCATTCATGATTTGTAAATTAAAGGTAATTATAAATAAAAACAATTAAAGCAATTCAAATAAAATGTTGAAGTGTTAGACACTTACTAGGGTTTGATAATTTGCTAAATGTTTTGGTATACTCTTCTCACTATTATTTTTTTTTCAATATTGTTTTTTTAGTTTTCTTTGTATATAAATTGTTTATGTGCGACCTCAAAAATAGATAACAACAGACCTTATAAAAAGTAATATAAAAAAAATATAAAACTTAATTGGCAATATACCTAATAATGAATGATTTAATTGAGAGAGAGAAATGCATAGATTGCAAAAAAAAAAAAGGGAAGGGAAAAACATTATTCAAGTGAATTGTGTACTATGAGGAGGGGTATAGTAAACTTTTGTCCTTATTTAGTCTTTGAATTGGTTGGCCCAAGTTATGAGACTAAGATAGGACCGTAGGAAGAAAAACAAAATAAATCATAAAATCTAATTTCTAATTGATTCAACTCAAGAATGAATCTAAGAAAAAACTTAAAAAGAAAAGGGGAAAAACACTCCGTGTGAACCTAGTCGACCCATAAAACCAGCATTCCACGTCATGAGAATAAAATAATCTCTTAAAAACTAAATTGATAAAAAATATGAAACTCAATTCTCATTAAACCTAATATCTGTAAAAAAACAAAATCCTAAAGGAAAACAAAAACATTAGCATTGTGAATAATGTTTATGTGAGGAAGGGGTATAATAAAATCCCCTCTTGTTTTAAATTTTTTATTTGGTTGACCTGGGTCATAACACAAAGATAATCTCATAGAAATCAAAGTGAAATAAATCATAAAATCTAATTTTTAATTAACTTAATGTTGAAGGATAAATTTAATAATACAATTAAGAAGAGAAAGGAAAAGGAAAAACAAGTCAACTTGCTAAATTCATAATCTTGATCATTAGACTAGGATATCCTCATAAAAAATAATTGAAGAGAATTTCAAAATTTAATCGCAAATGAACCTAATGTCAAAGGATGTAATTGGAATTAAAAAAGTTTTGCAAAAAATCAAAATGAAGGGGAAAAAAACATTATTGTAGTGAAATAGTATAAGAAAATCCTCTCATCTTTTAATCTTTTAACTTGGTTGATTGAATCATGAACCTCAATTAAAATAGCAATACTCTTCTTACTTGAAAAAATAATGATGTATTATTTTGTAATATATTAAATAATAATATAAAAATTATTATAGAACCTGAAACGTAAAATTTCTTAATCGAATGAATTTTTCACACCATAATAATTGTATTAGTTTGTGTCTTTAACCATCTTAGTAATCATTTTATTTTTGAGTTATTAGTTTATATCACAAGCACTTTTACCATAAAATTTATCCGATCCAAGTGGTGTGTCGGAATTTGTACATCATGCCTTCTAGGAAGAATATAGTTTGTTTATGGGATGTTTGTTATTATATTTTAAAAATAATTTTGAAAAAAAAATATTTTTATTTTAAATTAATTTTTTTGATATTTTTAGATATTTTGTTATATTAACGTCAAAAAAAATTATATTTTTTAATAAAAAAATACTTTTAAAAATAATTTCAACAACAATAACAAATAGTCACAGTGGTGAAAATCATTTTTGGTATTCAAATATTAAAAAAAAGGGTAAAATAAAATAAAATAATAGTGATTTATTACGTTGCCCAAATGCACTCAAAAATTAGCTATTCGGATATTAGAGAAGCCACTATCCACTTGTTCTGATCGAAAAGGGTTATAATTATTACATAATGCCAAAGAACAAATTGCAAATCATAATTACCGGGTGAATGATATCTTTAAAGCGTGATTAAAGTGAGCACCAGCAATTTCCAACCGTTAATTTTCTAGAGAGATAAGAACATAAACCCTACAGTGTATAATGTCAAGATCATTATATATATATATATATCAATCACCAATTTCGTTTGTATTGATTATGCGAGAATAAATTTGATCCACTTTGAGATGTAATGAGGTTCCTGTTTTTGTTTTTGGTCACCACTTGTCACACGAGTAAGATAATCCAGAAAAAAGTTGGCCATTTCCACATTTCTTTCTCTCTCTATATATATATATATGTTTCTTTAGAAGAGTTGCCAAGTTATTCTTTGATCTTGTCATAACTCATTTTTTAGTTATTTTCGAGAGAAAAAAAAGATTGATGTTGTAAAAAAATTAAGCTAAAAATTTTGAATGGATTTGAGAACCCAATCGTATCTCGAATATGTCTAAAAATAAATGAAAATATAGATTTAGAGATAAAATAATTTGTCATTGGATAAATCTGCATTAAAATTAAACCGAAAGATATAATTATATTTTTTATAAGCCAATTTGATTTAAAGTATAATTATGTTTAGAAATTAAATTTGAGATCAATTAAAGGATTTAATTAAGTGCAAAGACTTAATTCTATTTTAAATTGATCACATTTTTATCAGGGGCTTAATTGATTAGAAATCAAGTATGGGAGCCAAATTCAGGTTTAATTGAGAAGATTTAAATTTTTAGAGATCAAATTTAATTTTTACCAAGTCAGTTAGATGATTAGGGGTGAAATCAAGGTTGTCAAAATCACTTTTTTAACACAACACGAAAATATAATATAAACTTGAATTGTAAAATCATAAATAAAATATTTTTTGTTGCTTATGTATGACAATTATAGTCGAGTATTAAATAACAATATAATACAATTAAAATAAAAATGAACTAAACATTAAAAATAATAATCAAACACTATAAATAATTTAAAAATACAATACAATATAATCATATCCATAAAACTTCATTAATTAAGTTTTACATAATTTAAAATAATTTAAAAATAAAATATAACTCTCTCTTCGAGAATGACAACATGCGAAGCGAAAAACCTAAAGAAATTAGAGGAAAAACCTGAGCATTCACCCTATAAGTTTGTATTGATAAAGAAGCCAAATCTTTAGACAAAAGAAATTAGACCCGCACTAGTGGCTGCTTTTAGCCTAGTTGCTGCTTTGTTCTTCTCCTAGCTTCATAAGTATCTGCTTTCCTCTCACCATAAGATATCATGTTTTGTAACTTTTCTATATGATTATTTTAACATTACTCGGTAATATCCGATAAAATAAATAAATTATATCGTGATTTTAATGCTTATTGCTTACTATAGACTCTTTTATTTTGAGGGCAGATCTCTTCTAGCCAAGTTACTGTTGTAGACAGTTTGTGTAAGATAAGGGCAAGTGTCACCAAGGCAACCACTTGACCACGAATTAAATCCTTAAAAAACTCGATGAAGCGTTGATAACTTCACTCGATCCATAAGGATTTCCAAATGTCTCATCTAAATTACACCACCTCAATTAGGTTTAATGAGCTGCGATCAAAGATACATATGCTTTTGACATCACAAGGCAACAGAACAGGGTACCCGGTTGTGCCTCATTGACTTTTGTTTAACCTAAATCCACCACTATGGTCAAGCTGTCCTATTTATAGTGCTATATACTGTGGACAAAAAAGAAGTTCACAACCCCATCATTTTGATTGGTTCTGAGAAAAATAAAGTAAACGAGATAGTATAATCACCCCACTTAATTTTGCCTCTCATTTGGTGGAGATCCCAACACAAAATTTATTATAAAATATTACACACAAACCCTAGCCTTCCTCTCTATATAAAACAGGCTCAACTTCTCCTTCCTTCTGAACAAAAATAAAAGGTCAGTTTTGGCGATCTCTATCTAATTTGGTTAGATATACGTTCTATTTTGATTATACTAGCTCGATATTGTCAATTGATTATGTATGCCTTTTGCTACCAATTCATATTTAATATTTATTTCAAATTAAATTTACGTTCTCGTACATATCACATGACTATATATATATACACGTATACATATATTCACATTTTGTTTGTTTTGAACTGTTAAAGCAGAAACGATCGCGATCAAAGGAGAGGAAGAATGAGATTCTTAGTGCTTGCTCTAGTGTTTGCACTGCTGAGCAGCTCTTGCTTGGCTTCATATAGGAAAGCTTTGCATGTTGAAATAATCCATGGACCAAAGCAGAGGCAACTTGCTGCGGATCACAAGGACTTGAATGCTGGGTATCCGGGAAGCAGAGTGAATAACCACCATTACATTCCTAGGCAGGATTTCAACAACTTTGGTGGAGATGGTGGGGATGGTGGCAGTGGTTAAAACCAAATATTGCATCTGTTGATGATTGATTGGGCGTGAAATATATATATATAATTGAGTGTGGTCTACGTTATACTGGCTTATATGTATTGTATTTTCACCTAATTAATTAGTATTTGCTTTGTATCTTGTTTTCCGTGTTATTTTTCTTTCTTTTTTTTAATCTTTTTCTATCATAATGTTCATATCAAGTTCAAATATCATAATAATGGATTATATATTTTATGATCTCCTCTCTAATATGAATTATTGATTCCACTTTACAGATTATGCATGTTTGTCTGCATGACTACTGCGTGAACTGAAGAGCTAATTAACTGTTATGAAAAAATTATTATACAAAAGTTTGCATAGATTGCGGTACATAGAGAGTTTTTCTTCTTCCATGGAGAGTAGTTAGAGTTTGTTCACAGCCTCACTTTCTAGGTTTTTTTTTGCAGTGCAAGATTCGTAGTAAGCAACAACACAATTCTAGTACTACGTTTAATCCAGTTTACTATAGTCAATATCTCAATTATTGTAATTTTAAATGACCAAATTTAATTCTTACAGGGTTTATAAGATGAAATCAGAGGTGAAATTGCAAGAAAATAAAAATTTAGAGAGTTAATTAAGAACTAAATTGAAGAACTTCAATGTCAAAGACCTCCCTGCATAACACGTGCATTATTGAGGGGATGTATCAGGCTTTTATAGGGACTAAATTGAAGAAAGTAAAAGTTTAAGGCTTAATTGGGGACCAAATTGAACAAATTAAAAACCAAGAACTACTTTGAAAAAGGTTCCAAACTTAAGGGGTCTTAATTTATTTTCAAGAGGAGCCTAATTGCATAAAATCAATCAATTTTATCTTTATTAAGGACATTTGAGCTTAAAATAATAGGAATCAAATTGAAATTTATCAAATTTCCAATTAGAAAACCTAGATTTTTAGGGTTTAAGGAGAAGACATGTCACTCGTCTTAAATGGAGATAGAGTGACACATTGTCTATCCTTGTTTTATCGTCTTCCTTAGCCGAAAGGTTATTTGTGTTACTACATTTAGGTGTATAAACATAGCATTTCAACAACCTCATAGGCTCAAACCACTACTATTTGATAGAATAGATTTCTAAGTGCAAGGTTTTTCTACCTTTGATGTTTATGTCCCATTTAACAATGGAAGCCCTTAACTTTTTATCCTAAGAGAGCTTTATCTAAATAAGCAAATTTGGCAATGTTACACCCAACTTTGATGGGAAAACTAAAAGCTACCAAATCAAGCATGGTTTGATCCTAGTTGAATAATAACCCCTCCTCTACAAGTTTTATAGTTTGTTTGGCTTCAATGAGCTTGTATTTTTCTCAATTAATTCATAAGAGATGCATAATTAGTTAGCCATTTTTTGTTAAGGTTCCTAACTTTTCCTAAAATTTCAAGAGTTTATTGATATCGATGGAGAATAACAACAAAAAAAGAAAGGAGAAGAATGGTATTCTAACATGTTAGAGGAAAAAAAACAAAAAATAATCTCTTATGATCTAGTTTTAAAATACCATTTTCAAACACACAAATGGCTCCACATCCATAAACTAACAGTAAATTCAACCCTTCCCAATAAATCTAAGTTTAGGCTTATAATTGAACTCAACACAATAATAATGTATACCGAAATACCAAGGCTATAAGTCATTAAACACCCAATCAACACCTATAAATATATCAAAACAAGAAGTACAGAAGGCACTTGAAGCTTAGTTAATTATTGACAAGTCAAGATAAATCAATGAAGAACTAAAAAGGTGTGATCAAAACCTTACACATATAATAATTATTGCTAAAATCAAAGTATACCCTAAAATTATTACATACAAGTTAAACAATTTAATTTATAAAAGGTAAAAATGTCATAAAAATACTGGAAAATAATAAAATAGCTCTAAATAAAATAGAAATCAAATCCTTAATCATATAGAAAACTAATACAATTCTCGTATAATAGTTTCTAGACCATTTCACAAGTCTTTTTTGAAGTCATATTTTCGTAAAATGTTAACCCAATAAATAAAAAAGATCTCTAAAAATTTATGATAAAATCAAATTTTGATCCAACAGTCGGATAAAAGAAATATACTTGTTAGAGTAAAACTATGTGTTAAGAAAAATAAGCTCAAAATCACCTTGAGTGCCTATTTGGCTGGCGGCCAAACCGGCGTTTTAGCCAAAATTCAAAAAAAAATGCATTTTAAATGAATATATTTTGGTATTTTTAGATCATTTTGATGTGCTGATATCAAAAATAATTTTTTTAAAAAAAAACATCATTTTGATGTATTTCGGCACGAAAAACACTTTG
The DNA here is from genome assembly GCA_015731905.1 of Salix dunnii. Classification (NCBI taxonomy): domain Eukaryota; kingdom Viridiplantae; phylum Streptophyta; class Magnoliopsida; order Malpighiales; family Salicaceae; genus Salix; species Salix dunnii. The sequence goes on from CM027662.1 coordinate 16,666,113, forward strand.
AAAAGCAGTCGCAACCGCACTCCCAAACACCCCCTTAATGTAAAACAATAATTAGTCCACTAATGCTAAATAATTTAGAAGTTATCAATGCAAAATAATCTTGCACATATATTAGATTCACTGAGGTTTGATCATCTTGTTTTTGAAGTTGTAGCTTATATGAATACATCTTTGAGCTTTCTTGCCTTTAATCTTGTAATTGGACCAATTAGAACTTGCAATGGATCTTGATCATATCACAAATATTGAAGGCAAAGAGTAAGAAAAAAAATTTAAAAAAATACAAAAAGTGACTCGAGCAAACCTTAATTGATTGTTGATGCAATGTTGTGGGTTGGAGCAATATTTTTTCAAACGCAAGAAGAATCAATTCATGCAACAGTAGGATTTATAAATATAAAGGCAATATTAATTTAATAATGTAAAACAACAAACAATCCTATATGCATCTTTTGAATAAAGGTTAATTTTTTAAATTCATAAACTGTAAAATTGAAGGCACGGGTTCAATTAAGAAGTTTAATTCCTAATCAATTTAATGTTGAATGATGAATCAAGAAAAAAAATTCTTAATATAAAACATATATCAAAGAAAAAAATAACAATATAAAAAATGAGTATCAAAATCTAAAAGAAAAGAAAATGGAGGGTGAAATTGAAAAAATCATTAAATTAAAAACTATATCAAATAAAAACAACAACAACAAAAAGAATGGGGACCAAATCTAACAAATTGAAAAATAAAAAAAGAGCAAAATAAAAATTATTTAAAATAAAACAAAGAGAAATAATAAAAAAGGTCATATCCAAAGAAAAAAAATCAAATGGTGATCTACAAATTTAGAGGATTGTGTGATTTTCTAAGAGGATGAAGAAAAAAAAGATTTCAACATTGAAGAGAATGTCCACTAATTTAACTTACCGTCTATGAAGGAAAACAATGTTCATAAGAATGAAATGACTTGATTAAACAATAATTTTAACCACAATGGCCAATTGCAAACGCCACCTTTAAAAGTTAAAATGGCTAACTCATTGACGCGTCTACAATAGAGGTACAATCGGGTTAAAATGAAGAAAAATATAGATTCAATGATGAAATAATTTATTATTGGATAAATCTATGTAATAATTAAGTTGAAAGACATAATTATATTTTTTATAGGCTAATTTGATTTAATTGTGCGCCAATTTAAAATATAATTATGTTTAAGAATTAATTTAGGATCCAATTGAAAGATTTAATTAAGTACAAGGACTTAATTATACTTTAAATTGGTCAAATTAATTTTATTAAGGGCTTAATGGGTGAAAAATCAAGTTTGGGAGCCTAATTTAGGTTTAATTGAGAAGATTAGAATTTTTATAAACCAAATTCAATTTTACCAAAATTATATTAGGGGTAAAATCAAAGACAAATAAAAGTTTAATGAACAATTGAGGCTCAAATTAAATAAATTTGATACCACCAAAGTACAAAAATTGCATAAATTTAAGGCTATTATTCAATTTTTAGCGAGGAGATAAAGAGTCATTTCCTACTCTATATATAGTTGTGATCAGACTATGGATTATGCATATAAAGTGCATGAGTTGCATTTAAAATAAATGAATAAATAATAATATAAAAATTGCACTTTTATATAAAAAAAAAATGTGTTGTTTTCGCGTATATAATCAGATTCTAAAAAATTCTTAAGCATAATATTTGTAAAAAAAATGCATCTTTTCTCATATTTTTAAAATAAAAATGGGATATTATAACTAGTTTATGATTATCCGTTAAATTTAGGCTAAAATATCAAAAATCTCTCAACAATTTTTTTTTGTTCATTTTTTGGTTATAAACTTTAATTATCAAGGTGTAAAATTACATTGTAAAGCATGCCATCGATATTAAAGTATAATAAATACAGTGTTAAATTTTGGATCCTATAATGGTTAGGTTTCGACCCCATGAGATAGAGACTCTCTCATGAAAAAAGATCTGCTTCTAGCCATAAAAAAGAATTAACAAATAAAAAATATGACTTAGAAAAACAATTAAAAAATAATACAACTCACCTTAGGTAGGATGCACTAAGGGTGATATGTCTTCCCCTTGCATAACAAATCTCTTTTCCCAAACTCTCGTAGACCATTAGGTTTTCTATTGACCTCAATAGAAGTTGGCGCCTCCTAAAAATTATAATTATAATTTTATGATTATAAACAAAAAATTCTTTTCCCGCACATCATCTCTCCTCTCCAAGAATGGCAATGCGTCAGGTGAAAAGTCGGCCATCGCGACATCGAATATTCAAAAAGTGATTTTAAAATGAAACATCTGCTGATTTTATTTATTTTTAATAAATAAAATAGAATGCATAGATAAAATACATAACTAAACCTTGATAAACCATTTAAAAATCGACGCAAAGCAATGGATATATAATCGAAAAACATGTTTATTGATATCATATTTACAAGAAGAGTCCTTTAGAATTCCTATTCTACCAAAACAATTCCTATATCTAAACAAAGATCATGCGACTGCTTAAGAACTAGGAATAAGAAATAAACTAAATTTAAACATGAAAGTATAATAATCATCCTAATTCAACAAGAACTCTCCTCATGAAAACTTGGGAAGCAAGCTACTCTAAATTCATGTATTTTGGGTATAAAGGATGATCATTTACTCACAATTAAATTATAACCATAGCGAAGAGGGAGAATTTTCTTCTGACCTAACAAAGCATCATCTTACAGGAGAGGATTTTAAATTAACCTATTAAGTCTTAACCCTAGAAGAAAGGCTGGATTTCTAGAGACAATCTCGCTGGCCTCCTCACAGCTCTTTAAACAAACTGGAATGGTAGCACCATCTTCTACCATGCACACTGGCATGCAAGTTCTTGCTAAGAGTACATCTAGCGCTTCAATGGCTCCTGCTCCATCAAAACCTATTTCCACCAGCAATGTGATTATTAAGAGCGAGGAAGTAACCTTCTTGGCGTCCATCGTCTCGCAGAGCTTTGCCAAGATGAGGGGAAAAAAATGATTTGACTAGATGAGCTGGTTGAAGATTAAAGATGTGTTCATGTATGTGAGCGCATTGAAGAGCACGCCAACCCCACGTTTTTGTGGTTTAGAGCAAACCATGGAGAAACATAATGAGATCCGTAGATATGAATTTGTATAGAATAAGAATTGAATTAACTAGTTACTAATTTAAAAATTAAATGAAAAATCAATACTATCTTTACTTCAAGGACAAAAAAATTCACCACCATGTAATAACGAAGAGGAATGGCTGGTATTTTCGTTCTCATGTTGTAATGGCTGATATTTTGCAATTTCAATACCATGCCTGAGACCCAACGTAAGCGGAACCGCACCAAGGACCCCATTTTCACTCCCATTTTTCTGTTCTGGCATAAAATTCATCAACGATATGTTTGCACTTATCGAAACCTTAAACTACACTCTCGATCTCTTCTCTTGATTTTCCGGCTCTGCTTCCAGTTGATCTCCACTGCAGCCTGAGCCACCAATACGAGAGCATTCCAGTTGTTTGCTAAACATGTACTTTGTATCAATCTTTTTGGAACCCTCTGAAGAATCCCCAACATTCTTCCCAGAAATTTGATTGTTTTCCAACAAACCTTTGGTTCCAAGTGTGTTTTTGTTCAACCATTGGTTTCACAGGCGCACCAGGGCATTTATGAACCACTTTGACACCTGAAACAATTAGTCGATTTTCTTACAACCAAACAGAGAGTAAATAAAACATTCTAATAGGTTTTTCTCTGTCGAGTTCAAGCAGGAATGTACACACGCAAATGATATTTTTTTATGAGATAGCATGTGAATGATAATAGCAACATAAGGCTTAATTTCATAGCTTAGATGTCAATAAATTTCGAGAATTCACAGAGCTTATTATAATTCAAACGACATAGGAGTGTTTTCTAATAATTGTTTTGATCTTTACCTGAAGGTGATGGCATGTTTTAGGGATCGAAACTCCCTGATACAGCCTTGAGGGCAAGGGAAGTGCACGGGGTGGTAGCACTGAGACCTGCAACTGTTTAAAAAAATGAAGAGAACCATTTCCTTCTGCTGATGATATTGCTTGAAACTCTTGCAAACCTTTAATAAACAGCGCAGAAGAGTCACAAAAAAGCTTTAACAAAGTATGAATGGCAGCAGGTGTTAGAAATTAAGCCACAAACATTCTCAAAACTTGCATGATCAGCAAAGGTATTACATTCTCAAATACGCATATGTAAAAAAGTTAACTAGATTTTGGTTAAGTCAGCAAAAATACTTTCCTGATCAGATTAGATTAAGTTTTATTGTTTATTTTAATTTTATGATTGTCTAGGACTTTAGGCCTTCAAATAGGCTTGTAATCAGAAGAATAAGTCAAATGTATCGAGAAGAATACATTACCGATAATGGTAGAGCATAAACAGCTTGGTTGGAGTTTACTGGGGACAAAAGGAAATTCCAGTTCGCAATCTCTTGTCGTCAACCAAAGTTTTAACAGAAAGGAAACAATCGAAATTTGCATTGCTTAGCAAGTTTAAGATGCTGCTGATGTGAGCTACTTTTTCCAAGTCAGTAATGGTGTCATAACAAGACAGGTTATTTGGCTTTGGAGTTGCACGGTGATCTCGGAAGGATGTGCTCTGTTAACTGAGTAATAATTACTGATCAAAGAAGGTAGACTATCCTATCGATATTTAAATGACTACCCAGACAGTCAAAATCCTAAGGCTCCATTAAAGAACCATCTTTGTTAAAAGTCCTGCACTGGTTATTACTTGAACCAATTTATTTCAGCAGAATGTAAGCTGGACCCACCCCAGCATCGCTCAGTTTACAGAATATAGAATCTCCTACCCCTTAAAAAAATATTTGACATTGAATGAAGTAAGAAATTAGTCTCGGGCATAAATGCATCAATATAATTGAAAAGCACGCGCCATGCACATCATGCACTGATTTGAATAATAACTAGGAACCGGTGGAAATTAAATTGAATGCTCTTAACAAAGAATCTAAAGTTCAAATCAAAAGTTAACTGGAAACCAAAATTGATTGTGACTCTAGCAGTTGATGAATAGTTATAGAACCAAAATCATCATCCTATTGTATATATCCCGGGACATCTGGAGTAGTAAGACAAGGAAACCTGCAGTATAATGCTTGAACATGGGTTCAGGATTAATTGGACTGTGGTGTGTGCACATGGACGCATATGCAAGCGCATGTCTGAGTAGAATATGAAGCAGCCAGCATTACCAGATCAAATGACTAACAGGACTTCCCAGAAATTTGTTCCTTACTTATCATTGTTCTCTAATCTTAAGGTTTTCCGATTAAAAGGTTTATTTTTCTGCGGAGATTTGTTTGTGTTCCTTACCGTTTAATACATCTTGTCACAAATCTTCAACTTCCGGGTTTTGATCGGCGAAAGTTATGCGATGAGGCAGCTAAACTATTGTCACCGTTAGCTTTGTTGAAAGCTGGAAATGTGATTCCAGGTCTGCGAAGCATGCAAAGTGAAGAACTGGAGAATTAAAGCTCAAGTTTTAAGTGTTTTTAGTTTTAAATTCATATTGTATTCTGGATTGTTAATATCCTTAATGTTCTTAGTCAATTAGTCAAAGAGTTAGTTAAATTCAGTTAATAGTCAGAATTGTGGAAAAAGTTAAATGTAACAGATTCTTGAAGAATTTATCCGTTGTAATTGTTTGATTCATATAAATAAAATTTGTGGGATGGCAGTAACCATATGAAACTATTCTGCCCATGTGTATATGTTCTTTCTGCTCAAAACAATCAAATTCTCAAGTTCTTAGTTTTCTGGAAAATTACATTCTCAGTTCTTAATTTCTACAGTGACTGTTCTTAAGGATTGTGAACAGTATTCTCAGTATTGATTTGTACAGTACCTGTTCTTTACAAATTTTCCAGTTCTTTCCTAAAATTACACCAAATTTTCAGTTCTTTCTTTTAAATTCCAACAAGTTTCATCCACCGTATTAGTTTCATTAACAGTATCACTCAAACGTGGAGGCATAGCTTCTCCAACTAGCCTCTTGAGCAACTCAAGTGTTCTTACGAGTTTCAGAAACACCGGAATTCCTCCAGTAGCTCTTGAGCTGGCTTTAAGAGTCCAGAACTATGAAGAACAGTTGAATATCCAATGAAAGGCCCAAGACGGCCAGTATTTTGAACATTTGTAGCATTTCCTGGCAAGTTATGTGATGATTTTCCACAAGTTTTACTTAGAATTGATGGTATTGGCAATGGACACAGAGAACTAGCCCTGGAAACTTTTGAATCATGACGGGGCTCTTTGGGAAATCCTTTCTTTGATTCCAAACATTCAGATTCATATGCTTCTGCAAACTGCGTATCGTTGAGTTTAGATTGCCGATAATATTAAAGAGACAGAGAAAAACCCTGAGTATTAGAATCACTTGGAATAGCCCTCAGCTCTTGGGACCTATTCCTTGTAATAAGAACTAACTCATCACTCCCCTGATGGGACCTCTTCCTAGTCGGCTTTCTTATCCAAGCATTGAAATTATTAAAATGAAAAGCGGTTGAATGATTTCCAGTCGATGGATGGAGAATACATTCATAGCACACCCAATCAATCCTGATGCAACGACATCCTGCAGTGTATTTTGTTAAAGTGAATGAATTGTAAACTGCTTTTGATTATCTTTACTAGAAAATTCATATGAGGGATTGACGTCGGTTACCGTTGCCTTATTTGACAGGACTGTCCTAGCAGACATCAGTTTCTGATTCCTCTCCCCAGTTACTGATACTCCAGCGTAATCAACACTCAAATCATAGCTTTGCTCTGAACCAAGCTTTGTCCAGTTGCTACATTCCTGTTCATCACCATTACTGGCTGTAGGTGAAGCGTTCAAGTTTGACAAAACTGGGGGAGAAACAGAGAATCGTCAGCTGCAACGGGGCTATTCAGTTGTGCTGAACACAGTTCTTGTTCAACCATTGCATCCCTTTGAGCTGATAAGACACTGGAAATTGTTTCAAAAGTGGGCATTGCATAGGAAAGCAGAGTGGGGTCAAAAAGCATATTTCCGTTCCTAACATTTCGAACCTGGACAAAATCTGAGGTTAGCCCCGGAGCAACATCTAACTGATCCAAATCATTAGAGAAGTCCTCTATGTCAAGGATTCCAGTAAATCAAATCTTGATTTACGAAATCCTCCTTGATTATAGGAGATGCAGTTTATGATAGACAATGTAATTACTTTGTAATTATCTCTTTCCTTGTATTCAGCTTTCCTTATCTCATCACTTGTATACACCGTAATGTAAGCATGCATCCTATATAAATAAGATCACTGCACCAGTGAAGAAGTAATGCAGTTTTACAAAACATTGTCACTCTAGATGCTGGATTGAAGTTAAACTTTGCTGTGCTACAAAACTTTGACAAGAATCACTTAATTAGTAATCTCATTAAACAGCTAAATGTCATGAATTTCCATCAACTTCCTGCATTACAACAACATTAAACAATGTTATCGATTTACTGATCTATTTGCCACCTTATTAGCAGATAAGATTACATTCTTCTAGAAAAAACACGGTGCAGGAGAAACACAGTACTGACATTGATAACACAAATAAATAAAAAGAGAGAAGAAATTGATCAGTCAAAAAGACCACATGAAGGTTGACGAAAGGAAACAAGAACCGATTAAAAATAACTGGAAGCAATCCACTGAAAGAGTTTCAGATCACTTCACCTCTTAGTACAAAACCTGTTCAGTACTTTTTAACTTTTCTCGATGTCTTCTTCTTCTTTTTATTCTTTCACATCCAGATAGGAACTGTAGAGCTTTCCCCATGACGTCAGTATTTTAAATCAACAATAAGGGAGGTAAATACAGACATAAAATATTTTTAAAAAAAATACACTTTTTACTCTTCTTTATCGTTAATTACACATATATATTATTATGGCTCTAATTATAAAACTATTTATAGATCTCAAGTTATAAATAAAAAAAAATCTAAATAAAAATATAACATTCAAATTAAAAATTATGATAAATTAGTCTATTATAAATTCTTTTTCATTAGAAATTTCTCGTTTAACTAGAATTTTATCTTAATATTATAGAATTCTAATAATATTAAAACTCTTACAAACTATAAATCTTATTTCTGTACATCATAATTGATATTGAATTTCAGCATTTTCCCTCAATATCAATTGTCATCATCCTTTCATCTTGTTTTTTCTCTTCACAATGTCCTATCTTAATAGTATCGATATTATTTGTGTTCCATCACTATTGAAAATCAAGGAAAGTAGTTTTACTATTGTACTCAATATCAATTATATTTTCTCAAACCATGTTTATGTTTCTAAACCTTGAACTAAATTCATAACCTTTTTCAAACGAGATTAACCGGTGGATTTACACGTCTTTAATTTCTTGTAGTTTACCTTTAATATTATCAATTAAAGCAAAAAATTAATTATAATTGATTCTTTTTCTTTTGACTATAGCTATTTTCTCACAATCTTGTTTTGTAGCTCTTTACTTCTCTTTTAGCATTTTTAATTTTTTTATAAATCCATTTGACATCCAATGATTTCTTTTTAATCCATGAACCAATTTTCATATATCATTCTTTTCAATTGGTAAAATCTCCTCATTCATAACAATTCTTTATTTTTTATCTTTTATTGTTTTTTCAAACACCATAGGATTGCATATAGCAAGGTGAAGATTACATCAGCATCAATAGGATTAAGTATCTCATATAAGTTAACAAAGCTCTCGTTTTTTTTTATGGACTTGGTAAAGTGTTACTACTTAAGCTTACACTAGAAGAAGAAGAAAGAGAATGAGAAGTTGAACTCATTGGTGTTTGTGGATGTGTGACTATGAGTTCTTGATGATCTCTCCATATCTTTCATGCTCTTCATCAAGAATTGGTAGAAAGTCAAAAAAAAATTATTTTCATTTATCTTTCAATCTCATGTTTCTTCTTCAGTAAACTCAACATATCTATAAATTATCATTTTTTTCTTTATTAAAACTGCATAACTTGTATCATTTAGACTTTTGACCATAACTCAAAAAGATCATCTTTTTTCTACTGTCATCTAGTTTAGTCCTTAATCATCTACATGTACATAATTAATTCTCCCAAAAAACTTTGAAGTAAGAAACTTGGCTTTCTTTCACTCTATGCTTCTTGTGGAGTTATATCATTCAAGTCTTTTGTAAGACATCTATTTGACAAGTGAATAACACATAATCTACAACTTCATCTCAAAACTCTTTAGATATTTTCTTTGTTATAAGCATGTTTTTTTATCATGTTGAAGATGTTTCTATTCTTTCTTTCGACCACACCTTTTGTTTTGAGGATCTCGACATTGTTCAGAGTTTACTTATAACATGATTTTTACAAAACTCATTAGAATCATTAGAATATAACTCACTTCCCCTATATCTATTCTAAGTGATTTTATAGAACATTTATTTTTTTCAACTAATATCCTAAATTTCTTAACACAACTAAATACATTAGATTTTTTTAAAGTATATCTCAGTTTTTTTTACTAAAATAATTAATAAAAAAATAGAAAACATACTTTTTTACCAACCAAACATGGCTTGATAGAACTGCAATCATTGACATGTATTTCTTGTAACGGTTGATTTGCTCTTGATGTAGACTCCTTCGAGAAAATCTTACGAGATTGTTTGCATACTAAACAATTTAAAAAATACATCAAAATTTTTTTTTTTAATTTTTAAAAATTATTTATGACATAAACACATGAAAATAATTTAAAAACACAAAAAATTAAAGTAAAAAATAAAATTATTTTTTTATTTTGTTCAAAAAACACTATTAAAACATAGTGTCAAACAATGTATAATCTTGAAGCATTGGAGATAAACTTCTGTTTGTTTTCCTTTCCTCTTTATTTTCTTTTTGTTTGTTTACTAATATTTTTATTTTACCTGTAGTGACAGCATTGATGTTTCAACTATCAATGATTTACTAAGACAAATCATAAAAAGTCACAGAAAAACATGATAACCTGAAAAAATAATAGAAATATATTTTTAACTTTATTTTTATATATATAGTCTCTTTAATATTTTTTTCATTTGAAATGCAACCTTATACATAATTATCAATCCCATTTTTACGGAAATTAAATTTAATCTTCTGTTTGTTTTCCTTTCCTCTTTATTTTCTTTAAAAAAAAAAAAATACTCGACAAGTTTTCCATTTTTATTGTTTTAATGAGTTAATGTTTGAGAGTACAATTATTTTTAAAATATTTTTCTGAAATATATTAAAATTATTTCTAATATTAGTATATTAAAATAATATAAAAATATTAAAAAAAAAAAAAAAAAAAAACAATGCTAGACAATCACTTAAAAAGTAAAAAACATCGATCACTAGACGACAAGCATCATTTAAAAGCTGTAGGTAAGAGGACAGGAGATTTATAAACTGAAACATTAAAAACTTCTACAATTGTAACAAGTACTGATGCAGTGCAACGTGAGAAGACAAGACGTTTAGTGGACACAGAAGAAGGTGGGGAATCGGAGCAACTGGGTAGAGATTATTTTCCATATTTACCTCTCACCTGTACCTGCAGTCACTTCATATCTGATTTCTTCCTTAATTTGCCGCCGACTGTTCATCCCGACCGCCATATCTTCTGTTTCTCAGCTTGTTTTCTTACCAAAAAAAAAAAAAACGAAGGCTGTCCTGTCCCTGTGCATGGTGCCTGCTCTCACGAGCTCTTATGGGTGAAGGAGGTGGAAGACAGTTTTATGGAGTTCATATTTTAGTCGGGAACGTCCGTGCAGTTTTATTAATTGCATATTCATTGAAACTATTGTTTTTCCTTCTTGAAAATTTGCTTAGAATAATAGTTACAAAGTAAGTTGAAACCTAACTAACCCCATACAGTTTATCGTTGACCCCGGTAGTGTTTGTTATTACATAGACCAGTGCTTTTTCATTATATTTTTTATCCGTTAACCCCGTAGCAGACATGGTTGCCCGCTCGGCCAAGGCCTGCCATCTTCGGCCGAATAAGATTTTTAACTGTTCTCAGGTCTCCCATTCTCTTTGCTTTCTGTAACACGTTAGGCACAGCTAAGTGCTAGCTTTGACCGTGGTAGGGAACTTCTGGGTTTGCATGATTTTATGTTACAACATGGTGTTGATTAAAATGTTCATAAAACAATTGCCACCAAGCATCAGCAAAGATTTATGTTCAATTTAAAGCCTCGGGAAGGTCCGAGTATATACCCCAACCAATTTTCCCTGGTCATTTAAGATATATGGTGGCAAAAAGAGTCATTTATCTGTAGCAAATATTATTCATTTTCGACTTCCATTTGAATTTGAAATGGATATAGAGACACATATCAACCCACAAAATCATGAATCATCTGACCTCCGAAAGGCTGCTTAAAATGACCCTTGTGTTGTTGCAATTGTATTTGATGCTGTGCACTTTCAATACCTTGCCTGAGACCCAAAGTAAGTGAGACAGCACCAAGCCCACCGTTATCAGTCCCACTTCTCTGGTAAGGTAGAAAATTCATCGGAGATCCATCCATGGTGGTAGGAACCTGAAATTCTACTCTTGACCTCTTCTCTCTACTCAATTGCTCTGCATCCTGTTGTTCATCACTGCCTCCAGATGAGCCAATGCCTGAGCATTCCATTTGTTTATTTAGCACAGAATTTGTACCAAACTTGTTTGAGCCTTCCTCATCATTTGACTGGCTATTACCCTCTGCAGAGTCTCCGTCGTTCTTCCCAGCTTTTTCTCCCAAACCTTTTGATTCAAGCAGATGTATTTCCTCGACCATAGGTTTCCACAAGCGCACCCGGGCATTAATGAACCAATTTGAAACCTGCACTAATCTTTCAACTTAATTATCAAACATGATAATTGTGATTACATCTAGTGCGAGTAAATTAGTCTCTAGAAGCCAATGTAGTTGACAGATTTCTAAACCAAACAGGAACACACGAAAATTGTTTCTTATGTAATGCTGCCAAACTGCTATAGTTAGAACACAGTATATTTTAATTTAGTTTCATTCAACTTCAAGAGCTCCAAGAAAGAGCATTATGGTCCCGAAATACCAAGACAGCAAAAGAGGAACAGTAATCTCGGCCAATTCATATACTAACAACTCCTATCAAATCAATGTATATAACGGTCCCAATTAATCCCATCTCCCATATTGAATTGAGACCCTTGGAAATAAATGATTAAAAAGACAAGCAAGCAGCTGGCTTACCTGGTTTCGAGATAGACCCGTCTGAGTGGCTAACATGTGCTTATCAGCGTCTGTGGGGTACCTACAAGGAGAAAAGTTGATGCAGTAAAATATTCTAACCAAATTGCAGATTTGAATGGTGGTGAAAAACTCACGGGTGAAGAAAATGCTCAAACAGCCAAGCTCTAAGAATTGCAACTGAACGTTCTGGTAGGCCTCTTTGGGGCCTCCAAATGTGTTGTTGGGGTTCATGGTACCCCACATTAATCCCAGCAGATTTGTTCGTTTGAATGCTTTGATCCGTGTATCTTAACCTTGATGAACTTGTATCAACTTTACTGCCCACTGCAACTGCATTCCTGGAAAAAAGATTATCTCCAACGGCTTTTGTCACCTGCTTGAGATGGTCTGAAATGGCATGTTTCAGACTCTTGAAATTCCCGGAGACTGTCTTGAGAGCCAAGGTAACGTAAGGGGTGGCAGCACTAAGACCAGCCACCGATTCAAAAGAAGCAGCTACCATTTGCATCTGTTGATGGTACTGCTTGTACCTCCTGCAAACCTTTTGGCAAAACATGCAGTGCAGTAAAGTCACCAAATATGCTTGTCTTAAATGATAATTCAAGAAAAGATAGTGAAAATCAAAGTGTTAATAACCTTAAAAGATAGAGAGAGATTACAGGCACGCATATTCTAAGAAATATCCGCAAAGATAATTGGTGATGGTAATATTAGGGAGGTAATTAATGAGTAGGGGGGGGGCGTAGCAAAGTTTGACGAGATTGTAATGGGCATAGGAACATGTACTGATGGGGGACATAAACAACTTTGTATGGTGTCATCAGGAGAAACAGTAATTTCGCTGTGTGTTTTTCTGGCGCACCAGAATTCAGCCAAATTGTGAAAATCAACAGTAAGAAAACTAGGTACTTTGAGATGCTGCTGGCCGCACTTTCGTTTTCATGGCAATAATTTTGCCATTACAGGAAAACTACTTGCTGGGTTTTGAACATGTGAACAGTTATTTGGAAAGTGAAGTGCACTAATTCAATTATGAAATTGACACGATGTTCTATAGCTAAAAGGACAAAGTGGGCCATCAAGGTCCCACCACTAATTTCGAAGTAATCTATCAATGGTCACTGGTTTATATAACCAATCACAAACACAAACCCTTTCCTAGCTTCTGTATATTCGCGCTGTAGCCTTGAACTAGACAAGTAAAAGGTGCAGTCAGTGAAGACGCTCATGTGTCGTACATATATAGCATCTAAATTACTACTCAGCATGCAACTAGAAGTTAAAGTCGATTAGAAGTCGCATTCTACCTACCATAGGAACAGAATCCAAACATTACATTGTATATAACCTCAACATTGATTACTGAATGCATTGCATATTAGAAAAATTCTTTTGGAATTGAAATCCCTAAATGCCCATACAAATAGTCCTAAAATATGTAAAAAGAAAAAAAAATACCTGCCAAGCTTCAGAACTGACAGGGGACAAGGAAAGGAAAGGGAAATATTCCATGCCAAGTTAATTGGACCAAACAATAATGTATTTTTTTCAAGCTTTTAAACAAATAAAATATATAAATAAATAAAAGCATTCTATTTAGTCCCATGTAGGTATCATCCTGTAATCAAAAGTCCTGAAAGCTCAAGTTCTCTCGATTGATTCAGAAGCAATGAAGTACGGGAAAGTGCTTAAATTCAACAAGATAGTTTCCTACGTGACATTTGTTCTTCAAAACAATTACAAAACCTAATTTGATCTTCCTAGTCATCTTTCCTTATGAGGTTTTTATATCATGCATGAAAAAGGAAACATGGGGAAGGTATTCGAGCCTCAGGGAAACCTATAACTGGATGAGATGACCCTATTCACAGACTGTGGAACTCTCCAGCAGGACCGGTATAATAGAATCAAAGTTTTAAGGGCATAAATGGCATTCCATGAATCTCTAGTGATTGCTGAATTCATGAGGCCTTTTTTTTTTCTTGTTCAAGCTTCCACTTCGTGGCATTTAAGCAACAAATTCACTTTAATTGTGTTGCCGTCCAACATTGCCATCCAAGTACAGTCCAAGATCTAAAATGGAAGCTGCATGTGTGACTGCTGACCTTTATCGATATTTTTCCAAATGATTGAGTCATGTTGCATCAATAACCAAGCACTCATTTTCATAAATAGTATGAGAGCACGGGTGCAAGAAGAAAGTATGAGCTGAAAATGAAATGAAATCGATAAAAGAGAGGCTCCTCCATTTCGAAAAGGTGGGACTCTGATTCTATTCATATGTTGATCTCTTTTGGCACTTAGAATATGACTCCTGATCTAAATGTATGAAACTTCATCTATATGCCTTAATAAAAGGAATTAAATAATCGTTATGCTAAGCTTGAAATCTAGCATCAAACCAGCAGCTGGCCAAGAGATGCCAGAAAACCTCTACCAGGTGCCAAGTTCAAAACATTAGAGTCCATGTATGTTCTTAAGAGTAGTCAGAGAGAAAACAAAATTCAAAACAGCAATCATTAATTTACCACAATCTCAACTACTTGAAACTCAGCTAATATGAGAAAATCTTTTTGCACATTTAGTTATTTCAAGTTATTTCCGGCATTAACTCTTTATTGTGAGCTATAAGAATTAATTTCAGTGAACAGGGCTTGTATATAATCTTCCAGTCAGTTTTCTATAGCCCCTCACCCCCTTATCCACAGTCATGCTCACTCACTGTGATCTAAAGGCTAAACAGTACTATTTATCTTCGTCCTTAAATCGTAAACATTTTTTTCTCCAGCATGAAGGACTCCACAGAAGAATATATATACTCTCCATACCATCTCATTTTGTTTACAGCATTTCCTCATGCTAGGTTTAAAATTCTCAACGTTCACTTACAGCATCATATTCATTTTAAAAATAAAACGAATGAATAAATACGCAGCTTTCTTTCGCGTAATTGGTTAATACATCAGTTTTAATTCATAATTTCTTTTGGCTTACAGGTACATTTAAGAGTTTCGAGAATACTTAAGCTAGTTGTCTCTTGGCAGAGATGATTTGTAAATAATAGATGATCAATTAATCCATCTAAAATCCATGTTATAAACTAGCAACTTGATCGAGTAAAACACAAGTTTTTAAGTAGCTTTATATTCCATGGAGATTCTACCAACATCAACTCTCTCCGCTCCCTCTCACTCTTTTGATAAAAATGATGATCTTACCCCCACGAAAGAAAATAAATAAAAAGTCGACAGAGATGAAGAGTAGACAAACCTCCTCTTCCAAGAATAGGAGCTTTGCCTTCATTTGTTGGTGTTCTGGACCACAAGAGCTGCCTGTTCCACCTACACCAGCAACACCACTTTGCTTGTTCAAACTGTTAAATGTAGAGGATGAGATGCCTGGGATATCGTTCCCTTTAGTCCCACCCTCTTCGTCAATAGCATTAACAGTGTCCGCCATACCTAGAGCATCAATTTGATCTCCAGATATCCTTTCAAACATCTCGAATGTTCTCATGAGTTTTGGGCCTGTTATACTAGAGAATTCTTCCAGTAGCTCCTGAGCTGGCTTCAAGAATCCTGAACTCTTTAGAATAGTTGCATATCCAGTAAAAGGTCCAAGAGGACCAGTGTTTCGAAAAGCATGTGTAGAAGTCCCCACGATGTCATGAAGTGATTTCCCACCACCTTTACTTATGATTGACGGCTTAGGCATAGCACATAAAGAACTTGACTTCGAAATTTTTGAATCTTGATGAGATTCTTGAGAAACCCGAGCCTCCTTCAATTGCAAATGTTCAGATGCACATCCCTCTCCGAAATGGGTAACTTCGACTTTAGATGGTGGATTGATTGATGAAAGAGACAAAGATAGACCCTGAGTATTAGCATCACTTCCAATAGTCCTCAAATCTTGGTCGCTTGTCCTTGCAATAAGACCCAACTCGCCACTCCAGTGATGATGGTTCTCAAGAGATCTGCTCATCCATGTACTGGTATTATTATCAAGATCTAAAGTAGTTGATTCAGTTGCATATGATGGATGAACAATGCGTTCATTAATTCTTGGCCTAAAACAACCAGAAGGAATAACATCTAAGAGTGTATTTTGGTAAGGTGGAAGAGAAGTTACTTGCATCTCCCTCACCCCCTTCAGGCTACCATCACTTAAAATTTCACCAGATGAATTCCTTAAAGTAGATGGAAGCTGAACATCTTGGTTCTCGATATAACTAGGCATCCAATACTGTCTAGATGTTGAAATGTTGCTTGCTCTTGCGTTATTTGACAAGACTTCCCCAACAAACATAGGTTTCTGATTCCTTCCCCCACCTACTGAACCACCTGCATAATTCACCATCAAATCATAACTTTGCTGCGGGTCAAGGCTTCTCCAATTAACGCATTCTTGTGGGTCACAGGTAGTGGATTTAGGTGAAGCATTGAAGTTGGGTAGAACTGGGTTAGAGATGCTGGTGAATGAAGAATTCTCTGCAGGTATATGGCCTAGTTCTTGACCAATAATTGCATCTTTAGAAGCTGATACAGCATGAGAACTCGTAGCAAAATTGAGCATTTCCGAGGAAAACATGGGAGAATCATAAAGTATACTGCCATTCCTAAAATTTCGAACGTGAACAAGATCTGAGCTTAGCCCCGGACGGATAGAATAATGTTCCAAACTGCTAGGGAATTCATCTATATGTTGGACGGAGGTCAAACTTTGTTGAACTCTCAACTTGTCTCTCCGGCTTTGCTGTGCTACATGTGAATCAGGCCTTAAATTTCTTGTGTCCATCAAGTGATAGGATGCAAATCGGGTTTGGGTTACTTTGACTGGAACCTCTCTAGCAAGCTCATTGCGCAGTGCAAGGCCAAGCTTGTCGTCTTGATCAAGACATTGAAAGTAAAAAACAAGTGAAAGAACCCATCGTTTCCAACATCCACCAAGCTTGGTCCTGTCACTCCACGAACTTAAAATTCCTGCAATACCATCCTGTTACAGAGATTACAAATTATTAATGCTCTAAATTTTACACCTGTGACTTGCATAAAATGTAACAGGATGAAAAAAATAATGTGGCAGGATATGATGGCACGAATCTAGAAGAACGAAAACATGTTCGTCAAGGAAAAAAGAAAAGCATTAACAGTAGAACCAACTGTAGGTTCGTCATCACTCAGAGAGAGGTGTCTGCTCTCAAATCTGTACAAAGACTTTTTCTACCATTTTCATCGTCATCATTATTTTAAACTTTTGTACATGTTACAGCCAAACTGTAGGGCTTTCTTTCCCCACAAAAGGAACAGTGAAAAAATCTTGCAGAGTTAATACTCTCAACACAAACGAACTCAGTCTTGAACTCAACGAAAACCGTCTGTAAACTTTTATATGCATGTGTATATTCTGTAGTACAGGTATATCATAATTAGACCTCACGTAAACCACTGTAACCCTAATTCAATAAGAAAACAGCATAAACCGTCGTGCATGTCAGCAGTCTTAAGCAGATGAAGAAAAAACAAGAACGAGACTGAGATGGAAGAGATCCGATTGTTGAAGAGCATGTATAATGAAAATATCTTGTTTCACTTTGACCCCTGCAGCTTTAGTTGCTTCTTGATAACCCTCATAGGTTACGAAGAAGAAAACATATTGATATCGAATAAAAATTTCCAAATATATGAAAAGGAAAAGGGGAAGAAAAAAAAAAGGAGATGCAAAGAACCAAAAAAAGAAGGAAAGGAAGAAGATAAAGATAAATCTTTGAGCAAAATTTTGATGACCAAAATTCAAAGGAAAAGCTCATATGGATTACTCTAATCTTGTATCAAGAAAATTAGCAATTACCTTAAAAACCACGGAAACCAGTCCATAAAAACACGAGAAGGGTACAATTTCCGGCTAGTTTCCGGTGAAGTTTCTTGCTTGTGTTATGGTGGGAGAAGAAAGCGTACACGAAGGAGGTGAAGGACAATAATTGCGAGGTTTTGGTATTTGCCGTTAGCCTTAACGCCTAACCCGCGCTTTAGCTTTTTCAAGCTATGTTTTAACGTGGTTTGGACGTTAACTCGGACGGCAAAGAAAATGGCACGCTCGTGAATTGAATTCTTGTCTCCCGATGGGTCCCTTGAGCGAATTTCACTCTTTTCCTTTTTGATGCATAGGAGAGGACCATGAACAAGGCAAGACGTTGTAGTTCTGGGAAACACCCCTAATTAATGAGTTCAGTAGCTTAAATATCATATTTTACTGCTGCATAACTATTTTCACAGTACAATTATGAGAAATTAATAATAAAAAAGTCTTGATCTCAACGTTTGAAAAAACCTCATCAGCAACAACAATGGTGGAAACTGGTCTTTCAGGTCATAATCAATTCTTTTATTAATTCATTAAGCTTTTCAAACTTTCTAATCTTGAAATGTCTTTCCTTAAACTTTATTATACTGCTTAATCATAGTCGATTTCATGGTGTGCGTTACTTATAATATAATTGTCAGGGGTGTTTTACTGTAGCAAATTCTATTATTTATCTAAACACAGTTCATTATGGATTATAACAGTAAAATAATTATTTTATTTCTCAAGAGTTAAATTTTTTAACTCTCGGGATCGAGGCATTTCAATATTTCTAGAAGACATAGATGGAATTTCTAAATTTTTTAAACAATAAAAAAATACAAAATAATGGGGTATTTATTTTGTATTTTTTATTTCTCACAGCTCTTTGCATAATAAAAATATTAAAATAATCCCTGAAAAAGCTAAAAAAAGAACATCGTGGCTAGGGTATTGTGTTACTCTAATATCTGATTTTTTTATAATTATTATTGGGTATAAAAAAGTACAAGCAATTTATAATTATTTTATTTTTTTTCTAAAATACTGCAGAAATATTGTACCAACATATCAACAATGTTTCATGCACAGAAGTCTTTCATGATACGCGTGCAATGCTGTTGAGTGATGGAAATTGCCTGATCACCATCTCACCTGTTGTGTCACCATGTTTTTTTATCTCCCGATGCAGCATGTGTTGGTCGTTGTTCGGAGCATAACTGGTGAACGGGTTTTGTTTAAAATCTTTCTAATCTTGAAATGTCTTTCCTTAAACTTTATTATCCCGCTTAATCGTAGTTGAATTCAAGGTCTTATGCATCCATGAGGATTGGGATGCATTGCCAGGCTTCACTGATATATATAATAAGTTTGATGATTATATATATATATAATCATCAAACTTATTATTACTCCGCATATGCTCAAAATGAGATTAAGGCTCCATTCATCAATGAGGAGTGGATTGCACTATTCAGCTTTAATGATGAAAACTCAACATCCACCAAGTATCAAAACCTACGAACCTACTTACTCAAACATTAAATATTTACTTAAATACTAAATTAAAGAGAGAGAAAAACAGAGATTGTTGCCAATCATGTCCTCTATATATATATATATATATATATATATATATAGATAGATAGATTTGAGAAGAGGACGTTTTTGATGAAGAAAAGGATAAGTGTTTTGTAAGATTTTTATTTTTTGTATTCTTTAATAAATGTTTTTGTTTTAGATTAACCAAAAAGTAGCGTGGAGAAAACCCATGGTATCTTTAGTGGGTTTTATTAATTGTAATTTTATTTTAAATTAATTAAATAATTACCTAAATAATTAAAATAAACCTAGCAGCCAATTAATTTGATGCTGAAAATAAATATCTTATCTTTGAAGAATTTTATCAGTTATTTCGTCGTAAATTTATTGATACAATTTTCTTTGATTTTTTATTTCATATTATTATTAAACATTAAATTATTTGATAAATAATCTTTTAATATTACTTCACAAAAATTATCTTCGGACTAATTATTCATGGCTTGATCAATGCTTCTCGTAATAATATCCTCAGTTGTCCACGAAAATGTGATGCTTGTCCGTGTGATTAAATATATTTTTATAAGTTTGGTTGAAAGTATTTTTTATTTTAAAATATTTTAAAATAAATTATTTTTATTTAAAAATAATAATAGATTGACATCAACTTATAAAAATAATTAAAATAATATCAAAAACTTTTCTTTTGAAATAAAAAAATAAATTTTTTAATTTTTTTCAAAAACATTTTTAAAATATAATATCAATCAATCCAATAAATATTGGCAACACGAAAATGGCGTCATCATGCTTCGTGTTGGAGAAAGCTTCTTTGTTTAGTTCCACTATCAACACACAGCTATAATATGTTGGTCCACTTCGGACAACACAATTCTATCATAATGCTAAAACTCTGACATGCAATCATTATCATAAAATATTAATGTTTCCTAACAAAACATATCATAGAATATCAGCTTTAATTTCTTTATAATTGAGCTCAAGTTATCCTCAAAAACCTGTTTAATATCTATAAATAACATGCATTTAATTATCATTGTAACTAATAATGATATTATTCCTTATTTCTGAAAAGTAAATTTAAATGTTCATGTGAGCGAGTAGAATTTTTATTGTTTTAAATTTTTATAAAAAATACATATTTTAATTTGAACATTATAAGTTTTTTTTATATTTCTTGAGAACAATAATAATATTATTGCTCGCTTTAGAAATCATTGTGTTACTTTAATAACATAATATATACAAGTTGAGAGATATGTTTTATAAAAAGAAGAATATTCATTTCAGTAAATTCTACTAAGAAAAATGATTTTAATAACATTTCATAATATATTATAATCTTAAAATGGATCTTTTATAAATGGATGTAAATTTAGATAAAGAATATGAAAGACCCGTAAGCTTTCGCCAGCTAGTAATGTCACGATCCTCTAGAAGAATGGCATGGGTAGGATATGATCTCCAGCTATACACATCTCATCTTGGATAAACATCAACATATTTGTTGAATAATTAAATTTAATCTCTATATATCTTTTTTTTATCACATAGCAGCTTTCTAGAAGACATGAAGAAACATCTAGAAAGCAAGGGTGTTTAAGATGAAGAATTAACCATCTACAACCAATTGATGTGTTGGTGAATTAATCGTCTAGTAGCAGGAAGTTTGAGATTAAATAGTTTTTATCCCTTGTAATTTCATGTTTGAGTCATATGATTGCTAATAATTATTTATATTAAGGAACTATTTTATTTAAAATATTAAATTCATAGATAATGTCCTAAAATATAATTTATATTATTCTCTAAAACCCTTATCAAGTGAAAATCTTTTGGGTTTGAAACTTGTATAAAGTCACATTACTCTATGTTTGATTTTTTATCAAATAAAATGGGAGTGGTAAAATTCAAACTCGTAACCAGTGGGTCAACAAAACTTTAATACCATGTTAAGAAATTATCTCACCTAAAAATTCGAGTTAATAGGTGAGGTCCCAGAATATAATTTATATTATTCTCTAATAATAAAAAATTTACATAATTATTAACTTTAAAAACTATGAGATTAATTAAAATGCATAAATGCTAACTCAAAACATAACTATTTTTATGTTCTATTTAGGAAATGCAGCTTTAACTTGACAATCAAACAAATATTTAATTGTTGCATCTTTAACTTATGAAGCAGAATGCATTGTTGTAGCCTTTTATGAGTGCTTTAAATTTATTAAATAAAAAGTCAATTTAGTCCTCGAAGGACTATAAAATACATTCTAAAATGTCTATATATTCATAAAAATCCTGCTAATAAAGGTGCGAGAATGACAATATTCACCTTCTTATATTCCAACAAAACCACTTGTTCGTGTGAAGTCTTCCACCAATAAAAAAATCACATCTTTCGCTTTTTGTGGGAAACTTTATCCAAGCTTAATTTACCAAGAGAAAATTCTAAGTAAATTCTTGTGCAATTGGTTGTAAGAAGCTCGCGATTTTTCTCACCATCTCTTCAACAAATAATGTTGTATTATAACCATCTTGATCGACTAGTATAACTTGGAGTATTATGAGTTTGCTTTATTTTATATATCAAAGTTATATAATTATTAATTTTAAAATCTATAAAATTAATTAAGCTGTATAGAATTGGTTAGAAAAATAGTTGTGTTATAATAATAATTATCTAGTGGATAGTCTAGTAATATAAACTTGAGATTTGCTAGAGAATAATATAAATCATATTTTAGGGTTTTATCTATATGTTTTAGCTTTTAAGTGAGATAGTTACTTGAGATGATATAAAAATTTTATTGACCTATCAGTCACGAGATCGAATTTCATCATCTTTATTGTATTTGATAAAAATCAAGCATAATACAGTATGAATTTATATAAATTTCAAATTAAAAGAATTTTTATTTCAAAGAATGTATCAGAAAATAATAAAAATCATTTCAATATCTCTGCTACAAAATTAAAATTTTAAATTAAATGATTATTTTGGAGAGACAAAAGAACGAATGAATATACTTCTTTTCTTATCTCATATTTTAGTTTTATGATCGCTAATAACTAAATACTTTATCATGGTCGATTTCAGTAAACAGAATTAGTGGAGCCGGAAAATCTGACCGGAAAAGGAAGCTGCATTGCAGAACAAAATTAATTCGATCGGCAATGCATGAATTAAAGGGGTGGACAGGACGTTCATTGGACAGTGGTCACACACAAAATTTTACGTACGGGCATTTGGGGATTACGTCACCTGGCGATCAAGTGCCCTAGCTAGCTAGCTAGCTAGGTTTAGACACCTGACTCCTCCTGTCCCACGCTATGGGTGTCGAAGGGCAGATGATCTTTTGCTTGGAGTCAGTAGTTTTGTCACCGAGAATCGATGAAAAGGAAAAGAGACTCGTCACTTTGTTGTGGTCGTGCATGGTGTCGAAGGGAATACCACGACTCCAGTTGTAGCTCCTGTGGAGCATTGTGACTCCAGTCTAGACTGCTCCAATGGCGAGAGAAAGGTGATAGATGCTGTATTTATTCCTGGGGGTCTACCAATGATTATCGGCAGCCGTTGGATAGAGGTGATCATCGAGTTAAATTGAATCAAATCTGTCAAAGTGCTGTCGTATATAATGAAGCCTGCAAAAAAGAGTGGAAAAACGGGTATCCGTCCAATCATCATGAGAGGGTGTGATTAATGTGAGATTAGGGTTTCTGTGGGGCTGCTGGTTCTGTATTTAGGGTGCTGTCATTCACTATTTGTAGCCAGGCCACTGGGTCACCCACGTGGCTCAAGGGATTATGGGAAAAGATGCGAACCAATTTATACACTGCAGATTTTGACTACTGCTTGTCGCTTCTCGCTGCCTTTGTCTACAACTTTCAGCTGGCTGGTGAATTCATTTCTCACCATTTCTCTCCCTTTTTCTTTTATTTTAAGTTTTTATTCCTTCTTGTACGTGCATTTTTATTATAATTATTTTTTAAAAATATTTTTTTATTTAAAAAATATCAAAAAATAAAAATAACAATTTTTTTTTTATTTTTGAAGAAAATATTTTTAAAACATAATAATATCATAAAAATAATGATCATCCAATATTAATTAATTATATATTTGAAGGGAAAAGATGACAGGGATATTAGATTTTGATTAATGGACTGTTTTTTATATTTTTTATTTAAGAATACATTAAAATAATTTTTTATTTTGTAAAAATTATTTTGATATCAACACATGAAAATAATCTAAAACACTTAAAAAATAAATTTAAAATAAAAAATTTATTTTTTTTTCAAAAACAACTAACTAACTACTTTAAAATAAATTATTTTTTGAAATAATTCAGTAATTTATGGTATTATTAGGTATTTTTATATCAAAAATATTTTTTTAAAACTAAAAAAAATATTATTATAATATATTTTTAAATAAAAATTAATTTAAAAACTTTTATCAGACACTTTTTACTGTCTTTCAAAGTAAAAAAAAAGCATTTGAAACTACTTTTATAAAAATTACCTTCCACTTTCAACCGCTATATACACACTTTTTTTTTTTTTTTTTTTTTACTTTCAAAGAAAAACAGCGAAAGCTTGATAAATGATGGGTCAGACAGAGTATGTTTGATCATTACTATGTTGTCCTATATTTAATGTATTATGTTTATGGCAAAGTAACACATTTAAAATATTTTATAGTAAAATATGGTTCTGTATTTAATATTTAAAATACATAAATATTAATTTAACATGTGTGTGTTTATCATCGATTGAAAATAAAATTAATTTATATTTTATTAAGTTGTGTCTATCTGGTTTTTTAAAAGGTCTCCAAATAAAACATTTCTTCTTGTTTCTCATCAATTTCTACAATTTTTTCTTTGTTTTTACATGAATGATTGTTCACTCCATTATCGAGGTACTCTAAGTTTAGTTCTACTTCTTACTTGTCACCACTAAGATTTGACTTTTTTATATATATATAGCCAAGAATCCTAAAAATTATTTGATCATTTTTATTTTTAAAAATACAAAATACTTTTGCAACTCTAAAAAAAAAAATTGTGGTTTTTACAAACAGGTGTTTAAGATTCCAAAGGATTTCAAAAATATTATTTATAAAATATTTTTGGCAAGAAAATATAGAATTCATTTCAATATAAGGATGAAATCTACATAAAAAAATACAAGTTATTTAATTTTAATACAAGGAAAAACCACAAGGAATTTATCTGAAATGGTGCAAAATAAAAAAGAAGAACACAAGTTTGTCCTAAAAGAAGCCTTAATGATAATGAAGGATATTTGAACCTTTTAGACTAGGTTTTACCTAGAAAATTAGGGTTTTTTTTATCAATGCAAACCTTTTATAGTAGGTTAATAGGAATAAAAATATCATTTTACTGTAACAATCACAAAGAAAGAAAAACAATATTGTTTATATTGGGTAAGACATATTAGGGGTAGTAATAATTTTATGTTACTCAATCAGTCACTTACCTAAAATATTTAAATAGACTACTTAAAATTTATAATAATCATAATATTATGTACAACTCTTTATCCAAATAAAGACCTCTTAATTTGTTTGGAAATGATCACCATGATGTTGCGTTCTCGCTAGGAAGTATGACAATTATGGTGAAATTAGATGTTTTACTATTTTAATTTATCAATTTTCATTTCCTTATATTTTATTTCTCATTCTATATTTCTACTTGTATTATTGTTATTATCACAATTATATTCATCATCCTTTTTTAAATAGAATTAAACTAGTAAATTTTGATACTTTGTTAGTGAATTACTCTCTAAGGGTTTGACATTTTACTCTACACTTTAATACTTGTTGATTTCATACCCTTATGAGTTTCTTGCATCAAAGTTCATTCTCCTTTTCAAAGAGTTGTCATAAACTTAAAATATAACTTTTAATTTTGCATAATAAAAAAATATAATGTTAAATCTATGGCTACCATTTTTTTAGGAAATTAAATGTAACCTTTCCTTTTAAATTTGAACTTTTTAAACATATCCAAACAAAACGTTTCATTTCATTTTATCATCAAATTCTATCCTTTTTTTCCCACTAATTTGATTACTCGATATATTATCAAGATACCACAACTTATGTGATTTTTCTCCTTATTCTTGTATACTAACAACAAGGTTGATTATCTTTTCGTTGCTTGTCATTAATAAGATTTGGCTTCTCTTCAAAATCATTAATTGCATTTAGCATTCCTAATAATAGCTAGATCCAGAACAATTGTAGCACTTGACATTAAAATTATCATTGCCTTTGTTTGCTCTTTTATTAAGATTTTCTCCTCTTTCTCTTGATCTCTTGTGACCTCGAGTTGATTAATGACTTTTTTTTTATCATTAATGTAATTATTGTAATTACCTTTTAATTTTCCTTCTTGGCCCAACCAAATCCATTTCTTCCTTCTTGTTTATTATTTTCCTCACCATCCATGTCCAAGAAAACTTGGCTTCAAGGACTTGTTATAATGACTCGTCCAACCTACTTTGAACATGCTTTCTTAATCTTATAGCTCACTCGTTACTTATTTAGTTATCATTAACTCTAAATCTCGTGACTCATTAACATAAACTACAAGCTCAAGTTTTGAAAGTAAAAAATAAAAAAACTTTTAAAGACACACATGTCTTTTATCCCTTCTTCAAATTTCTTTATTTGATTCCATAAATAATAACTCAAAATTAACTTGAATTTTATTTTTATCAAACCTTGAATTCATCTATAAGTACTTGGAATCACTTCACTTGCTTTGTCAACCCCTTAAGAAAAACTTTGCAAGATCACCTAAATATTTTAACAACAATTGTCCTCAAAGATCGTGGCGTGATGACAAAGAACTTGAGGTTTTCATAGCAAGTCTCGATTTTAAATCAGACGTACATCTTTTATAAGAGTTTAGAACAATCAGGGTTTAAATTACTCATCTAGGTCCATAAAATATATTTTTCAAGAGTAAAGTTTCCTTGCATCTAATTTTTTTTTAAACAAGAATTGTATTAGCCACCTTAAGCATCAACTTGTCCAAACATTATTATAAAAAGGTGAGAACTCATTGCACCTCATACCCTGTATTTTTCAAAATATATTTTAAGTCTAAGGTTGATCATAACTATTTTTTTTATATATAATTTTACACATATCTTATGAGTCAAATAAAGCTCTTATTTCTTACATTAATATATTAAAATGATCGAAATACATGCACAGACACTGAACCTTCTCAAAGATATAAATTATTTAACTCAACAGAAATTCCACGTCAAAAATTATTCCTGGATCAGAGCAACTTTAGTGGTAAAAGGTATTTTGGAGAGGCAAATCTTTAAAATGGCTCTTTGAATTGTGTGTATATAGCTTTTTTGTTGATGTGTGCTTCAATGGTAAAAGCCATTTTGGAGAGCCATTTTTTTTTAATATTATTTTAAATATAGTGCAATTATTTTATATGTAATTTAATTATACAATTAATAGGAATAAGTTATAGAATGAAAAAAATTATTTCTAAAAACACTCCAATAATATAATTATTAATTTTGTATATAATTTTTTACTCTTATTAAGATATTTTTAAATAAAAAATAAATATTTTTAATATAATTATATTATTTTCTAATATATATATATATATATATATATATATATATATGCAGCCAGAGGTAAATATAGTTCTGATTTTGACACTCCCGTTGCAGTGTCAAAATTATAAAATAAAAAATAAAATATTCATTTTTTATTTTTACATCTCCATATACATAGGCCGCTGCAGTTTCCCTTATGAAAACCGGGAGGGAATACTAGCGGATCATTCTCAGGAACCTCACAGTTCTTGTCCTTGATATTCAATCCTTGGGCTTCAGTTGGTTCCGTAGATCTCGGCTCACAAGCGTAAATATTGGAATCCGAAAGCCCAACAGAACCTGCCGATGGGTGGAGACCAGGGGGTTGTGGAACCATTTCCTGTGACTGCAATGACAGGTGGCTCAGCCACGCGATGGTCTCGCCATCGGTATTGTTACCAAGCTCGTGGGTCAACTGAAATATCCTGGCAGCGCAGTTCATCGGCAGGCGGATACGGCGGACTCTCCCATTCACCCTTAAATGACTGCAATTTTTTTTAAAAAGGAAGTACAAGGACGAGTTTGAAATAAATAGCCAAGTTAAGAAATAATAATTAAGGGCTTAATTGAAATAAACAAAACTTGAGATTGAGAGTCATTTTGGCTTCAAAATAAAGAATTGAAGAGCCAAAACTGAAATGAAAGCAATGGAGATTTTAGGGGATATATGGCAATTCAATCGGGGATGTGATTGAAAACAATTAAAGAACGAAGGCCTAAATTGAGGGATATTCAAAGACAAGAACTAAAAAGAAAAGGACACTAAAACAGAAGGAAGGATTTGAATTTTGATGAGATTTTAATTAGAAAGCAAGCCTAATTATAACTGAGGACCAAAACAGTGTCGTTTCACATTAAGTGAAACAACAAGTTTTGGTTACAGAGGGAAGAACAAGGTTGATATTCGATATCTATAGAAAACGATGTCGTTTTATTCCTAATTTTGCAGAAATTCTGGGTTTCAAAAACCCGTATAGAAGCTAGTCTTCTTTCTTTATTTTCACCTCGAACTCAACTATTCATTGACTGTCAGGAAATGAAAAACACATGCGGGTAATCACGAGCGTGATGTATAGTGTTCTAAGCTAAGAGATCACACTCGTATCACTGATTCTCTCCTCCCACAAACTAAGTGAAGAGAAGATGGTGGCCAGCAGCTAAGCTGACTTCCAGTCCAGATTCACTAGAAAAGTCTTCAAGGACTCGATTTTCATGAAGTTGGTGATTGTTTTCTTTCATGAAAGGGTTGCCATTCACCTAAAAAACACCATTAAACAAAGATACAAAGGGAGGGTTGGAAAAGAATAAAAAAAAAGACAAAAAAATAGCACACTGAGGAGGGATACTGCAATAGTAAAAAAGGTTAATTCATTGCTGCCTTCCATTTGATTTATTGCTGAGCAGGAACGGTCGAAAGATTCAAAAGAGGAAGATATCAAGAGGGTAAAAGGAGAAGTGAAAGATCACCATATCAATCTCATGGCCTCTTGGTGATCTTACTGGTGCAACAAATTTGATTCTTATTCCTCTTCAAGAGCAGCATTTGTTTTTCCAAGCATGTCCCAGCAACCTGATTACTTAATCATTAGTATCCTCGTAATGTTTTTGATGATTGTTGTCAACAATAGTTTTATTTGGCTAAGCAATTAGTTTATTTATAACAAATTTATAATCTTACTTTTACTTAGCATAATCATGTGTGTTTTTTATATTAAATTAGATTAAGTATATATTAATAGAATACATGATAAAACTATTTTATACTTGACTTTTAATTATTTATTAGGAAGTGTGTATGTGTATGTGTGTGTATATACACACACACACACACATATATATATATATACAGGTTCATATTTTTTTTTATCATTTTTAAAAAAAATTATGAAATTTCTTCAAAGAACATTATAGTGATAAGAAAGTTGTATCTTTAAGAAGAAGAAAAAAATTATTGGTTAATAATATTTTTTGTTTTTGTGTTTTTAATAATATTATAGTGATTTGGATAGTAGCTATTGGTCCGAAACTGGAGGGAAGAGCAGAACTGCAGAAGACAACAAAAAAGGTAAGCTGAGAATCAGACACCACCCAACCAAACCTCAACGGTTCTAGGAAGTGGAAGAATGTTCTGGAATTTCAATTTTTCACGATAAAGCTAAACCCTAGCTCTCATATCTTCCTTTGCTTCGCTTCTCTTGGCCTCTTTTCCTTATCCACACCCAAACTCACTCACTGAATAAACAATAATAAAATGGCAACATCTAATGCTCTCTCTTCAGCTTCTATTCTTTGCTCTCCTAAACAGGTACTATACTATACTGTTCTACAGACCCTTTTCCTTTCCTTGGCTGCTCTGCTCTTTTTTTGGAAGAGTTATTGATGGGTTTGTGTGATTGTGTTTGTAGGGAGGGTTGAGGAGGAGAGGCAATCAGCAAAAGAACTCAAGGCTGAATTATGGGCAATCAAGCAGAAAGTTTTCCGTGCGAGCAAATGCCAAGGATATTGCATTTGATCAGAACTCCAGGGCTGCCCTCCAATCCGGAATTGATAAGCTTG
This sequence comes from Salix dunnii, assembly GCA_015731905.1. Taxonomy (NCBI): domain Eukaryota; kingdom Viridiplantae; phylum Streptophyta; class Magnoliopsida; order Malpighiales; family Salicaceae; genus Salix; species Salix dunnii. The sequence goes on from CM027662.1 coordinate 16,696,104, forward strand.
CCGATGCCGTTGGCCTTACTCTTGGTCCACGGGGTAACCTTCATCATATTATATTTTAATTTACAACTCGAATTATTTAAGAGATTTTAGGTTCTTATTGTTATTCATTGCTTATTTGTGAACACAACTAGTATGTGCTGGTGTTTAGAAATTGAGGTTATATGGTAGTGGATAGAGTTTGGATGGTATTGTGGAGGAACAGTGCCAAGTCTGTTTGGTTAAAATTGCAGGTAGAAATGTTGTCTTAGATGAATTTGGAAGTCCAAAGGTAGTTAATGATGGAGTAACAATTGCGCGAGCTATTGAGCTACCTGATCCCATGGAAAATGCTGGTGCAGCTCTCATCAGAGAGGTTAGACCTTTGCCCACTCCTTTTTTGCCCAATTGAAAATTTAGATTACTCTTAGTCATACCATATCATTATCACTTGCCTTAAGCGAGATTCTATGTCTGGATTTTTGGTTGAAGGTTGCAAGTAAAACTAATGACTCAGCTGGTGATGGAACAACAACCGCATCAGTTCTTGCACGGGAAATAATCAAACTAGGACTTTTGAGTATCACCTCTGGAGCAAATCCAGTTTCTATAAAAAGGGGAATTGATAAAACTGTGCAGGGCTTGGTAGAAGAGCTAGAGAAGAAGGCCAGGCCTGTTAAAGGTCGTGATGACATTAAAGGTATGTGCTGCTACTAAGTGTATTTGTTCAGTTGTTTTCCACATCCTTGATTTAGTGATTTGTCTCTTGTTCTGTTTCTAGCTGTTGCGTCAATTTCTGCTGGGAATGATGAACTCATTGGCACAATGATTGCTGATGCAATTGACAAGGTTGGGCCTGATGGTGTTTTGTCAATTGAGTCTTCATCTTCCTTTGAGACCACAGTCGAAGTCGAAGAAGGAATGGAGGTTTGAATTCCTTTATCTGGTTGCCATTTTAGTTTCAACCAGTGTATTTCTTATTAATGACTCTTAACAATTGGGTTCTTGTACGTTATTCTCATTAATTATTTTGATTTCAGATAGATAGAGGTTACATCTCTCCTCAATTTGTTACAAATCCAGAGAAGTTAATTTGTGAATTTGAGAATGCTAGAGTGTTGATTACTGATCAAAAGATCACTGCAATCAAAGACATAGTTCCCTTGCTAGAAAAGACTACTCAATTGAGAGCTCCTTTGCTTATAATTGCTGAGGATGTAACTGGTGAGGCTTTGGCTACCCTTGTGGTGAACAAGCTACGTGGTGTACTCATTGTTGCGGCTATTAAGGCTCCTAGTTTTGGCGAAAGGAGGAAAGCTATGCTTCAAGATATTGCCATTTTAACAGGTAATCTGTACTTTATGGAATGGTGATGTTTTCTTCATTGTTGCTGAAGTATTATGTCTCTACTAAACCATTCCCACTCATGTTTCCTGATATGCCATAACTATTCAACTGGTGTACTAATTTGCTTGCACTAGCTATTTCATATCCTCTGAAAAAGTGTTGCAGATGAGGCGAGAACAAGAGAAAAAGTTCACTTGCTGCACTAGTTTCAATTTACTAATTTTTTTACAACACAAACACTGGAGCACATGAATCTATTGAAAACTGTTTAGATATTACTAATTGTGAATAGCAAGCACTTGTCATTGTTCACAACTTGACATAGTGATGCTGGTCATTTTGACTCTAAATGTTTGGCTTTGAAATTCTGGATGTGGATGTTTTTTGTTCCATATTGGCATCGTGTAATCTCCTCAAGCTGTGAAGTTGTAAATTTACTGATACAATTTCTTTGCATTTGAACTATATGTGAATTATTTGTTGGTGCTCATCTTCTATCTGATTTCCTGACATTTTAGGAGCTGAGTTTCAAGCGAGTGATCTTGGTTTGAGCATTGAAAACACATCAATTGAGCAGCTTGGTTTGGCCAGGAAGATTACAATCAGCAAGGATTCCACCACCATCATTGCTGATGCTGCGTCAAAAGATGAATTGCAAACTAGGATTGCACAATTGAAAAAAGAGCTGTCTGAGACTGATTCTGTTTATGACTCACAGAAACTGGCTGAAAGAATTGCGAAATTGTCTGGTGGTGTTGCTGTTATCAAAGTGGGTGCTGCAACGGAGACTGAGCTTGAGGATCGACAACTACGCATTGAGGATGCCAAGAATGCAACATTTGCTGCCATAGAGGAAGGGATTGTACCTGGAGGTGGTGCTGCTTTGGTTCATCTCTCAACTTTTGTTCCTGCAATCAAGGACAAAATTGAAGACGCAGATGAGCAGTTAGGTGCTGACATTGTGCAGAAGGTAATATTTTGCTGTCACTTCGCAGTAGACATATACTAATGAAATTAGGCTTCTAACACTTCCAAAGTAGGTAAATAGAATTAAAATGCTAGAAGGTACTGATGTGACCAAGTTCTTTGCATGTAGGCTCTGGTATCACCAGCATCATTGATTGCTCAAAATGCTGGAATTGAAGGTGAGGTGGTTGTGGAGAAGCTAAAGGCTAGTGAGTGGGAGATTGGCTATAATGCCATGACAGACAAGTATGAGAATTTGGTGGAGGCTGGAGTCATTGATCCGGCAAAGGTGACAAGATGTGCCCTGCAGAATTCTGCATCTGTTGCTGGAATGGTCTTGACCACCCAGGCCATTGTTGTAGAAAAGCCCAAGACACCTGCAGCTGCCGCTACACAAGCTCAACTTGCTGTGTAAGCGTAGGAAATCTTAGCCCTTGTTAGGGTTTCAAATATGAGTGTTTTTCTGCGGCATATTAGGAAGGATATGTGCTTGATATTGGTGCCTTCTCTCTACGGATTAGTCACATTTTCATTGATAGTTGCACTGTGATTTCTCCCTCCAGACGTGCATGGTAGGTGTAACTCCTGATGGACTTGAGCTGTTAACAGATATTGCATAAAAAAACTAATGCACTGTAACCTGAGCAACCATATTATATATTTGCTCGACGTCTTCTGGTCCAAGAAGCAACGCCAGTCTCGACCTAATCTCACGCCTCATCCCCTCAATGGGTTTATATTTGACCAAACAAAACATCGGCCAAGTCAATCTCCTCGGTCCACAGGTTTACTGAAGCAGTACAAGTGGGCTCGGCTTGGTTAAGCCATCATAAGCCGAGGTCAATATAACTTCGAACCTTAAAATAAGCTCAACAAGCTATCACCAAGTCTTCAAAATATTTAGGTCAACGAGTATCGTAGTTTTAAGGATTTATGTATACCTAACACTATATTTTTTTAGCATAAAATGAGCTCAAAGATGTAACATTAGGTTTCATTAAATTAAAATACTTTGGTTAAACTTGGTCAGGCCGTCTCATAATTTCAGGTAATAATGTAGTCCTAGTGGGAAATGACATGATTTAATTGATGCTAACTTGGACATCAACCAATAAGAAATGACTCGCGAATGAACATGGGAATAATTTACATAATTAATGGCAAGTATAAAAATGGATTTAGGAAAAACATTAAATAGTTTAATTTTTTATTTGAAATGATAATGTAAGAATAATATCTACATTTATTTTTTATAAGTATGATAGCTCTTTGCTTGAATCCTTGAAACCATTACATATTTTTTTTAATTATCTTTTCAAAGTACTAGTTGACTTCATTTTTTTTTATATTTTCTTATTAGTTTAATAAGTCCCATTTACGTTGGTAGTGACACGCATGTTATATTTTATTTTTATCCTTTTAAATTTCAAACCTGTTTAAAAATATAATTAAGATTGTTTTTTATAGTGTTTTTTAAAATATATTATTTTTTACATTAGCATATAAAAATGATCTAAAAACATCAAAAAAATTTAATAATTTATATACATATTTTAAAATAATTTAATGTTTTGTTTGTTGTGTGCATATATTAAAAACATTAAAATAATATTTTTTAAAAATATTAATTAAAATTGTTTTTTAAAGTGTTTTTATTCAGAAATACATTAAAATAATATTTTTTAAAAATTATTTTTAATATCAGCACATGAAAATGATCTAAAAACACTATTTTTTTTTTTATAATTCATATACATGTTTTAAAATAATTTAATGTTTTGTTTGTTGTGTGCATATATTAAAAAAAATAATTTGATATTTTTAAAAAATATCAATTAAGGTTTTTTTAAAAGTATTTTTTGTTTAGAAATATATTAAAATGATGTTTTTTTTTAAAAAAATATTTTTAACATCAGCACATGAAAATGATATAAAAACATTATTTTTTTAAAAAAATTTATATAGATATTTTAAAATAATTTAATGTTTTGTTTGTTGTGTACATATATTAAAAAAAAAGCAACTAACTTATGGCTAAACCGCAAATGTGAATCATAGAATGAAAATAATGAATTATATGAGCACCGACCCTATTAAATGCATGATATGCGACAAAGGAGATTCCGCTTTCTTTCATTTTCAGCAATAAATTTTGCAACAAAACAAAATTGATTCCACTAAAATCCGAAGTTTATATTTAAATTTAATTTATTAAATCTCATGTATTTGGAAGTTTTTAAACCTTTTTTTACAGCATTTTTCTTGATTCTAGCTAGGGCTACTTTGAGATTTATCTTAATTATGATCGTGTCCTATACCATAACATGTTGTTTTTCTTCTCTTTAATTTGTCAGTAATTATCACTTAAAAATTTCTATAAACAAAATAAAAATAGAGAAGAGATATTAGTTTAAATATAAAAAACACATAATGAAAATGTTATTTTTAAAAAAAAAAGGTCAAGCGATGTTAAGCTTAACATACCATGTTAGTTTGATTGACTCATTTTATTAGGATTTATACGAGGGTCTAGTTGGTAAGACTATGTTATTGGATTTTGTTTTTTTTTTTTTGTATTTGAGGAGCATGATATCTCATATGCTTTAAAAAAATTAGACGATTCATTTGATCTTGCCTATTATGATGACCGAAAAATTAAAACTTTAATTTTTTGACCCGAAACATATTAAAAGTTATGATAAACTTATTCATGGTCTCAAAAAAACAAAAAATCATTTCAAATATCAAACCCAATCTAAAATAAAATATCCATCTAAACTTAGAATATGTTTTTTCTTAAACTTTAAAGGTAAAAATGTAGCTAACATAAGTTTTTTGGCAAATAAAATAATTTGATACAAGCATCAACTATTTCGGCTACCTAAATTGGTGTCAAGAATATTTTTCTTTTTTTAGGGTTGAAATCTTAGCCAAGAACTAAAAACTAATAGAAACAATTTTTTGTATTATTTTTAAAGTTCAAGGGCTCAAATGTATCTTTGTCAAAACTTTTAACATGCAACTCATATCTAATGTCCTTTCCATTTATTTATTTATCTTCACCATTTACTGAGAATAAAAATATAATTAAATAGAATAAAATTTAAAAATCAAAATAAATATTAATAAAACACGTGTAATCCACAGTGCTCGTGTATTGCTGTACCATACCCGACAAAACAACCTACACGTTTCAAACTCCATCCAATGTGTCAATAGGAAAAGCGCGAACTTCTTTTTCTAGATACACGGCGGTGAGTGCTCTGTCTTTACACGTGTAAGAAAACAATAATTGTCAATGATGCTTACACGTTGACTAGCTAGAGACCTTTCACATCGAAGCTTCCAAATTAAAATCCCCATCTGCCAATTTATATGTACAAATTGCATGACAGGTTTTAGGGATGTTTGTAGCTGAATCAAGTTTTTTTTATTACTATTCCTGTGGTCGTTTTAGTTTTTTTATTAATATAAAATATTTTAATTTCAGAATATTTCAGTGTGTTATTTTAGAGTTGTATTGTTTATATATAATTAATTATATATATATATATATATATATATATAAAATTAAAATATTAATTTAATAAACATAATTAAAATTCAAGATAAATTAACTTTAAATTATACAATACAAACACAAAGCCAAACAAACATAATCTCAAAATTAAAAAAAAAAAAATCACAAGTCAATCAAAATAAGAAGGATTTTAAGGTCGAAACAGCACACCCGGAACGATACTCAGACGTTCCAACTGGAATTTGACCGGAATTTTCAGAACATGCTGGAATAAAAACCGAGACGAAAACAATACCTTTTTGTCTCGGTTTTTTGAATAGAATGGAATGTTCCGATCGTTTCGAGCGGAAATAAACTGTATTGACAACCCTGGGCTGAACAATGTTTTTTTAGCTTTATATTTTATTTTTAATTTTAGATTTTAGATTTTTTTTAATGTGATAATATTAAAAAATTTAAAAAACAATCTATGTAATATTTTCGCAGTAGAAGAATCTCTAGTTATTTTATTTTATATTTAAATTCCCCTTTATGCCAATAATCAATATAAACCGTGAATGCCAATCAGAATTTCGCTTTAAAAAGCCGATTGGATGCTTTTCAATTATGTTCGCGTATTCGAGATTTAATTGTATAATTGATAAAAAGAAATCACATTCAAGGGACGTTATTCATCGGGACAAGGCCCTGTTTGGCAAATGCAATGATTCGTGTCCTTTGAAGCAGGAAAAAAAAGAAGAAGAAGAAGATGAAGCGTGGCTCCTCAGATTAATATACTTTTCTGTGCTTGAGCCACGAGACCTCTAATTTCCCATAGAAAGAAAAAGGGCTACCAATTATTTCCAATATATTTTCTTCGTTTTCTCCGATTCAAAAGAGCTATTCTTTTCAATGATGTCAATTTTGTTCCTCGTGTTTTGTTTTTTCAATTAAGATAAAATATTTTTGGTTTCGGAGCATTTCGGTACATCATTTCAGGGTTATATTGTTTATGTATATATATAATTAAATATATTAAATAAAAAATTATATCAAATTTAAAAATAAAATTATTTAGAATTGTACAATTTAATCTAAAAAATTATAATAAAGTAATTTTTTTAATAAAATTATGAACATGTATAATATTATGAGAATGTCATCATCAATCTTGCGAGGTCATTATATTTTTTGATCCCTCTAAAATATATATATATATATATATATATATATATATATATATATATATATATATATCAAGAGATTGTTCGTAAAATTTCATCTTAATTTAACGGTCGGATTAAAAAATATGATTGAAATTACAAAATCATTCATTATTAAAAAAAAATACTATTTAACAGAAACAACAAAGACAAAATGATCCCGACATATTTCAGCTGGAATTTTACCAAAAAACCAAGAATAAACCAGAATTTAATTTGAAATAAAAAAAATATTATTCCGTCTCTTTTTTAACTCATACGAAATAATTTAGCCTAAACGAGAGTGACATCCCTATTCTTTTCTTCCAGGAGAACGTTTACAATTGAAATCAGGGGGTCATGCTTTTCAAAAGATGAATAAAATTATAATAAATTGTTTTGAATTTATAGATGGTTGAAATGTACCGTTGATTCCAACAATTTTACTTCTCTCTATATTAGTCATTTATTATTTTGGAGGTTGAGAAAGAGTAACATATATATATATATATATAATTTGGCTGAGCTATATATATTCTTTTCAATATTGAGGTTCTTGAATGAGTTTTTTCAACGTATGGATTCTTGAATGCGCTGTAGATGCTTGATTATTTTTTTATAATTATTTGATTTTGTCAACTCTTTTTTTTCTTCTTCTCATTGTCGCAGCCGTTCTTTATTGCCTGCACAGCCTACCGTTGCTGCTTAAACACACAACAGCAACTGGTGACTTTGATTGCTGCTAGTGCTCGGATCTAATGCTGGACTGCCGGCCGGCCGCTTTTTCGTATTCTTTGTTGATTGATAGCAGCAGCTTTTGCTCGTCGTGCGGCGCGCACCATGAACCGCAAGCTGCAGCACACATGATCATCGTTCTTATTTCATAAAACATCTTAAATTTCGATTTTAATGTATCTGCAATAATGAAGTTAATTAAAATAAAAAACTCTTGAGAGATTTATATGGTGACCGAAAGAAAATTCATTTCTGACTTAATCTCTTTGATTTTAATATCATTAAATTATCAAAAAAAAAAAATGAATTCTAGATTATTCTAGTTTTTTACAACAAATACATATTTTGATTCAAACTCGAAATTTATTGTGCATATTATAAGCCCGTTATCATCAATGTCACGCACTTTAGAGATATAATCAATAACTATTACTTAGATAGTTCAGAATATCTCTTATTATATTTTTCATAAAAAAATAATATTTATATGCTAAAAATATTTTTTTCACAGATATTCAAATTCTTACCCTTTTTATCACTCCCTATTATCAAATTTGATCTAATGAAAAAAAAAAGAAGGGCATACAACTATTTTTCCTTCCATATGGTATCCACTAATAAAAAATTTATTTTAACAAATTAACACAATGATTAAGATTATAATTACTTTAATTTTTCTTACAAGATTTGTCTTTCAATTAGTTATGAGTTTTAACATAACTTTTAATCAGCAACACATACACTAATTACGTTGAAAAAAACTAAAGAAATAAATAAATAAAAGGAAAACACCTTTGTCAACGAATGAAGGCAACCATCATAGAAATATCGTCTATACTTAATTAAATTATTTCTCATAACTTATTTGGAGGTGTCTCTATTTTTAATGTTTTATAAAAATATTTTTGTATTATTAAATTAATTCGTTTTAGTTTTTTAATATTAAAAATAAAAATATATTTTGAAAAGTGCCTAGCACTACAATCCCGAACACCGGCTAATGATTGACGGGCCGTGGAGGTTGAATAGGAAAATTATATTTGAAAAAGCAAAAGAAGGAGACGACGAGGAGACTATAAAAAATGACCTGCAAAAGTTTAAAGTTAGCTTGTTTGCTTGATCTGTGTGCCGAAACCGCGTCGTCGTCTGCCATTTTCCGGTGAGTCGTCCTCTTCTTTGAGATGATACCACGGTTTCTTACTTTACGTGTTGGATTGTCAAAGGGTGCCTACAAAAGATTTACACGTGCGTTCTGTCATGAGATAAAGATAGACACAAGGGTTTAATTACATGTTTGTTTTACTGGGTTTAATTACCAGTATCATCTTAATTTAGATGATTATAGTTCTGAAATTTAAACCAGAAAAATATCATTTTAATTATATATATAAAAGATGAGTCATTTTTTAATTAAGCTAGGCAGGTGTCAATCTAGCTTCTTTAATTGGGTCATTTAATTATTATTTTTATTTATCCGAACTAAATTAAGTCTCGTTAAATTCTAGATCGATTTGTTATGGTAGTTTAGATTTTAAAACAATGATTTCAATGGTTAATCATAGTTAGAGTTCAAGGATACTCATAACTATAAATTAGATAAAAAGTAATGACTATAACTATGAGTCATAATTATCCATTTAGTTCATTATTAAAATCTATAAACAAATAAATTCAAAAAATCACTTGTGGAACGAAAATATGAATTATAAAAAAATTAACAACAACAACAACAACAACCATAAAAATCTTAAACATTAAAATATTCTTAAATCATATAAAATATTCATTTATAATAACAACAACTATTAAACTTATTTTAATGATACATCTTAGTTTCAATACTTGATTTGTAAGTTATGACTAGCAAATTTGCTATCAATTTATATTCAGCCACAAATCTCAGTTGCAAATAAGTCTATTGTTATAAGGGATATCTTGGTGAACTAATAGGATAAAAAGGGTAATGTTGGAAAAATAAGTCTCTATCAAGTTTCATAAAAACTAAAAAATCTTAATTAATATTTATAGATTTTTAGGTAAAACATAAAAATTACCTTCATGGATCATACATAGGGTAACTTAATTCACATTTGTTTTTAATGATAAGGGCACATATTGTGCTTATATGTTAAGAATTCATCTAAAATGATATGTTTTTTTTTTTTTATATTAAAGGTAAAAGACTATTGAAAACTAAGACAATAATTTAAGATCTAGACTTATCAACTAGACCTAATCTTCACTATTGGAATATATGGGTGTTAAATTTGCAAGGATAAAGATGGTCGATTGAGCTTTTGTTTATTATATTTGATCATGTTTAAAATAATCTTAAAAGTTGTTATTCACCTTTCATTATATTTTACTGGGTTATATTATTGACCTGGTACAAGTCTACTCATAATGATAGAAATAAATATACCATGAGACCTAAAAATTCATAAACGATCATTTGCATAAATTAGAAAAATATTAAACAATAATATTTATAAATAAAGATTAATTGAATACTTCCATGATATTTGCTTTTATAAGATCAAATATTGCCACCTTAAACGTGACTTCACTAGTAAGATAATAGTTTACTAGATAATTAGAGAAATTAATTAAAAATATATTGTCAAAGACATTCTATAATCTAAAATTTCAAATTCACACATAACAAAAAAGATGATATATTATAAAAATAAATTCATGTATCAATCATCTTTAATATATTTCTACCTCTAAGAGATAGGTCTATGAGTTGATTTTTAGATAATAAAAAAAAAACAATCGATGCTTGGACAAATAAACATTGTCCTAGAAAAATGGTTACCTCAAGACTTGATAAGGTAAAAAAAAAGAGTTCACAAACAACACATAAAAACATTAATCACCATTATTGGTAATCACCTCGAGAGTTTACCCAAGATTATTACATGTACTCTCTTAAAATAATGACATAAACATAAGCAAAAAACAAAGAATTTTATATAAATGAAATAACCCTACCATTATCTAATAAAATAAAATTTTTATTGCTGTTTATTTTTATAATAAAACCTTCATTTCAACCTGGATTAAGATGTCGCTAAATAAAAAGTCTTTCTTTATAATGTTTTTTCTTTTACAAAGGTGATATTTTTACTATATTTTTTTATTCCCTCTGTACAAAGTTTTTAGATATGATTTGTAAGTGTTAGTGTTTCTTTTAATATAAGAGTTTTGTATATCTTGAATCTAATAAATTATATCTTTTTAATAACAATTGAACTTTCCATTGTATTATTAAGAAGGGAATGACATTAATTAATAATATTGATTGGTTAAAATCTTTTATCCACATGATCATTTGATTCATTCCCCATTTGATCTATCTATGCTAACAAAAAATTTACATTTTTTCATATATTTTTTAATCAATTTTATTTTTACAAATCTTGGTCAAGAAAATTCATATTTCACCCTTGTTGTAAATGATTTAGTTATATATAATATATCTATTTTCTTGTACCTCGCTTTTGATTTTCAAGTGATGTAAACATACAAGTTTATTTTATATTAATAAAATTATTATGTTTTTAAAAGAAAAATTGATGCTACTTCTTTATACTCATGCACAAATTGAATGTTTAATTTTCCAAAAACAAGCCTGCAATATATTTCTAAACATAAAAAGTGTTTCAATGAAAATATTTAATGAGATAATACAATAAAAAAAATAGATTAAACTATATATTCCTCTCTTTTACCATCATCACAAAATTATTGTTATTCTTTTTATAAATTGTTAGAAGTAAATATCAAAGTTAAATATTTTCAAGATATGTTTAGAATTGTGGTTGTTATTGTTTTTTAAAATATTTTTTTGTTCAGAAAAATATTAAAATAATATATATTTTTTATTTTTTAAAAATTATTATTGATCTCAACACATTAAAATAATATAAAAATATAAAAAAATAATTTAAAATAAAAGATAAAAAAATCAATTTAGACGTCTCTCTACCAAGCATGTTTTTAACGTTAACACAGGGTGCCAATGGACATTTCACCAAATAAATTAATTGGTTCGTATGACAAAATTACAGACAGGAACTTGACGCCACCACAAGTCCTTATCATGTCTTCCTCCTCCTCCTCTCCATCAATTTATAAGAAAACAATCCCAAACACAAAGCACCCCTGCTAAACGAAATAATTACTATTCGTGACATTCATTGAAACCCGTGCCTGGTCCCCACATACAGGGCATAAAAATGATAGACTCAGCGGGTCGCAATTTCCAAGTAAACAGAAACCCAAATCCGTAATTTGAATAACATCCTTAATTTTTTTGTCCCATCTCTCGTAGAGGAAGTGGGTATTAAAGAAGACTCGTGGAGGCTTCAACGTAGCGATGCGTGGGCGGAGGACCGGACAGGTGACGAAGATATATAGACATTCACGCCTACAACATACATACAGATCCTTTCTTCTTCTTCACATGGCCGATCGTAACGCTTTCTTTCTTGTTTTGCTGTCTTGATTCTCTTTTACATACTTACAGGTCTGGAAACCTGCATTGCCCTTTCCATTTTCTTCTCTCCCTTTTTTTAGATTTCGTTTTTAGAAAGAAAGAAAGAAAGGTTTGAGTTGGGTTGCTCAAGTGTTTTTTTTTTGTGTTTTTTTGTTGGTTGCAGAGAAGAGAGGGAGGGAGGAGACATGACGACGACGGAGGTCGGAAAAGTGCTGTACATAGTGGTGGTGGACGAGGAAGAAAAAAGAGACAGAGGAAGAGGGAAAGGAAAAGACTCTTTTAGATATACGCGTCCGGTTTTGCAGAGCACTCTGCAACTCATGGGATGTAAAGCACGTCATGCTTTTAAGGTAACACAAATACCCTTTTCTTTTCGCGTCAAATCTATCATGGAATTTTGCAACGTTATTTGATTTTGTTTTCGAAAGATTCGTGATTCATAGCTATGATTATTAGTAATCATGATGAGTACTTGTAGATTACAATCGATCGTGGGGAAAGAGGGAGGGTGATAGATCTGCATTTCTTTTCTTCTCATTATTTCTTTCTATTTTTTATTACAAATTATGTTTGTTTGAATGGAAATGGAAATGGAAGTCATTTTTATTGATCATATCTATTTTGACTTTCCTTGAAATTGATTGTTTATGTTAACTTAACTGTGTTGAGGATTGACCTGGTCATTTATGTTTCTTGTGCCGTGTCTTTTACCCTCGGTGAAAACACAATCTGGTAATTACCTTTCCAGTTCTCTTCACTTTCTTCATATTTACTGCATGTTTGAGTTCTGATTTTTTTTCTTGAGAAACATGTGATCATGCATATAGCATCTTGACATTTAGGAATTTTAAATGTTGTGCCTACTCTGCTCATAGCATCTATAAATTCTGATATTTAATTTTGGAGTTCTGTTATAGTCTCCGTTGACTGATCTATTTTATATTTGCTAATTTATTTTCTACCTCAAGTGGTTGTGCGCATAATTATTTGACTAATTATTGGTTTTGACTAGTGACTTGATTCTTGTTTTTGTCTTAAAGAAATGGACACCTTGCTGAGTACGTTACTCCTCTTTTCAGATTAGCCAAAGGGTTTTTGAGCTCATGAGAAGTGTTTCACATTCGAAAGAAGTTGAGATAACAGGAATGGATGCGTCAAAAGGAAATAATGAAAAGGAAGATGGTTTGTCCATTGGAGTTTTCTTGGGTAAAACAGAGGATGGTGATAGTTTGGTTTCCGAGGAAGATAGAAATAAGAACATGCCATTTGAATTGTACAAAAGACGAACCACTGTAGTTGTTAGAAGAGAGACTTTCTTGAATTTTGTCTGCGATGCTCTGACCGAGTACAAGTATGTGGGGCCTAACCAGAGGGAAGACTTGGTTTTGGCTTGCAGGTAATTGTGCAATCTTTTTATTCCTTTTCATATACGTTATTTGTATCCATGATAGGTAGATCACTGCTTGCTTACCTGCATTTATTCCTTTACAAGGTCCTTACGTTGCTAATTGTCATTATTTGCAATTCTTGGAATCTTTGAATATTCTTTAATGGACGTCTACTTGACATTTGCTGCCACATGTAGCGTGAGATTTTGTGTATGAAGGAATAATACCACACGTTGAGATTTGTACCTCTGGATAAAATTGAATAAAATCTGTTCATTTCATTGTTGAATTGTTCTGGGCACTCGCTTAAAAAAACTGTTTCAAATGTAATTGATGACTATTGTTGGAGTTCCAATCTATCTTCTGTAATTTGTTCTTGTGGACTATTTCTTGAACCTATTCTGCTATGCAAGCTCCATCACAAGTCGTTAGTGTTAGATAGCCCTGTTTTTCAGGTTTGTATTGAAAAGGCAGTGTTGTCCAAGTATGCATGTCGAAATGTGTCTCATTCTGATTTTGATATTTTTTCCTGGCTTATTTAATTTTTTAACTTGGTTTAGCGCGGTTTGCTTAATGTTATTATCCTGGAGGTCTTTCCCTCTTTACAGAATTCATTTGCTTCTCTCTTTCATGTGTTGCATCTTGTGCCATCTTTTTATTGCAGAATCCGTGAAAGGAAGGAATCCGTAACAGTGCTGCTGTGTGGTACTAGTGGCTGTGGAAAATCTACTTTGTCTGCATTGCTGGTATTCGTTTCACCTATAATCCTATTCGAGTTCGAATCTGTAACTTGAAATGATAATGGTTTATGTCTTTTGTCATTGTTTCTTGCTATAGTGTTTTTTTTGTAGATGTATGTGTGTGTTCTATGAAAGAGTTGGATTTCTCTGTGTATCTTCAGAATTCAGGGTGTCTTCCATGGTTAATACAGGGTAGCAGGTTAGGAGTGACAACAGTGATATCTACGGATTCTATCAGACACATGATGAGGAGTTTTGTAGATGAGAAGCAAAATCCTCTACTTTGGGCCTCAACATACCATGCTGGGGAGTTTTTAGATCCCGTGGCTGTTGCAGAAGCAAAGATTAACAGAAAGGCAATGAAATTGGCAGGCACTGGAACTTTGCGGTCAACGGATGAAGTATCTGATGGCTGTACAGCTGGGAAATCTGGTGGCAGAGCACCAAAGGTGAGTTCTGGTGCTACTGAGGTTATTAGTCCAAAACAAATGGCAGTTGAAGGTTTCAAGGCACAAAGTGAGATGGTGATTGACAGTCTTGATCGTCTTATTACTGCATGGGAAGAGAGGAAAGAATCAGTAGTGGTCGAGGGTGTTCATTTGAGCCTTAATTTTGTGGTAATAAATTCCTTCCTATCAGATGTTCTGCCAACTTTGCTTCTTCTTTTGTATATTTCCATAAATATTTTTTCTTAATTTTGATTTTAATATGCAGATGGGGCTTATGAAGAAACATCCTTCAATTATACCATTCATGATATACATTACAAATGAGGACAAACACTTGGAGCGATTTGCAGTTCGTGCGAAGTACATGACGTTGGACCCAGCTAAAAACAAATATGTAAAATACATTCGAAACATCAGAACAATCCAAGATTATCTTTGCAAACGGGCTGACAAACATCTTGTCCCAAAAATCAACAACACAAATGTCGACAAGAGTGTGGCAGCTATTCATGCAACAGTCTTCAGCTGCCTTCGAAGGTGGGAGGCAGGAGAACAGCTTTATGATCCTATCACAAACACTGTTGCTCTTGTTGATGAGGAGTACAGGAACCAGTGTGCTGCAAATTCTTTGAGCTCCAAAGGGATGTTTCAGCTTATTCAGAGAAAAGGTTCTTCAAGGCATCTGATGGCTCTTCTTAATACTGATGGGTCTGTTGCGAAGGCTTGGCCTGTTGATTCAGTAGATAGTAATGGGAAGCTTGGAACAGGCCATGGCACGGACAGTGGAATAGGGACTCCAATGTATGGACCATTGCAGATAGGCAAGTCTGAACCGGTCAATCTTCAGTTTGGTAACTTTGGAATCAGTGCTTGGCCTAGTGATGGAGGCACAAGTCATGCTGGAAGTGTTGACGAGTCCAGGGCTGATTGGACTGATACAGGGAGCAGAAATTACTCCTCAAGTTGCAGCTCACCAAGGAAGCCTGATGGGGCTGCCAAGGAGGTATTTTTGAATGCTTGTTATTATTCTCTTCTTGTTTGACAATCTTTGCTGAGAAGTATATAGATAATATGAAATTGAAGGAATACGAAACATAGTATACAGCTGTTCAGGTTATTAGCATTAAAGATGAAAGATCTGCTATTGATTTTTCTATTGACTGCTTTTTCCTGACGGGCATTTATGCTTTTAACTGTTCAGCTGAAGGAGGAGCATTCAGTGCATGGCAGTGATGAGGAAGGTGATGATCCACCCGATGTGGACAGTGATGAGGATCTTAGTGATGAGGATGCCAAGCATGACCATGAAGAGGTATGCGTTTGTATGTTTTATTATACTAGCTACATTTTAACATTATTCATAAAAAAATACTATATATCAAAATTTCCAGGAGAAAAAAAGTACTCACGCTCATGAACTTATACTCTGGGCAGGAATTAAAGTGGTATATTATGAAGTTGGTGTGAGTTCTGCTCCTTAACTGTGCATTATGCTGTAAACTGTGAAAGGATCTAGTTACTTGCAATGTCCCTAAAATATGCCTAGACCAAAAGCAAGACAGGCATTTGTCGTTTTGATCATTTTAATTTTTATCTGTCCTCATATGCATGTTTTTCCCTGCTGCACAGATTGGCTCAGTTGATGAGGAATACACAAAATCAGATGAAGAATATGATGATCTGGCGATGCAGGATGTGCAGGAGAATGGTTATTGGTCAGACGATGATGAGGAGCCTAAAGATAGGCTGCCCCCTATTTCTGGGGGCCATGTAAGCCCCAGAAAAATAGACAAGTACAGGCAGAATTTAGAGCGCTTCCTTGAAACTAGAAGTGAGCAGTTGGCTGAACCACTATGCTCCAACTCTTCCCTGCTTGTAGAGCAAGGTGAGAGGAGAATGCTGAGTTCAGGCAGTCTGAAAACGAGAAAACGTTCACTCAGCATTCCTGCCATTAGAAAGCACGGGTCAGTAGTTAGTGATCCCATTCTCTCCGGAGCACCCCGGAGGTAACCAAATGATTTCTCACTGACCCTTTTCTTCTTTAAAATGTTTGTTTCTTCGTTGTTCATTTTGCGTCCCTTAATGAGAGTAACATAGGCATTTTCACCATTCTCGTGTGCACTAGTGCATAGTAGAGTTGCATGACTGGGAACCTGTTGTGTGCCTTTCCCCTTTTCTTTTCCAGCAAAAACAATCAAGCAAATGAAAATGACTGCAGTTTTTTGAAGGATGGATGGATGGATGTTTTCAATGATTAGTTGTGTTTATATCTGCAAGTCTGCTAGACATACGAGGGCAGGGCTCCAAAATAAGATTAGGTGCATATGAGACCAGAAGCTTGGTGGCATGATGTTACAGGTTTTGATCATCTCAAAACTCTAATCTGCGAATCTTCAAGTGCTGTCGAGTTTCATATCAAGAAAGAAAATACAACCAAAGTCCCATGAAAAAAGAAAAAAAAAGTATTGATAACTTTAAATTTCAAATGTTTCCAATTAACATGATGTTTTATTTTCTTTCGTAACTAAATTAAAGTTTTCAGTATTATATGATTTTTTTTTGGAGGAATTAGGGAATTGTCACATTTCTCTTAGCAAACACGTAATTTGACTTTTTTCTAATCAATACTATGTGGATCTAGTATGATAAAAAATAATATAAATTATATTCTGGAATCTTATCTAACAACTTAAATTTTTAAGTGAGATGATTCATTGACATGATATCAGATCTTTGTTGACTTAGAAGTTACAAGTTTGAATCTTATCACTATCATTATATTTAATAAAAATCAAGTACAAGATAATATGAGTTCGTGCAAGTTTCAAGCCCAAAAGGTTTTCATTTGAAATAATATGTTATAAAATAGTATAAATCATATTGTAAAGTTTCACTTAACAACTTAAGCTTTTAGATAAGATGATTTCTTAACATGATATTAATTGATCAGATTTGAAATATATTAAGAGGGGAGATAATTAATGGCCATGAAACACAAAAGGGCTTATAAGGTGATGTGTTTTTTTTTTTTTTTTTAAATATATCCATGGATTTCATCTCTTCTAGTATTAACAATTATAATATTGAAGAGTAACCCATTCATTTTGATTATAAAAAAAACCATAAAATATATTAACTCAAAAAATAAAATAAAATAATTACATGCCCTCCTCCATTTGTGTTCACAGCCATGCCAGCACAGCACCTAGTAAATGATTGAGGTTGTGTTTTAAAGTATTTTTTTATTTATAAATATATTAAAATAATATTTTTTTTAAAATTATTTTTGACATCAATACATGAAAACATCTAAAAACACTATTTTTTAATTTAAAGTAAAAAAATAAAAATATTTTTTTATTTTTTTTTTAAAATACTTTTGAAACGCAATGTTAAACATCCACCTCATCATCACTGAAGAAGAAAAAGAGTATGACCATCATTAAGAGAACTTTCCCCACCCTTTCATCAAAATCATTATACCTATTGTGCATCATCCAATTCTAGATTGACCGCAGACATTTTAACAATTTATATCACAATTTTATTTGAAAATGTAATATATTATTATTTCAAAAAATTTCAACCTTATAGTAAAAAAAATTATAATTACAAAGAAATCAACACTATAAATTTATAAATAATAAATTTATTTATGGATTTAAAGATAAACAAAATTCACTCACTTTATTCTTTTCATATATCCATTAGTAAATTTAACATATCACAAACATAAAAATTCATTGGTGAGATAAATGTCGTCGTGACATTGGCAACAATTCTCTTATGACTCTTTGAAATATACTAACAGGCATGGATATTCAATACTTCTCTAAGTAATTATTTAAAATAACTCTTTTAACAACTATATTAAATAGAAGTAGAAAAATAATTAAAATACTATAAAAGTAAAATATATAAAAATGAATTAAATTAGTATAAAAATTAAAAATTTATTGCAAACCTAAACATTTGTACGTTTAATACAATAAATTTAAAATAAAAACAACGTTGAATGAGAAGGAGGCTGGTTGTTGTGAGGATAGTGGGGTAATAACAAGAAGCAGCACATGACCCACCTTTCTATGATATCATATCCATTAGAAATTGGTGTAGTTTGACCTTCTTAACACGAAGTTTGATTGTCTCTTCTAGTAGTTCAACATGTGCATTTCAACAAAAGCTTTAACGACCTTGATGTGCATCCAATAATTGTAGCATTCAAGATAAAAATAATCTGAATGGATTGAATCTGTTTGTACATAGTCTAAGATGAATGTTTCTTGATACAGACTTAGGATGCACATTGTTAAAATGTTTTCAAACTTCACCATCAAAGAGTACACCATCACTCTATCAACAACATCACGTGAATGATGTCATATCATGTGCTCAACAGTTTTTGGTGACATGAATAACTTTTATAGTCTTGTTGTGATTGAGAAATATTTAAGTTTGTTTTGTGATAAGAGTCTTTCTCTTGCCAGTTTTGGGTTTATAATGAGAATGCTCACATGTTTTGCAATCATTTTATTTTATATTTTTAAGGTAATAAACCTTGTAGAAGTTTATACATGTGTCAATTTTTTATTAGGTTTTTCATTTATGATTGAACGATGATTGGCATGATCATGATTCATTTTCATCGCATCCTTAATCATATTCTTATAAGGATTATTATTTTTATCTACAACTTCATATGTGCTTGCTAGAATTAGAAGTTGAATGAACTATTCTTTCTACAATGATATTATGAGAAAAATATGGTCCTTTATATGCATACTAACACAAGTATTTTTCTATGGATACTTGAATTAAAAAACTTTTTATTTTTACAGCTCTTTCATAAACATCTAATACCATCTCCATTAATATTTAATAGATTAAATAATATATAATTAATAAAACCCTGAATCTCATTACAATTATTAATCATTTACAGCCTTTAAGGTGCATCTCAATACATCCATAAATTATTATCCATTAATTATATCAAACCTATATAAAATAATAATGATAACACGTATTAATTAACTATATTAACTAAATAAATTTGCAAAAATATTATTTTATCTTAAACTTATTGAATATATTTTAATAATACTATTTAACTCATTATCAATATATTTTAATAGTATTCTTAATTCATTATAAATTATCTACATGAATTCAAATTTCTACACATTTACTATAAATTTTAACTCGAAAAAAAATTAAAGACATATAAATAGACCCATTAAATATGTTATTATTTATTTCATTATAAAGCACTTAAGTCAAAAAAAAAAAAACAAGTAAACATTCAAATAAAATACATAACTACAAAAATATACAAATAAAATTAACATTTAGAAATTGAGTTCAAATAAATAAATAAATAAGTATATTTGCTTACTAAGAGTGTTAAATCCTTAATAAAATTTGAATTAGAACATGAACGCTAACCAATCAAGTGTTGTAATGGTTGGATTTGTTATGAAAAATTAAAATGTGTTAAAATTAGGGGGAGGGGGTGACTGTTTATTGCAAAAAGAATACATAAGATATAATTATCTCAACGCTCTTATTTTAGTATAAATTTCATGTTACCATATGGTATATCTTTTTTTAATCCCACTTTAATACCCTTTATAATTCCCTAAATTTATATTGTGAGAATTTTACAGTCAATATATTTACAAACATACTTTACTATTGAGTTAATTTTGCCAATAACATTGTTTGTACAATTTACATGTCATCATACTATATAGTTTTTTCTTATTTTTTATTTTTCCAATGCTATTTTCTCATTATATATCGAGAGATTTTCTCTTCCGGTGCTCACCATTTTGTCAAGTCATTGTAATATATCAATAAAAAAATTCATTTATATTTTTTCCGGTAATGTATTGCATAATATTTTTGTTAGAATCTTACCGGAGAAATCTGACCCGTTTGCAAAGTTCTGAAGCTCGCTAGTCCTCGACTCCATTTGATTTGATACTTGTGTGTGTGTGTGTGTGTGTGTGTGATTGATATAAAAATATTGTCATGTTCTGATGTCCAAAAAGGGCCTTTGTCTTGTTATAAAGTTTTGAGTTAAACACAGTTGTAGGATTCTTTCTCGGGCAATCCCCTTCACGTATTCACTTTTGATCTTAACCAGTTGTAACAGACCACATCAGCTCGTGCTCGTGGGCTTGTTGGTATGCTATGCATGTGTGCTGTCCAATATTTGTTTTTACATAAATAATGTTTTTCGTGACATGAATTGGTTGGATATACATCTGTATCTGTTTCTCCTTAGCTTCAGCTGAATCTGAGTTTTGAAAGATATAGAATGGTTATGGAGTCGAAGCCTATAAACTCTCTAAATAGGAGTTTTTGTGCATGGAAATATATTGACAGTCGTTGTTTGCGGCTGTGGCATCATCAAGATTCACATGCATATGCACGGCCGATGATACATGTTAGAATCAAGAACAAAAATCTCTTTCTTTCCGATCATCTGCATAAGTTCTTTGGAAGTGAGAATCTTGATGATGCTGCATCGGCAATAAACGACTAAGGATTTACAGAAACAGTGGTGACACTTTGCACCTGCTTACCACCAGAGCCCAGAGGTTATTCATTCTTTTCCCTTTCAGAGCCCAGATGTTATTCATTCTTTTCCCTTTCACCTCATTCTATCATCCTTCATGTTACTGTCAGGTGAGACCTTTTCTATTTTATGGTGGATTCCCCACTTTGGATCTGTATAAAATTCTTTCCCTCGCAGTTTGCAGAGGATGGACCCTTTGGTTTGCTGACTTTAGCAGATCTATGATTATTTACGAAGAACAGATTCATAGATGTACATGGGATCTTTCTGCTAGATTCTCTGGACGATGATGCATGGGCTTAACTAGTAAATATTGGAGTCGAGAGGTGAATCTACTCAATCCCTTATAGCTGTTTCCTTTTTCTGGGTGTTTGATTTTAGATCCTTCTTTAGATCATCGATTTGTTTCGAAGACCAATAATGTTTTGAGTGGTTTTCAATTCTCATTTGTTCACAGAGCCAAAGGACAATCATGTATGTTGATGATAGTCATTTTCCAACTCTGGAGTCTGACAGGACAGCAAATAGAGCGTTCAAGCAGAAGCTGATAACATTGGGTTTTGTTCTTTTGTTTTTTTGATTTTAGCAGCTAAAATAGCTTTACTGGAGCTTGAAAGTGTTCTCCATCTTTTGTCTTTACTAGAGAAGGCTCAGAATACTCTTTGATTATCTTCTGGACATTCTTCCACATGGTTTTTGTCTGTGTACTCCCTCATGACATCCGAAAACAAGGCAGTGGAAGGTAAAATATAGGCCCATTGTTTTCCAAACTGCTGTTCTGTGTATATGAATTTTACTTTCCGTTTTGTGAATCAAAATGATCTTTCAAGTAAGTTTCTACAATAATCTGTAAATAATTGTAACAGCTCCTGTTCTCCCACCAGGTTCGACAGTTCTAATACGCAAGATTTTCCCAGAAACTTTTCTTGCTCTTCATACATGCTCAGAACTCGAGAGCAATCTCCCAGAAGTTCCTTTGAGTTCCATCAGCAATGATTGTTGGTTTCAGCTTCATATCTCAGACTACATGAATGCGACCTCGTTTTAATTTGATTTATATATAAAAAAAAGGGATAGTGTACGAAAGTGACAACGCTGTGAATACATTGCATGTTCATGGAGGACTCCTTGTTTAGCTGCATGAGATTCTCTTGCACTCTGATATTCGTGACTTTTTTAGAGTATAATTAAGGTTATTTTTTAAATTATTTTTAGTTTAATAATATATAAAAATAATATTTTTTATTTTTTAAAAATTATTTTTGATATTAATATATAAAAATGATCTAAGAACATTATAAATTTTTAATTTAAAATAAAAAAATATTTTTAAAACAAAAACCAAGCCATCTTATCACCGCACCAAATTAATTTGTTTACAATCATTTCACTTAAGCATATTATCATACTAATTATTTTATATCTAAGAAAGGGTTCAAATATTCAATTTGTTTAATTATCAGGAAATATCGGTTTTCTTTATCATTACAATTTAATCATAAGAGAGAGACTCTAAGAACACGATGTTGTTTTTAAAAATATTTTTATTTAGAAATATATTAAAATAATATTTTATTTTATTTTTTTATAATTATTTTTTATATCAATACATCAAAATAATTTAAAAATATTAAAAAAAATAATTTAAAATAAAATATAAAAAAAATAATTTTTAAATCGTAATCCGGATGACCACGATGTTGTTGTCCAAAGCTCGTGCTACTATTTTCCATGGGGCTGCTACCTTTTCCTTTTACTGTGTGTTAAAGAAAAAGGCTAAAAATAAAGCTTTTGAATCCTGGAAATGCAATGAAAATGAAAGGCATAAACATGGTAAACGCTTTATCAAAAATTATATTATTTTAATATAATTTTAAATAATATTTTTAACATTAATAAATAAAAATAATTAAAAAATACTAGGAGAAATATTGTAAACATGGGCTTCAATCTAGCTTTCTCTGTAGTTCTGCCATTATTCCTGTCTTTTTCGCCTAAATAAATCTTTTCCTGGGGATATTCTGCTTGGTATTTTGCGCAAATGTTCTTAGAGGCATGACGTGTCCTCTTCTTCCCCATACACCTGTGACGAACGAAAGCACTCAAGAGTTGAACACTGAAAGCAATCGACATTTTATAAAATAGAATCCACAATCACATTTCGTATCTAATTATTCGAAAAGGGTTATTAACAGGGATTATTGTTGGTGGGCCCTCATCAAGGATGTCCCACGGTGGTCCGATTTGACATCACTATAGACATTTTTCACGTGGCAAGCATGCAACTTATATGTTGTTTAGTATTATGTTTTAAAATTGTTTTTGAAAACAAATTATTTTTATTTTTTATTTAAATAAAAAATTAGTGTTTTTAGATCATTTTAATGTGTTAATATCAAAATTAATTTTTTAAAAATAAAAATATATTACTTTAATATATTTCTGAATAAAAAATACTTTAAAAAACAACCACAATCACAACTAAAGTTAATTAATAAATATTCACTGGTGTAGTATGCAATGAAACTCTCAGCTCAAATAATAAGGATTGTGGCCAATTAATTTTGACTTTTATATCATCAATAGTCTTTGCACTTTTCTATATACTATTCATGGCTTGAAAGATTTTAAGAAGACCAATTTCTTAGTGAAGAACATAATATAATTTTGTTGATTTTCGATCATCCAAAGAGCTTGCACAACCTGGAGACATGGATGTGAAAACCAAGTATTTATTATAGTATATTACATTGATCAACATATTAGTCTTTAGTATTAATATCTGAAAATTGTAACATTTAGATTTTTAAAATCTATGCGCGACCATTCTTTCCAAATTTTGGTACTATCTTACATATCTATTTATTATCTTAATAAATTTAGTTTCTAAGAGTCATTTAATTTTGTTATTCACATGATCAATCATATTTGAAGTCACTTTTCATAAAGGTTACTTATGTGGTTTAAATCCAAATTTGATTAATATAAGATATTTAACAAAAATACTATTTAAACTAGATATTCTATCATAATATTAAACAAAATATGTTTTGTAAATGTGTAACAATGATGGCAATCTCTTCTAAAGTTTTTCTTGTATATTTGCTATAAAGATTAAACATTAATTAATTTCTAAGTTAATTTCAATTAATATACCTTGAATATTAGCCATCATTGAATTAAACATGAATGAGTTATCATATGCTTTAATTATTTTAATTGATTTATCTAATAATATTATTATACATCTAATCTCATCTAAGAATTGAGGTTTATCTTTGTTTCTACCATGTAAAATGTTATGGTAGAGGTTTTGAACCTAACGGTTAGATTTAGATGTAAAACCCTTATAATATCTCTAATACCTCATGTAAAATTAAATATAATTAATTATAATAGGATCATGTCATCTTTGTTGCAATCAATCTTAACAATAAATGTAACATGCATAATATTGAGTGATGCATCATTGTTAACTTTGTTAACTAGAACCTCATTTATTGGTATATAGATATAATTTATAATGGTGTATAAAGTCTTAGAATAATGATTTTTTATCCTATATTATATTAGAAAATATGACTTAACTAATGTTCGACCATTAGCTCAAACTAATTGATTTTTATTTTTATTTTTAACTTTTTTTCTATGCATTTTCTTCATAATCATTGTCAAATAAATCAATTAGCCAAGACAATGAATTTTATTATGGTGTATAAAATCTTTGAATGAGGATTTTTACCCTAAGCTAGATTAGAAAAATAACCATGGTTGAGTGAACATCATGATCTTTCATATAATTCCCTCATAGTCCCTCACTTCTATATAAAAAAGTATTTTTAATCCCTTATCCTTCAGAGAATTATATTCATATGGTTGTTTTATTAAGACCAAGAACTATAATTTGTTTTTCTCATCCAAATTTCATTATCATTTGAAAGGGTTTTTATACTTTTATCCATCATGCCATCATCTAAAAATCCATTAACACTGGCAATCATATTTTTTTATCTTCTTTTTATTGATATATTGTCTGGATAAAATTGTATGTTAAAGCCTTTTTATAGTCTTTAAGTTTATTTCAATTTTAACAATTTTGTTATCTTTGAGCACTATGTGTCTGTTCTCATTGGTATAACTTTATTGGTAACATTCTCTCATAAGTTTTGTTAAAAAGTTACTACCATTTTTTTCTTTTATTATATAATAGACAATGATTTATGCCAATTTTGTTCCATTTGTTTCTTCTTCTTTTTTAAGTTTATTAGGTGTTGGCCTAGCACATTGGTAAACAAATCTCAATTTCTATGAGGCCTTATATCTATAATTTTATTTTTTTATTATTTTAGCAATAGCTTGAACTATTTTTATAGACATACCCTCAATGATTCATTGTCTTAATAAGTCCTGGTATATTATAACCTTTTATAATAGAGATATTGTAAAGATAAAATTTGTTTTTATCTTTTAGATATTGTGTGATTTTATCTTTCATAGAATTGATATATGATCAATACTGTTTTTATTTGTATAGATTAAGATAAATCATGCGTCATAGTAAATTATAACCTTCTATAATAAAGATATTGTAAGGATAAAATCTTTTTTCATCTTTTAGCTATTCTGTGATTTTATCTTTTATTAAATCGATATATGATTAACATTGTTTTTATTTGTATAAACTAAGATAAATCATGTAAAACGCTAATTAATCATGGATGTCTCTTATTAGCAACTTGAATGTCATAAAAAGTTATTTGTTACCAATAATTTTATTAATTTGTTTAGGTCCTATAACTTTTTTTTAGCTAGGTTATGTATTATTTTCCCTTACCAATATGTTTAGGAGTTGCATTGTTAAAAATTAATCTTTAGAAAATTGTCTTTGTTTCCATTGTTATATAGGACATCTAGATAACTAATTAGAGCTGATGGAGTAAAAGAAATGAAACAACTACTTAATTTATGATAGTCCAAAACCCTAAATAATTTTGAGAGATTTTAGGTTACGACTAATTAAGTAATAAGAATGATGAAAATCACTTTATACATCATACTAAGATAAACTATTATACACTTGTTTTCAATGGTAAAAGTATATATTATGCTATCAAATAATTTACCTAAAATAATAAATGTGAATTTATAGTAAATGACTACTAAAATCTAAGACAATGCTTTGAAATTTGATTGTGACAATAAGACCTTATCCTCACTTTTAAGGATATCCAAGTATAAGGATATTCATTTTTTTTTTTATAATAAACAATCATTTTTTTCTATTATTGATACAACAATATTTATTTTTTTATGCATCTTATTTTATATTTACAGATAATTCTTATTTTTTTCTATTTTAATATAAATTTATTTTTATTATAATTACACCCTTTTATATTTAATGAGAATGACATGACATGGTAGATTATAATCCATTTAACAATATTTTAATCATCCATTCCAAATTCATCTGTTTCTCTAATCTTGTTTGAAATAGCTAACATCAT
Organism: Salix dunnii; assembly: GCA_015731905.1. Lineage (NCBI taxonomy): Eukaryota > Viridiplantae > Streptophyta > Magnoliopsida > Malpighiales > Salicaceae > Salix > Salix dunnii. The sequence continues at coordinate 16,722,997 of CM027662.1, forward strand.
CACCACACTATAAAAAGTAATTTTTGTATTAATAAAAGATACATATATTTTATTTATATATTAATAAAATGTATTTTTTTTATCTAAATATTAAAAAAAAATTACTAACATAAATATTAATATGATATTTTTTCCAGATGTATTAATACAATGAGCATCTAACAACCATATAATTCATGTACATCTACATTACAATAAAGAATTTCAAGGGATTCATTGTTTATTTGAGTGTAGTTGTGATTATTTTTTAAAATATTTTTCATTAAAAAATATATCAAAATAAAGTTTATGTTTTAAAAAAAATTATTTTTGATATCACTACATAAAAATGATCTAAAAATATAAAAGATATTTAATTTAAAATAAAAAATATTTTCAATTTTTTTTTAAATACTTTTGTAATGCAGTATCAAACACTCTTTTAGATGTTTCATTCAAATAATAAAGCAATGTCAGGGAATGGACGAGGTACCAAAAATGAGTATTTAGCGTTGAGTTTCAAAAATATTTTTTTTAATATTTTTAGATGATTTTGATATACTAATATAAAAAATATATTTACAAATAAAAAAATATTATATTAATATATTTTTAAATAAAAAACAACTTAAAAATGATATCAAGCTCGAATTACCGAGCGTGAGCATGGTGTTTTAGGCTAGGTACAGTGTTTTGCCCTACGGCTAGCAGGGGGAGAACCCGCCCCTGGGTGCGTGGGACTCAAGCCTGACGTGTCAGGCGCGCACTTGGGCTCAGGCCTCATGTCAGAGCCAGGAGCTTTTCTAAAAATAAACAGAATCACGTACAGGTTCTGTGTATGTTTAAAAAATTGTAAAGACAAATATAGAAACGATATTATTGATTTAATTAGTGAAGATGGTTAGGACAACCCTGATGTTACAATTTTACCCCTACAGATAATTTTGTTCAGTTGGGGGCATTCCGTCTTTTCCAACTTCAGACCTTCGCCGCAGCAGCAGCAGCATCAAGAACAACGTTTCCTTGTCATCTCGAGCACACCTTAGGGTTCTTCTACTTTCTAAATTTGTTGTAAAAAATTTGAAGGCCGACGACAACTAAGGCAACTGTCATCCACTCACTTCTGCTTCTTTGATTTCAAATTCCTTCAACCATCAGATCCAAGATTGCTTCTCTTCATCAGCTTTATCAGGGTAGCTTGTTTTCTTTCTTTCTTTCTTTGTTAACGAAATCAATATTTCTTTGTGTTCAAGCATTGTTCCCAATCGAGACTTTTCCCTGTAATTCTTGGTATGGGTTTTTTATTTTACTTTTCGGGTTTATTTAGTGTTAGCTTAATCTTCTATGGCATGTAAAGGGATGAAATTACATTTGTTCAAAAGGGTTAGTAAGCAGACTCTTTGCTGATTGAATTGACATGAAATTGTGGGTTATTTTGTTTTGTGCAATTTTCAAAAAAATTGGGTTGTGGTTTGTGTCTACCTATGTTTCTTTTTTGGATCGTATTTTGGTGTACAACGCTAATAGAAGGTGGTTTCATAGTTGTATGTATATCGGCATCTGTGATAAAGAACATAAAAATGTGTTTGGGTTTCTCTGTGGAATGCTGAGAACTTTTGGGAACGTTTTTAAGTGGATCAAAGAGTATTAGGTCAAGAGGTTGGGGGGAAGGATGTTACTAAGACCCCATCCAAGGATGAATCCTGAGAAAGAATGGAAATGAGTTTGTGCTTAGTGAATTTCTGGTTGTTGACGTAAACTAAGGCTTTACTTCTGTAAAACACACCAGCAAGAAATAGTTACTTTTTTTTATGCTGCCATTACATTTTTGAGATGCTTATGTGGGAATTGTTGTGTTTTCAGGATTGGGAGCATTGCAAACTTTGACGAGTTTGTGCTGTTAACTCTCCACCTTGCCATTTTTATCATGAGCAACCAATATAGCAAAGATCATGTAAGTAGAAAACATGGTGCTATGGGGTTTGATATTATTTCAGAACTTGTAGGTCATGTAAGTAGAAAACTTTAATAATTTAATTGTGGTGCAGGAAGAAGCAACTGTTGCGGGATTTGAAGTTCCTAGATCACCTGATTCGAGTTACAACAATGTCTACCCTGGGAATGAAGATGAGGCACGGGACCCACCTTCATTGCCTCCACACCTGCAACAATCCTTGCTTAGCTACCCAGCAAGTGCAGACACTTCTGAAACCCTTCCACTGCCACAGAATGTGATTCTCAACCATCTTTACATTGATAACCGGGAGGCACCACGCCCAGTGGTGGCTCTAGGATTCACTCATCGTTTCCATTCAAAATTTGTCACTGTTGTGCTATACAAACCTGTACAAAGGAGGGGAAGTGCCAGCACTTAGGATGCGTATATAATAAATCTTTTGCTAGATTTTGATTGCCCTTGCTGTGATGGAATTGGCTGCAGTAGGCTCTATTAAGAGATTAGCCAAAACGAGAATATTTATTGCCTCGCATCAAAGCAGGTGATGGAATTAGGTTTGTTCGATTGAACCCTGAAGTCCTCTCCACTTGAATTGTCTCATTTGCCATGAGGTTAGATTTGCTATACTTGTAAAGTATACATTCATATTCTTATGAACACTAATATGGTGGAATGGAGCTTATTTTTACTATGAAACTTGAAAAATTTGCTTTATCCCTTGGATATGTGCATTCTGGTTTTCAAATTTATACAAATGGCTCTGTTTTGCAAGCAGTTTCATGCAGTCTAGCTTTGTTGTACCACTAGAAGGTTATCCGGCACCCAAGTGTTCCTCCTCAGTCACTCATGGGTTTTATGAATAGAATGAGTTGAAAGTTGAAACCCACAAGATTATATTTATAATAAGATTCTTTAATTGATAGAATTATCTTAATACGCCGAAATAGCATGCCTACAATTTGAAGAATCTTTGAGATAATCATTGTGTACTGAATGCACCCGGTGTTTCTTTGCAATTCATTTTGTACAGTCTATCCTCTGCAGATAGCGTTGAGTTGTATTGTTACGAGTTCTTCAATGGTGGATAGATAAGGCCATGAGATGTGATTGCATCACCTGATTCCTAAATTGTTTCACTGTTTTGGGGTTGGTTTATATGGATCAATGTCTTACTATCAGTGATTAGGATGCCACTATGATGGGTTACAAAACTTGAACCATTGAATATGGTTTCACCTTTTTAAGCGGCTTATCAAGCTATGACAAACGAGGAATGAGATTCCCCGTCCCAAGTAGCCCCTTGGGCAACATAACTTAATGTACCAAGTCTTATCCTCACATGACTCAAAAGCTTAAGCTCCAGGTCATTGGTAGTGCATCACTAAGGATTTTACATGTCCAATATCATTCCCATTCCCATCCTTGTGGGACTGGGGCATAGTTAACTTGTGTCTAGACAATTTTCAAGTTTCAAGTTGAAGGTGTGCCAATTTTCAAGTTACAAGGGGTAGAAAGCCCAGAAAAAAGCAAGAAGCAAAACAACCTCAGAAACTACTTACAAAGCCTGAATTCATCTGTACCACAAAAATCCTTCTGCAAGCACTCTCACATGAACTGTGAGGCTTGTATAGCCAAACTCCCACCCTTAGCAGGCATTATGTCTGCACAGATATTAGCTTCTCTGTATGCTTTGGATATTCGCTACCTTTGTTGATTTTTGAATATGAGGCCATGTTAAAGCAAGATTTTTGGGCTTAACGCTGTTCTATAGTTGCCAGCTTCAATTTTTGCTCCTAAATTTATTTACTGAAGCCCTTTTAAGCACTACTTTCTTGGATATAGTAACTTCAAACAAAGAGCGGTGGGAATGCGACTTGAAGTTCCAAAAAAACGTACTTATAAATTTTAATTCTGTACATGAATCCATACAAGTTTTCTAGTTTTTCTAATCAATCAATAAATAAAATAATTGTTATTTTGAATTAAAAATTATTTGATAATCACAAGCACACTTGTTAAATCAACTAAGTTTGATTAGATCAACTCTTATCCACATTAACATTATAAAAGTCAACAGGTTATAAAATTAATGCATTAATAAAAACATGCTTCATAGTTGTTCAATTTTGAGGAAGATTAACAATCCAGTATTAACAGAACAAGCTCAGTTTCTCTACTACTGATGATATCGGCATCCTTTTAAAATCTAGCTTTTCCGGAGTTATCTTTGGAACGATCGGAAAGTACTGAATTCATGAGCTCCATGGCTACTTGGACTACCTTTTCAAGTAACTTTGAAGTGAGCCATGGAGTTTACTCAAATAAATAGATAAAATTTGGGATTCCTACTAAGCAATTTGGTCGATACAAGGTCTTATAATGGAGCTCTTATACATGGCAAATAATACAGCAAAGAACTCTTAAGAACTTCTGAAAGGGTAATGCAAACTTACAGGATATTTTCCCACTTATCTCCGTTAAACTGGCAAAAGGGTACCTCGAGGAGGGGAAAGAATAGCATGCACTTGTGCTATTTAAGATGTTTTGCTTCGACGAGAAGAGTTGGGGGAGGCCATGGCTAGGTGCACACCAGATATTATAATGAGCAGTTTAATAATTGAATAAAACGATGAGAAAACCTTGACAGAGAGTGTGACTGTCAACTTGTGATTTGGAATTACAGGTTGTGAGCTGATCTAGGTTTTTAACCGGATAAAATCGGGTTATTATTTCTATTTTTCTATCGATACCTGGAAAAGTCAGCTCCCGGGTTGACCCGGTAATAAAACACCAAAAAATCTTTCTTTAGTTAAACAAAAATAGAATAACTACTTAAAACAAAAATATGAAAATCTTGTGTAACAGCTAATAACAAAAAAAAGATTATTTATTTATTTATTTCAAGAGTAAGGATATTTGTGTAACAGCTTCCACTGATTTTACCACCTTTTGAATGCTGCTACCATTTTACCCAGAGGTGCTTTCAAGATTCACATCTCCTACTCAATTGAGGTTGCGAATGAGTTGGGATTTTGAAGGGAAATTAAACAAGTATGGTCATGATTTCGGTAATAAAATTAGCAGGTTCAGTTTACCTGTTGGAGATGAGTTACCAAATGAAGAACTGGTGGATCCTTGTATCCTACGGGATATAGCAGGAGACTTTTTCGGTTCATAACCAGATGCGGCGAAGTGGATTCCATAGACACCTGTTTCCTTGATTTTTTATCAAACAATGGAATCTCATTTGCCCCCATGCAGATAATTAGTATCTAAGAAGAGATCTTTGTCGTTCAGGAGAAACAAAAACAGTAAGTCACTCCATAAAGTTATCACTGCACCAGAAATCCAGAAGAAAAAACGTATTGAATCCTATTTACTTTCTAGAACTAATACTGACATAATTCTGTTGATACAGGGAATCAGTTAGCTTCGGGAAATCGAGCCCTGCAGACAATATTTTAGCAGAAAAGGATAAAGACTTTATTACAATGCTGGTATAAAACATAATGAGAAACAAAAGGCATAAAGCCACAGCTAGAATAAAATCTTTATCCCCCCTTGTCTGTATTTATTTGATTTGATAATTGAAGTACATATCAATTCAGGCCACCAAGAAGAGGTCCTTTGCCTTTCAATTTATTAACCCTAGATGACAGATTACAGACCTCATCAAAGCGCAAACCTCCACTGTCAACAACCTATCTGTCCAGAAAATGGGACTGGAAACCCCAGTGAATCGCTCATCTTGTATCAGCATAAATGCAACCCCACAACAACTTTCAGCTATCTAAGAGGCAATTCATGGTCTGCATTTTACGATACCTAATACTTAACCAAGAATTCATGTTCTGTATAATTACTAAACAGAACCAAGAAATCAAATGCCATCATTCTACCCATCAATATTATAGAAACCTCTTCAAGCACTCCAGCGCCCCCCTTCTGGAGGTTCTTTATAAAAACAACAGCTATTATAATCAGCTTCATGCATCAAAGACAAGTAATTAATGGTCCTGATCTCAATTTGGAAACCATTATAGCGAAGACCTTCCTCCATAAAGTTTCACATAAATGGCTCAAATGATTCTGCAAAACAGAAAGAGAAAAAAAAACTCACTTCTATCTAAATGATGATGTACATGTATGAGAAGAAACAACCACCCTATAAATGCCTCCATGGCCATTCTTTAATGGGTTTATTTAATTTTCTCGTAACTGTAAGACACTACCTGTCAACTACCTTCAAGAAATTACACCAACTTGTAAATACAAAGCTAAAGAACATGACATGATGGCTACATCAACAACTAACAAGTAGAGCAACTAGAGAAGGAGTTTGTTTGTTCGAATTACTTACTCTTGGAGAAGAAGGAGGCAAATGATAAAGTGTGCACTGCCTGCTCCATCTCCAAATTTAGATACAAAAAGGCTTATTTTTGTGCTGTGCTTCATTGTAATTACCAATTGAAACAGCTGAAGAGTTGTCTTGTCTTGCATCATTTATGTCAAACCAAGCAAATTTCACAATTGCCATATTTTATTTTATTTTTTACCAAAATTATCCATAAGTGTGTATTGTGGATGTATTTTCATGATTTTATTAATTAAAAAATAAAAAAAGTAAAAAAGAGTTATTAAAATTATTTAGCAAAAACGTGTAGTGTTTTCTATATATATGCTTTGTAGCGTGGAAGTGAAAACAAGGTGATTTATAATAGTAATTATTTTTTTTAGCTCTTTACCTTTTCTACTCTAATCATTTAAGTTTTATTATATCCAACTAAATAGTTAAATACTAAAATAGAAAGTTATTTTTTTTATAGTAAAAATAGAAAGAAAAGATGGGTATGCATGCAAATATTTTACCATAGTTGTTCTTTTTAGCTTGGAGGTTAATTTTGGTTTCTAATAACAAATAGTTTATGTTTTTATAAATACAATTTAATGTAATTATATATGCAATGTGATTAAAAAAAAATGCAATTCGTTACATTTCTTTGTTTAGATGCAAAAAACTCTTAGCAATACAAAGGAGGCTTTGACATGTTCCATTTTAGTCCTCAAAATTTTCAAATTTTTATTTGAGCTCCTATAGTTTTTTATATATAAATTGGTTCTTATATATATATATATATATATATAGAGAGAGAGAGAGAGAGAGAGAGAGAGAGAGAGCTATCTCACAAAAAAAAAACTTAAGCTATTTAGAGCTCAAAATATTATTTAAATTATTCTCTAATACCTGAAAGTTCTTTAGATTTGAAATTTGCACATACCCATATTATTTTATTCTTGATTTTTTTTTATTAAATAGAATGAAGATGATGAGATTCAAACTCGTGACCGCTAAGTCGATAAGTCTCTAATACCATGTTAAGGAACCATCTCATTTAAAAACTTAACCTATTAAGATGAGATTCTAGAATATTATTTATATTATTTTCTAAAATTATAAAAATTGCAGTTTAGTTTTTATGATGAAAAGAACTTACATTTAGTTTTTCTACATGATCACAACTATTCATTTAATTGTTCATCAAATAACTTTTGTAACAAGTCATTGTAATTACCTCAGAATTACATGGAAATGCAAGGAATCATTATATTACATCTAAATAAACATGTCTTAGTATTCGTTGAGATTATTATTTACTTTAAGTTTGTTTTTACATGTTCATGTCGAAGTAATAACAGGTTACTATTAATGTCGGTAGTTAAGAACAGCTACTAGCGCGTAAAATTAACACTTGCTCACATCTTCAATGTTAATTACAGATGGTCGTTGAATCTCCCCCACCTTCATTGCTGCCTTCAAATAAATCAAATTTGATTATCCAGCTTCATCAAAACGCAGAACCTCCAACAGTTCCGACCCATTTTTTATTGTTTGAACCTACGTACTTCATCAGTGGTCCAGTCAGAAGACCCCACCTGTATCCCAAGGGAGAGTGGATTTCTGTGTTTGTTTTTGGCACAGGAACTGCATTTAATGATTATTTTTTGAAAAATAATAATAATATTTTTAGTATATGGACATGGTAAATAAAAGGTTACTGCGGATTGGATTGTAATCTGACAAATATTTCATGAAATAACATGATTTTGGAGAATCAGTAGTGAGAATCACGTGGCTTGGAATCAATGCTGATCACGTCTTGAAAGCACCTCCAACAAAGTTGCTGTATTTACTATTGAGAGCTTAGTTTATAATATCGGTGTGTTCTGTGCAGTAATCCATTCATTTGGAAGACCAACAATTCTGAATTGTAGGGTTCTTGAGATGTAATTAAGGACACATGCATGCATGCATTAATCCATATCAAGCACCCAATTAAGGATAATCGTCATTAATTAACTGTTTCCCTTAATGAATCTACTGGTGGGGGTTCACCAACAGTCTTGAAATGCGATGAAGTGGTGCAAACACTCAATTTCTTATTCAAGGAAGGCTAGAATTTACTGTTAGCGTCCATTGATTTCTATTGTTAGAAAAAGGAAGAGAAAAAGTAAGCGGGTAAAATTAAATTTATCTTGAATTCGCTTAGAAACAATAGTATAATTCATTTATGAAGGTTTCTTAGCGCGCACATATTATTTATAGATGACAACTAACCTACTTAAGCAATCACATTCATTGCTTGCATGATCAATAGTTAATTTCCCATGAATGTGATCAACGAAAATATATGAGTTAGATATGGAGATTAAAAAGTATAGATTGCAAAATAAATAAATAAAAATCACGGGTATCATCACCTCTTCGGCAGTGAAAGAGAAGACCTGCTGCACCCACCGCAGTAATGAATTCACCTCCACCACATTCTCAAAAGTAATGCTAGCAGTGAGCTGTGCCATGTCTGCTTTCTTCAGCAGCTCACGAGCCTATTTAAAGCCCTTCCCCCTCTCCACTTAGGTCTCCCATAAAACCCCCTTCTAGTTTAACAAATTAAGGCACAGACAGAACATCAAAACCTTGTGAATGAGTTGCCCTAGCGCCATGTTTTACGTTTTATTCATCTATTTCCTGCTGTCATCTAATTCTCGAGGTATCGCCATGGCCGGACGTGACATCCCCATGCTCCACTCCAGTGTTCCGAGCACGATGATGGCACCTTTGGATTCACAGGGTGAGGATTATGTCAAGATGAAGCCTCGCTCGGATCAGAACCGGCCTTTTTTTGGTGGGCGTGACGTGAAAGGCTGCTTGCCAAAAGGTTATAGGCACTCATCGGCTCCGAGCAGATTCGTAAACAATCTGCCTCTTGTCGTGTGCTCTAAGCTGTACAAGAAGCCTTGAATATTGTGAACGGACGTGGTGCAATTGATAAAGAATGCTGGATCGAGGTATAATATTACAGCCATTTGCATGTAATTAGTTTTTAAACATGGTTTATGTGTGCTTATTACTTGTAAGCTATGGACCGAGAAGGACATGTACATGGGATATGTCCATGATGAATATTTTTGGGGAAATTAATGATGTACGTTTGCTCTTATGTGTATGTTCCGACGATAAAATTTTGTTTTGTTTTTCATATTGTCACTTTCTCTATAAATGACTTAAACATGGTTTATATCCGAGTACATGAAAGCAGTGGGATTGTGTTAGAAGATTTTTACGTGATAATAAAGAGTTTATAATCTACACAGTAGGTTTCAAGTTCAAGTCAAAACGTATATTTCTCGTAAGAACATGTGACAACCGAAGTTTTACTCGCTCATCTAGGCCCACAAAATATATTTTCTAGAAAATTATGTTTACTAACTTAAAAAAAATAAAATAATAATCAATAATGCCCAAAATTATGCTTTAGGAACCTTCCATTTCCTTGGGAAACTACTGCTTTGAATCTTTTCACCATTTTGTTATAATATTTCTAGAGGTGATTGTTAGACCTCTCCTCCAACCAGATAAATTTCTCAATTATAGAAAAAATCGGAAAAGATATGTAATTGATTGTAAGCAGATTTGGAAGTATAGGGACTGAACAAATATTTTTTGAAATAACGAGGACGAATATATTAGTTTTATTATACTCTTTGGACTCAATTATTATTAAGTCGTATATTTTCCGACCATCACTGGACGTTTGGAAATCAAGTGACACCACCAATCATTGGTTTGAAATTTGAAACAATTCAACGGGTGATATCGAATTGGATCTCGTTGACTTTTTCTCTAATTATTTTTAAAATAAAAAACAATAATCTAGCTCCTCAGATTTACCCCAGTTCAGGTTTATTCAATGTGTTAGGAAATTTTATAAAATACATTTATTTAATTTAATAATTCAGTTCAAACGTATTAATAACCCTTAAAGCATGTATAATTGTTACCCCTTACTGATAAATAAAAAGAAAATCAAATTTTGTATAAATCACTCCCTTCTTCATCAAGATTTCAACAGTCGGATGCCCACCATCCACCGTCATAAATACTGGGGTTGAGCAGCTGCTGCTGGATATTGGGCCTTTATTGGGCCTTTCTTCCTTTTCATGTCATCCGTTGACGGCTCACCTGCCTTCTCCATCTATTAAGATCGTTTGGGCTTGAATTTGCAACCCTACTCCACCTTGGTGGGCTTCTCCTGGAAATTCCAAAACAGAGTATTAATTATTATTATTTTAAAAAACAACTAAACTAAGACCCATCCATGTTTTCTTGTCTGCGAGGGTCATAACTACGGATTTTATTGTGGTTTTCTTTTTTAATCGCTGATTTTTTTTTTTTTATATTCTGGTATCTCAATTTTCTTGTATTTTAATTTGTTTTTTCATATTGTTTTTTTAATGGAATTGGTCATGATGCTTGTTTTTATGCGTACGGGGCCTTGCATGTCGGGAGAATATCTTGTCGGTTAGTATGGCCAAAATAAATTTTATTTTTATTGATTTAAAAGAATTCGAATTTCTGAGAACAATTTCAAAGTTTGACCAATTAAGTCCATTATGTTTGCTAATATCAATGATTGATTTGCTAAAATTAAAATTGAAATAAATACAGCGAACAAGGGTAAGTTGAAATAAATAATTATAAGTTTTGTTGAAATTATTTTTTAAAATGTTTTTTATTTAGAAATATATTAAAATAAAATTTCTATATTTATATTTTTTAAAAGTTAATTTGATATCATCATGTCAAAGTGATTTGAAAACACTAAAATAAATAATTTAAAATAAAAAATAAAAGTAAAAGTAAAATTATTTTAAAATATAATAAACACTCAATCTATCTACCCAATATGGAAAGCAAAATACCTTGTTATCTTATTTACACGCACAACACAACACGCCTTGAAAACTTTCTCTTCATCCATTTGTGCTAATTTAATCATCTAGGATTTCTATAAACCTAATAGGGGACTTGTTGGGTTACTAAGTGCACGTGAGTCATGTGTTTAATAGTCTAAATCTCGTTGACCATATATATATATATATTCAGACCTGTTTAAGAATGTGATTGTGATTATTTTTGAAAATAATTTTTGTTCATAAATATATTATATAATGATATATTTTTTATTTTTAAAAATTATTTATATCAACACATGAAAATGGTGTAAAAAAATAATAAAAATAAAAATTATTATTATTAAAATTTCCTTTGAAACACAATGTTAAAATCTAGAAACTCAGAAAAAAAAAGAAAAGAGAGAGAGAGAGAGAAGGAGAATATTTGTGGCATTGAGTTTGACCACCCACGATGTAACCTAACATCATTTGATTTAAATTGAAGCTTATCAAAATAATTGCCAAGAACATCTCCGATGAATGTCCATTCGAGAGAGCTTTTCTCTGCCATAGCAAAGCCTGGCACTTAGTGTGATCTGCACACCAACAAGACACCATCTTCTTCTCTTGTGACCCACACGGTTTTGGGTTAATGGGTCAAAAAGAAAATATTTCTAGCAATCATTCCAAAGGGTACTCTTTATTTCCACAATTATTGCAAGAAACAGTAGTAACAAATAAGCAAAATCATGACCAAATGCTTTCTCATAAATAAATAAATAAATAAATTAACAAGTGTTGGTTTCGCTCATGGGCATTCCGGTTTTGCATTTTGGTTCTGATCTGCCCTTCCTCCTTTCCCTTTATAAGCCCATTGATAAGTGAAACGCTTTTCCTTACTCAAGTTCAAGTATTATTATATATATTTATTATTCACGTGATATTTTATATATTTATTAGATTTATAAATTATTTAGTGGATTCAATAATTAGTTGTAATACACGTAAATTGACCAAACATCTAATTATAAAAAAAAAATATTGTTTTTATTATAATTATTATTTTAATTAATATAAATATTCAAACCAACTTTTATATATATATATATATATATCAATTAATTAATTAATTTGACGAGAGTTTTATACAGGGGATGAATGGTATATCCTCTGTTTCAAACAAAACTTTAGACTTTACAAGTGTTGCATTGGCAATATCAAGCCATCATTACATCAAATCTCAGAGAAACAAAAAATAGTTAAGAAAGAAAAAGACAAAAAAGAAACCCATGTCCGAAAAAGAGATAAAGCAAAGATGCCAACCGGACCGGAGCAGCCGGGTCAGATGCAAATTTTTTTTTTTTTCTTAAAAAAAATATCTATCTTCAAAATACTTTTTAAATCAATTTTATCTCTCAAGTTTTAAAAATCTTTAATTAAGTCTTTTGATCTATATTTAATTCTATTGCAAGAAATAATTTTAGGAGCTTAATGTTTTCTAATAAAAGAAACCCTAACAAACGATTAAAATGAAAAATAATTTTTTTTAAATATTCTAATATAGAATTAATATTATGCTAATGTATATTTTCTATTATGATAAAATATATAAATATAATTTCAAAAAATAAATTCTATAAAAAACAATAAATTGTAGTTTATTTATAATAATATTTTTTAAAAATATTAATTAATGAAATGCTCTTAATATTATGATGGAGATAAAATACAACTTTAATGTCTCTTTTCACACTACTAAACCTATAATTAAACGAGGGTAAAAATAAAAAATAATTAATGAATTAATTATTATATGATGAATTAAATCTTAAATTAAAGTCATTATTGATATAATCTCAATGTATCCTATCTCACTACTAAACCAATAGTTAATTGAGGGTAAAAATTAAAAAATAGTTAATGAATTAATTGTTATATGGTGAATTAAATCTTAAGTTAAAGTCATTATTCATATAATTTCAATGTATCCTATCAGAACCAATAATTGAATGAGGGTAAAAATAAAATAAAATAAAAATTAATGAATTAATTATTATATGGTGAATTAAATCTTAAGTTAATGTCATTATTAAACACACTGACACACTCACTCCACCTTCACTCCTTCTGTCTCTTTCTCTCAAAGGAGTAAGGCTTAAGTCAGGTCTCCAATACTCGTGTTCACATCTAGATCCAGGTTTGTCTCTTATACGTTCTTCTCTTCTTTATCCATTGAAGTTTTCGTGATAAACATGGGTTCTACTCTACTTGCGTACTGACTGAGGGTAGAAAGTAGAAGAAGAATACTTCAAGCAGCTACCAACTTTTCTGTTTCTTGGGTGCTCCACTGGCCTACACTTCAACAGTTGTTAGGTCTGCAAAAATTTCATTTTTTTTCCCCAGACTTTTATTGCCATTTTCTTATCTTGGCTACAAAACAGAGTACTAATATTAGATACATGAAGTTTCTCAAGTTTGAGATACATGATACTATTTGACAAGTTACTAAAGGAAGAGAGTGTGTGTGTGTAGGGGGGCGGGGATGGTTTGCTTTTATTTAAATGTATATAATTATTATTGTATCAAAATGAGGTTAATTTTTTGTCTGATTGGTGGTTTCCTCGTTTAGTTCTGCATTTGGGTTTTTGGGGTCTCTTCTTCTTTTTCCATTTTGCTGTCATTTTCTGTTCTATGAGCATAAGGACATTATGCTACATTAATTTTATTTTCTCCTTGAGGAAAAAGCTTCCAAGCAAAATTGCCAATGGGGTTTCTATTTGTTTTTGTTTCATTTCAAAAGTACCTTGGGATCATATTATTATCTCACTTGATTGGTTGCCTTTGATTTAACAGTTCCCAAGTATTAAAAAAAATTACTTGCCTTTTCTTTTTCTACAGTTTCTCCTATACTTGCATGTCAATGTTCAGTGCATAGCCATGCCATGTTGGAATCTGATTCCACAATTTACTATTTGATGCTTGAAACCTTCGATTTCCTGAATTGCTGATATAGGACTTTTTATTTTGACATGAAGGCGGGGAGTTGTCGAGAACTGTGATTAGCAGTATGCACAGATGCTATTATGTTTCTGTGAAAGTTTAGACCTTTTCTGATATTTTGTGTTTGAAAAATGTGGAATTAGGAAATGGAAGAGATACAATCTCAATCGGATAATTACAGATCATCTTCGTCTTCAGCAAGTAGTCCTGCAAGTAGGGTGCCATCAAGTAACTTCTTCTACTTGCGGAAGCCTGGTTCAGTTAGACAACCTATCTCATTTGAGGATTCACCGGAGTGGGAGGATACCGATACTGATGTTAGGGTGGAGGAAGGAGGTGACTCCATCAATGCTGCTATTACACCAACATCTCCATCTTTGTCGAAGCTTAATAGTGGGTCATTGCCTTCCCCACCATTACCAGAGCGAGCAGTTGTTGCAAGAAAAATTGCAGGGGCTTCTGTTGTTTGGAAAGACTTGACTGTTACAATCAAAGGGAAAAGGAAGTACTCAGACAAAGTTGTCAAGAGCTCAAGTGGTTATGCATTGCCTGGGACAATGACAGTCATCATGGGTCCTGCAAAATCAGGGAAATCCACGTTGCTAAGGGCTATTGCAGGTTAGTTAGCTTGCAATTCATTTTTATCACCAATTTGAAATATTTTCTTTTAAATCATCTCCATGGATGCTTAAAACTAAAGTGAATCTCAACACCACAGGGAGGTTGCATCATTCAGCTAGAATGTATGGTGAAATTTTTGTCAATGGTGCAAAATCACGCATGCGTTATGGCACATATGTAAGTTATAAGTTTATTCTCTTGCTATTAGATAGTTATTTTTCTCGAGCAATTTAATTTTTTCTCTCTCAACTTTGCTGTCATGGTATTCATCCTTTTATGATCTTTTTCATTTTGTTCTTTAAATATGCAAGATAGATAGATTCTCTGTTGCTCTTTTGATATAGATAGATTCTCTGCTGCAGTTTTGAGAATCTTCCTTCTATGATTAATATCTTCTTGCTCTTCTAATGTGTAAGATCTAAAGGTTCCTGGCCAATCATCCTTTAGTGTGCGTGTGCACACACTCACACACACTATCATCAATTTCTTAGTACATTACTTTGTCGCAAGGAGCTGGGTGATATAGGTATATATATGTTTTGGCATTGCAGTATTATCCTATTTGTAACCAATGATTCTGTTGGCAAGGCTGTCTTGTTATTCATGCAATTAGATGTTTTATTGATTCTGTAACCATCATAAAACTGTCACCAGAATTGTTGACTGAATATGCTCTTGTCATCACTGGGCCAAATGCTGCACTAAAAATCGCTATGTTAAATGACCAATATTGTCACCTTTTCTTGTGTTCCTTTTTGAATTTTCTGCTCTCCTGTCATCTCCTTTTCTGTACAATATTTAGATAATTTTTTATGGCTTGTATGCTAAAATATGACCAAGTTATCATGAGGAATGCATTATTAAATTTGGCCGTTGCACAATCTGGTTGATTATGAGTCTCTTTTGATAGATGAAGTACATACTATCTGTACTTTACTTGCTAGCCTCATATCTGGCCTATCCAGGTGATAAAATTCAAATACATTCATTGTCTTAGAGATTGTTATGTTAATCAATGAGGTCATTCCCACTTCCGATGGTGCGTGGTGTCACCTTTAGCTTACATCATAATTTTTTTACATAGTTTTTCCCTCGAACCAAGGTTGGACACTTTAATTTTTCACATCCTTTTCATAACTGGACAAGATACTTCTTCATCTTGGAAATATCAAATGGTAAAGCATAGCTATCTTATCTTGGACAAGATACTTCTTCATCTTGGAAATATCAAATGGTAAAGCATAGCTATCTTATCTTGTTAACCAAGCTCTATAACATTTAATGAAGAAACTTATCTTCGAGCAGAAATTTAAAGCTGCAATTCCATGATGGAACTGAAAGCTGTTATCTGTTAATGAGAAAATTTGTGTACAAACAGAAAGTTAAAGTTGTTATCTGTAGAAAGTTGGGTCTTTTGACCTTGAATTTTCTTCCAATTTGCAGGGTTTTGTTGAGAGGGAAACTGCTTTGATAGGATCTCTCACCGTCAGAGAATACCTGTACTACTCCGCACTGCTTCAACTTCCTGGCTTCTTCTGCCAGAAAAAGAGTGTGGTAGAGGATGCCATCCATGCCATGTCTTTGAGTGATTATGCAAACAAACTGATTGGAGGACATTGTTATTTTAAGGGCCTTCCAAACGGCGAGCGAAGGCGTATAAGCATTGCCCGGGAGCTTGTGATGAGGCCACACATATTATTTATAGATGAACCTCTTTATCATCTTGACAGGTTATTGCATATTTCTCCATCCAACCCCATTTAGGTTTTCAAGGATCTTATTATTTTCTTACATTCATCCTGCATATTGTGCTATGGGGCTTATTGTACTGTTTATGGGAAGCACTCAATCAGGGGTGGGAACAGGCATTTTAGGTTTATTTCTTTGAAAGAACCTATCTTAGATGCTGTTAAACCACTTTATGAGTTTGAGTGAATGAGAGCATCTTAAATGTAATGCTAACTCTCCAAACAATCAGAACTGGAGGACCGAAGCACTTGGAATGACTGGAAATATGACTTATCAAAGAAAGTTTAACTGACTTCATATGAATTTTGGTATCAACAAATTATTTGGCATTTTATTTGGGATCCAATATTATTGATGGCCAAACTTTTTCCATACCTGTATGTGTGTCACGGCTCTGCATGCTCATAATGATTTATGTCTTTCTTCCTGTGAGTATTGATTGTGTCATGGCTCTGCATGCTCATAATGATTTCTTTCATCCTGTGTGTATTGATTGATTGTCATGCTCTGTCTAATTTCATGTCTTTGCCTCAATCAGTGTGTCGACCCTTCTGATGATGGTTACATTAAAGAAACTTGCTAGCACTGGGTGCACTCTAATCTTTACCATTTACCAGAGCAGCACGGAAGTGTTTGGTCTCTTTGATCGGATCTGCCTGCTTTCAAATGGAAATACCTTATTTTTTGGAGAAACATTGGCCTGCTTGCAAGTAAGGGTTGCTGGGAACTTTATATCAGTTTCTAATGAAGAACATAATGTCAAAATTAGTGAGACCCATATCTAATGACTATTTTATAGTTTAGTATCAAATGTATTAAACCAAGTACTGTGGTCTTTATTCTGTGCTTCATTTGGCTGCCATGAAATATGGTATCAAATGACATTAGTTATGCACAAAACTCCATGAAATTATTCTTTATTGGAATTAAAGATTGGGTTATATTGATACTGACTGACATATTTACATTGATGAAGCACTTCTCGAATGCTGGATTTCCTTGCCCAATTATGCAAAGTCCTTCTGATCACTTCTTACGTGCAATAAACACGGATTTTGACAGGATCATTGCAATGTGCAAAAACTGGCAGGTACTTGAGTAATTTATGTTGTTTTAGTGATTTTTTTTTTTATTTCCAACGGCACCAAAAAGATGCTCTTAAATCAAAGAAACAGTGAGACTGATGGTTGCAGTTGTAACGCTCATATTGAGGATGTTGTTTGAAGTTGTAACACTTGTTATTGCTAATAATTTCAACCTGAGGTTGAACAATTTGTTATAGAGGTATCGTCTGATGTTTGAAGTTGTGGCACTCATACTGCTTATATTTTTGACCTGAGGTTGAAAGAAATGCTGTACAACGTTTGACTTCTGCGCACATATTATTATTCTGTCGATGTAGGACACTTATATTTAGTGTTCATTTTGACATTTGCTAGACATGGAATCTTTGACACAGGATGACCATGGAGATTTTTCATCAGTGAACATGGACACTGCTGTTGCCATACATACCCTAGAAGCAACCTATAAATCATCAACTGATGCTGCTGCAGTTGAAACCATGATATTGAGACTCACTGAAAGGGTATTGTCGTTATCTTCTTGTGTTACACCGTGTTATTGGTTGCCTATAGTAATTATTGATTATCTAGGGACTTGTAGAATCTTGTTAGTTCCTCCTTTTAGAAGCTGTGGATAATGAATGAATGAATCGTTTTGTCTTCATGCTTGGATTTCTGTGTCAATGCCATGACAGGCTGGATAAAGTTTTCTGGATTAATCCAGTGACACTTCAGTTCTGACTCTAGGATTTAGATCGAATGGTAAAGGGGGCTGCTGTATGCTGGATTTTAGTCAAAATTTTACCAGTCATATATGTGAAGGGGGGCTCGATTTTCTTTTTGGAACATATGACCACAGAGGGTGACACAGAAATAAACAATCTTTTTCCACGTATCATTCTGTGAAGAAGAAGGCAGCTTGCTGTAAATGTAGAAATTCAGGCTATGCAGCCATGCAGATGTGCTCTTTCATGTGTAGATATCCCCTATGAGCTTGTGTGTGAGTGTGTCCATGTGTACATGATTGTGTCTGCATGCAAATACCAGTTTCGGTGTAGTAGTGGCTTTTTCCTTTTTTTTTAATCCCAAGTAACTTTTTAATTTGAGAAACTCCTTCAACTCTTGTAATACCCCCACAACATTTCCATCCAATCAACTGCCCCTTCTTTTTATTGAAGCACAAACTCCCATTTTTGCTTTGAATAATGAAAGCATTGCTCTTTTATAGCTTACACCAAATCTTGTCATGTGTGATTCAACTCTGCAGGAAGGTCCACTTCTTAAAAGCAAGGGAAAAGCTGGCAATGCTACAAGGGTTGCTGTTTTGACTTGGAGATCTTTGCTAGTTATGTCAAGGGAATGGAAATACTACTGGCTTCGCCTTATTCTCTATATGCTTCTCAGTCTCTGTATTGGTACTGTATTCTCAGGCTTGAGGCATTCCTTGTCTTCAGTTGTGGTGAGTTCCTTAGAAGCAAGATCATTATTGCATCTGGATTTGGACCCTTAAATACCCAAGGGAAGAACATGATAACTATGAGTCTTAGAATCTGGTCATATCTGTATTTTATATCAAGTTGTCGTAATTAAACACATGATTTGAGTAAAGACAGGTCTGGATTGGACATGCACATGATGTTGTATGATTAATTATGGAAGCAGCTATTACTGTGACTATTCCTCTAAGTAACCCAAGTGCAACGGATTGTTCCTCCTCTGGGAAAAATAAAATAAAAATCATCTTGATATTCAGCAGGTGAAGGTTATATCTGCTACTACTTGGACTTCCTAGGACATAATTCAGATGTATAACTTAAAGAGATTTTCCTTCAGTAATTTATTCTTTGGAATGCCTGATTGGCATGGGACGCATATTATTTCCATCTATCATTCATTTGGCCAGTGGTAAATGCTCATTTTTAGCTAGACAACAATTTCTTGTTCATCACTGCCTTTTGACCCTGTTTTTCGTTGTTTTTTTTTCTTCATTCATGCATATGTACTATTTCTCTTGCTATGATGCATCCGGATTTCTTATGCCCTCTCCCACTTTGCAGACAAGGGTTGCTGCTATATTTGTATTTGTCTCATTTACTTCACTTCTAAGCATAGCAGGTGTACCTGCGCTGTTGAAGGAAATCAAGGTATTCTGTTGCTGCTTTGTTGGGTGTTAATATGTAAAATTTAATGTTATATGATTGGATATGATATAGAAAAGTAAGATTTGGCTTGATAATATATTGTACTTGATTTTTAATTGATATCATACAGAGCTCTGTGCAGGCACTTTGATATCCCAATTGAACCAAAGACAATAAAACTCATTGATTATACATCATATGAACGAGGTAGAAAATAAATAAACTAAAAAGGTTAAAACTTATCTATGTTAATAGAAAGTCCAATATGGGAAAATTATATTAAAATGTAATGTATTCTTTTTAATAATTTTTTGATTGCCCAAGGTTCATCTATCTCTTGCTTGATTTGGTCGACCGGGTTGCCTATTTTGCAGATATATGCATGTGAAGAATCAAATAGGCATTCAGGAGCACTTGTCTTTTTACTTGGGCAACTTCTATCCAGCATACCATTCCTCTTTCTAATCTCCATTTCGTCAAGTCTTGTGTTCTATTTCCTCGTAGGCTTGCAAGATGGATTTAGCTTTTTGATGTACTTTGTTTTGAATTTCTTCGTGTGCCTCTTAGTAAATGAAGGACTAATGCTGCTTATCACCTCCCTTTGGCAACATGTTTTCTGGAGTGTCTTAACAATGGTGTTCATACATGTGAGTTTTATTATAAGTACTTCATGGTATTATCTTTGGATTGTTTAACTTTGCGAAGTTAATGGAGGAGAATATGTTCATGTTACACACATGCAGTTACAGCTACTTTTGCTGTTGGTGTTAAACTGCTCCTCTCTCTCATTTAGCTGGTGGGATATTCTAGTGTAGATAGTTCTATGGCATTTGAGTACTAAAGCTAATTGCAAAAATAAGAATAAAAATTCATCACAAATGTTCACTCAGAGCATCTTGTATGGTGTTTGATGACCTTTCTGATGCATATATGCAAATTATTACCCCATTGGACACAAACATTTTAAACAGATCATTAAGTTGCAGTGATCAATGTCTTAGTGATGTATATGCATATTCATATTGATTTATGAGTTGGTATTTTGTAATTTAATTGTTTATATGTGTGTCATTCAGGTCGTAATGATGCTTTCTGCGGGGTATTTTAGAATTCGAAGTGCCTTGCCAGGACCAGTGTGGACATACCCAGTATCCTATATTGCTTTTCACACTTACTCTATTCAGGCAAGTTTGCTTGAATTGCATTCTGTTTTATCCTCCATATGTGTAGCTGTGTTTCTTTATTGACATTATGATCAACACATTTGTTATTGCTCAATCAATTCAATATGAAAATCCTGACCATTAGACACGTTCATACTTTCGTTTTTCCCTTTTAATTTTTATTTGTTGGAAGCAGTTGAATAAGATCATATTTCTAAAAGGATCTTAGATGCCTCAACGGTCTTGATGTTGCAGGGACTTGTGGAAAACGAGTACCTTAGAACTTCGTTTGCTGTTGGGCAAGTAAGGACTATTTCAGGATTGCAGGCCCTCCGTAGTGTATATGACATCTCTCCGGATAGTAATTCAAAATGGGAGAATTTGTTGGTGTTGTTTCTCATGGCAATTGGCTATCGCATTCTTGTGTTTCTTGTACTGCATTTTTGTGTAGGGAAACATGTATCCGTACTAAAGCTTTGCCGGGATACAGACAATCCAAGATGAATGGAAATTGTACTGCCACTTTTGTGCAACTAATCTGTGTTTTTGCCCCCCATTTTCAGTTTTAGTATTAGAAACAAAACAACGAATTCAATTAAAGAAAGAAAGCATTGGTCACAATAATGTCTTCCCCTGTAAGTTTCTCAGATCCTTCTATTTGCCTGGATAGCCTGCCTCTATTTAGCGTTTCATGCCTGGTTAAGGCAGTTTATTGTTCTTTTGATTCCTTTTACCTGTCTTTATGAATAATTATCAAGGTCATCCTCGAACACCTACTTAGGTTTTATTTCATAATGAACTACTTCATCATGTCTCAATCTCGATTTGTAACTAATCTCATTTGGTTTCAAGTCGATATTTACTTGACTGAACTGCTTTCCTTTAACCAAACACATTCTTATCTCTAACAGTTGTAGCATGAGAGTGATTCCACATTTCTTGGGATCCATGTAGGGCTCCATATTGCTATGTGGGGCTCCATATAGAAGAAATGAACTACCACGGGACAAATATCAACCACCATGCGACTAACCCCCTTGTGGTTCTTCCATATAATGCAGCATCCGTCTAAATCTTTACCTCCAAATTTGTAATATTTTAAAAACATTAAGTTATTCTTTTTGACAATGTTTCTATGCCTGAAAGGCACTGTGAATTCAAGCATTGATCTCACAAGAAAGTGAAAAATGAAAAAAGAAAGAAAGAAAATGTCTATATACTGCAAACATGGCAACAAACTTTTCAACATTCACTTCACAGTTCGACCCCATGCGAAACCAGATGTAACATTTGCGCCAGTGCCCTAGCAATAATGCATCTAGCAAGTTCCTCTGCCAGACGTAACCTCTGACATATTATTTTCTGATAAGCTCGACGTCAATTTTGCGACTAGACATGGCAATTTCTGCCACGTACTTGCAAATGTTGCCTGAATATGTGGCCATGGAATTTGTTATTGTAAATAACTGTGTGATTGGCAGGCGTTGCTTTGCTTCTAGCCCTGCCTGCAATTGTAACTGTAGTTATGGATAGAAAAGAATGTGGTAAAGATATTAGTGGTGCGCATAGACATAAAACTACAAAAAGAATATCAATTATTTTGTTTTTTTACATGAAATGTGTTTAGTACATTTATAATTAACAATATTTTTTTAATTAAGATATAACTAATAAAATAATTAATAATTAACTTAGTTATTCAGTTTTAACACACAAATCTTAGAAATAGCAAGGGAGATGAAAATGAGATTAATTTTAGTTTACATAATTACATTGCATATTAGTTGAATATTTATTTTAAATTTATTAGTTTTTACCTAATGAAATTATATGGGCACAATTGTTTTGTAATGTATTTTTAAATTATTTTAAATCAAGTATGAATCTTAGCTAATAAAGTTTTATGGCCATAATTGTGTTATATTATATTCGAAAATATTTTACTTATGATTTTATAATTTTTCTATCTAAACAATTTTAACTATAATTTTATGATTTTTGTACGGAAAAATTTTAGATATAATTTTACAATTCAATCTTACTATCCGAGTTCGAAAACAAATCCTAAATCATGTCAAAATTGTGATTTTGACAACATGGATCCTTGACATCAAAAGTAGAAAAATCTCTTTGTGGTTTATATACCTTGTAGGTATTGTAAAGACCTTCACTGAAATAATCAGACCTAGTCACAAACTCCTTTAAGTAAAATGGTTGAGAATCATTTTTTTGTACTAGCTTCTTCAGTGCTGGATGTAGCTTCTATAGAAAGAAACTTTGCAGGAATGGCAGTTCACTGATGAGTTCTTCAATCTCAACATCTGAAATAGAAGCTTACAACTATTGTCAATAAGCTTGCAGTTTCCAGAGACTCTCTCACAATCACGTGTAAAAAAAAGACGAGGAATAATAGAAATAACAAATATAATGCATTGAGTATATTAAGTGATATGTTCTCTCCTGTCAATTTCAATTCATAATAACATAGGGCCTGCAGGGGTCCATGCATGGTTGAAATATCTCCAAACGTCTTCTAGCGTTAGGGTTTTAACTGAAGGTGCATACAGATCTGTCTGCTGGCTTCATCTTTTCACTTATCTTGGTCTTTAGGTCCTTGATGAACTGAGCCATGTTTTTCTCTGACGATCCATTGCATGACAAAGCATTTTCTAATGTCTTCTTCATCTCCTTGATATTGTTCCTGAATTCGTCCTCCGATTTTTCACTCATCAAACGCTTGACTTTGTTAGAAACTTCCTCTTTAGTGACAAGCTTTCCATCACTCAAATTAATCCCTATCTTCCAGTCATCAACCACTAATTTCCTGTTTGTGAATTGATCTGTCAGTAAAGGGAGACTCAGTAGTGGAACTTGACACCATATACTTTCTAGTATAGAATTCCATCCACAATGTGTTAAAAACCCACCGATCGCAGGGTGGGCCAACACTGCCCTTTGACTGCACCAAGGTATGATCATCGCACGGTCCGCAACCTCTTCCTCAAACCCATCAGGCAGGGGATCAGCGTCATCAGAGCTCACAATATCAGGTCGAAGCACCCAAACAAAACTCACTTTGCTAAGGGAAAGCCCGTTTGCAATCTCAACGAGGTCCCTCTTTGCAACATGTGCGTAGCTACCAAATGAAACATACAAGACTGAGCCATGAGCCTTTTTGTCAAGCCACTGGGTGCAATCGGACTCCGACCACAGGCTAGTGGCGACAAAGCTCTTGGTGAAGCCATTAGGGAAAATGGGTCCGACTGCGTAGCAGGGTACTTCGGCTTGTAAAGCTGACAAAGTTTCGACCTCAAGTTCTTGCACCGTGTTGCATATAAGAAAATCTGCATTTTTAGTCTCTTTGAACATCTTGAAAATAATTTGATGGCAAATGGATGTTGTATCTGTCTCTTGAAGATAGGATGCCATGTCCTTCGGTTCTATTGCCTTAACTCCTGGTATGTAATCTATGGTGTCCTCGCGACAATCTAGTCACAGAATTTACCAAAAATTGATCATATATACCATAATGAAATTTTCTAAAATATCCAACATATATATATTTTTTTTAATATATTAGATTAATGCTAATTTTACCGAAAGTTTATTGCTGAATTCAGTTTCAAAAAGTTTCAACAATTCGGGAAGAATATGCAGTAAAATTAGTATTAATCCATAATTAATGCAAAAGACAACTCAATCTAGCAAGAACTTGAGATAATAATATAGTTTTGAATGGCATGATTAAACATGGACATGAACAAGTTACCTTGACAAGCAAAATGACCATTTATCATTAGAAGATCCAAATGATAATACAAGGAAAACACCAGAGCCGGTTCTGTCCAGAAGGAAACATATACCAGACCAAACTTCTTTGCAATCTTTGATGGCCATACAAAAAATGTATCAGCAATCAAACATCGAACACTGTCATCGGACTTTACAATCTGACCGACCACCTCATCCACATGAGCGGACATCACATGCAATAGAGCTGCCATGAATTGGTCATGGTTCAACGACCGGTCGAACCCAACAGGAAGCCCGTCGGATACAATTGTATACCGAATATCAAGGCCTGATTCTCGGCTCTTGGCGAAGATGTCAGGTTCACTATTTGGCTGAGCCTTGGAGGTTTGGTGATGGATGGCCTGGGTGTTGATGAAGGTGATGGTGAGGCCTTGAGATGCAAGCTTGATGGCAAGGTGAACTGCTGGGATGACATGGCCTTGAAGAGGTAAGGGTATGAAGATGACATGGGGTTTCTTGCGTGTCTCTGCCATATTACGATGAGGTTTTTGTTGCAAGGAGGAAGAGGGATGGAGAAGGGTTTGTTACAAGAAAGTGCTGGGGATTTTAGCATGCCTTTGTTTGATCATTTGAGAATTCCTATTTATACATATATACATATACGTGTGTGTGTGTGTGTGTGTATGTAAGTATATTTGGTAGAATCAGATATAAATTACAAATCACCTGTACCTCCAAGCATGTTTGCTATTAAACCAGATACATTTAGTTTGATTATGAATTTGGGGACAACATTTATAACTTTACAACACAGGTTCATATCATCCAAGTAATTTTTTTGCAGGCAATTGCATAATACTTTGCCCCATTGAGATAGACTCGCATCCAATATTTTAGCCGAATCCATTTGCTGGAAAATCTCGACGTCATCCATTGATCGGAAATTGCGGGATGAAAACAAGCATCTTGAAGATAATCCAACCTTATGATTACATCAGAGGATCTTGCAAGTAGAAGATGCATCAATGATGAGAACAGACTTCTCATAATTGCTCGTCATCTCATCTGAGCCACTTATCAGTTAATGACGTCTTTTGCAGGCTCGGTGCTTTTTCCCGTCAGTCTCTCTTTGATATATAATGGGTGTTTGGCGCTGCGGTTCAACCTGCGTTTGCGTTGAACCATAACGCCAAATATTATTATACCAAACGGGACCCTAGATTTTTTTTGTGGATCCCACTAAATTCTTGCGGCTTGTTCGCGTGTTTTGAGAAGTTTTTTTTTATGCTTTTCAAAATAAACGCAGGTAATTCATATCACAAATAAACTGACTTCAGTTTATGTAGAAAATAAAAGAACACACACCATCACGTCCACGAGCCCAGCTCAAATGGAATGCTTCATCGTCGTTGCTGCCTTCCTCACCGTCGCCATTGGCTTCCTCTCATCACCATCGTCGCAGCTCCCTCTCTCTCCACATGCAGCCACGACCACAACTCCCTCTCTCTCCTCCACAACCACTGCCCCTCTCTCTCTCTCCACATGCAGTCACGACAGCTCCCCCTCTCTCCTCCATAGCCACGACCACAACTTCCTCTCTCTCCTCCACGACAACTCCTCTCATCCTCTCTTCAGCAACACAAGAGACAACAAGCCCCGAAGTCAGCAGCTGGTACTGCAAACTTTCAATGCCCCATCCGGCCACCACAGACCGTCATTTTTTATGCTACCACGACTGGGAGAACCACCTCGACCTCCTCTACCCATCGGTACTGGCCGTTGACCCTATAGTCACAGTCGACCATGTTACTGTTCACTTGAATAGTAACATGAACAGTAACATGACGAAATATTTCAAGCAAAACGAAAGACAAAACACATCGTTTTGTGCTCTTTTTTTTTAACAAATAGGCTGGGCTGGGCTGTGCTATGTCTTTGGGCTGGTTTGGCTGGGTCGGCCCATTTAGTTTGGGACAGACCTAGTCCAATTTTTTTTTATAAAAATATAGAAATTATATTTAAAAAAAATTAAAAAATTATATAAATAGAGATCAACTCTGATGAAAGTGATGTAAAACAAGTGGCAGAGACGTTTATGCTCAAGAGAGAGTATCCAAAATTTAAAGGCAACTGAATTTCTGCAGTCCGGACGCTGAAGTTGGAATGACGCAAAACTCACCAAATTGATGCATCTCCGTGTTTTCGGAGAAAGTCAGTAGCTTTGCTGCTGATACATACCATTTTATTTTTTTTGCCAAATTCCATTGTTTAGACCCCGAAATAGTTGTTTTTGCCATTTTAGGAATGTTTTGTTTTAGCCGTGACTCTTGATTTCCAAGTCCAGATCGACTTCCATCAATTCTAGCTTGCTCAGGATTTATAGCCTTTCCAATTTCCACATTTATCTCAAATTTGCCATGTTTTGTAATTTTATTAATTAGCGTTGTTTCCTTATCCAACATGGTTAGGGCTAGGGTTTTTGCTTTAAATATGGTTGTGAGCCTATAGCTGAATCATCTTTGAATTATTGAATAAAATTTGAAATTTTCTGAGAGTTCCTCTCATCTTATATTTATTTATGGAATATCGACGTTTGACGTATTCCTTGTGATTTTCTGCTGCGTCAAATAGGAAATGTACGTAACTTCGTTTTATTCCACAATCCCATTGCGTTTCGATTGGTTATGGATAAGAAACTTACAATAACGTATGAATTTAATTCATAATGGAATTGCAAGTACTTTGATGGGAGAATAAAAATGAGTGTCTAATTTACTTGAATTATTAATTACATTTCATTATTATGATAATTAAATCTACAATATTTTAAAAAATATATGTGTGTGTCTTTTAAAGTAATTTCACAAATTGACAACAATATGAAAAGCATTGTAACCAAACACTCAAAATTGTTTTCCATTAAACCTCAAACTCAACAACAGTTTTAACCAAACACTTCAATTTCAATTTTAAACCGCAGCTAAAAACGTTTTTCATGAAACTATTTTTTTTTAATCTCAACCACAACAACAACAGTTATGCCAAACAGACGTTGACTTGACAGAGAGTTGGCTGGAAATGGTCATTAGGGCCCCACCTCGCCTAGCACCACCACTGCTTTTAGGTGATGGGTCACGGTTCTAAAAAGAGATATTCTATAAATTATTGGTGTTGAGATATTTTAATGATAATAGAGATATTATTATCATCGAAGTTAGTATGTCTCCACCATCTATTTTCTGTTCCTACTTTATTATTATTGAATAAATTAGCCCAATGATCTATTCTTATAATTTATATTTATTTTTGATCTATTTTTATAAGTAATATAATCTATGTTAACTCGAGTTGGTTTGTCATTGAGTTCAATTATTTTTTTTATTTTATGTTAATATATGATTAAAAAAAATAATTCAAAATCAACACAAATTCAAGAGGATAAAACTAAAAAATAAATCATAAAATTAAGTAAAAATACCTATATTGAATGAGAAAGTTTGAAACTGAAAGGAATAAAGGTACAAAAATGAGAAAAGAACAAGAAATCCCATTTTTTTTTTATTTTTTGAGGTGCAGGTAATTGGGGTCCTATTTCTATAACTGTTTTGAGGGTTAGAATTTTTCCATGGCTGTTATTGCAAAATCAGATTATTTATTAATTGGAGACTAATGTGTCATCTAGCTCCCTTTTTTGCGGGCTATGTGCCGGGACAGCATGACATATTTCCTGTCTTTCGGGTTTCCTAGTTTATTGGGCACTGCATCAAGGAGAGCATTTCATCATGGAGGTGCGCTACAGACCGATGAGAAGCACTTGTAGTAAGATTGAGATTTAAGAAACAAGGTACCATATAATTATAAGCAATTTCTCAATATAACAAAGGCAAAGACAAGAGGTCCCATTAGCACCTCCTCATCTGACCTGTGTGAATATCTTCTTGGTAAACAACCAAGTCTACTAGTGCGCTAATCGGAAAACAAATATACTCCATAGTAATGAGCAGAGGACAAGATGATCATTGGCTCAAAACAATAACCAGGCCTTGTCACCTAAGCTCTCATCACGATTCTGCCTGGGATGTCTCATCATCCATAAAACCCGACATTGCGAATATGCAGCTGCTGGGACAGACAACGTGATACACAACCACAGGCCAAAGCACGCAGATAATATGATAACAGCTCCAAGCACATCCTGTGTTCTATAGTCCTCAATCAGACAAACCAGCCTTCATCTTGAGGTGCTTCTTGAAGTCCATGATGTCACCCTCCCACCGGGTAACAGCTTGATTTTCACACACCCAAATCTCCTCTGCTACCTGGTTTATGAGCCTGAAATCATGGCTAACAAGAACAAGACCCCCATCCCACTCGTTCAATGCCTCAGCCAGAGAATCAATCGTCTCAATATCCAAATGGTTTGTTGGTTCATCCAGCAGTAGCAAATGGGGTTGCCTATATGCCAGCCAAGCAAATATCACCCTGCTCCTCTGCCCATCTGACAAGTTCTTCATGGGCATCACCTGGGCCTTGCCTGTCAACCCAAACTTCCCAATAGCTGCCCTCATTCTTTCCTCCTCGTTCCCTGGATACTCCTTAATCATATACTGGAGGGCAGACATTTCTAAGTCAAGTTCCTCAGCCAAGTGCTGATGAAATTGTGCAATCCTCAAGTGATTATGCCGCCGAACCATGCCATCTGAAGGAACCAAAGCACCTGACATAAGCTTCAGTAGGGTGCTCTTTCCAGCACCATTTGGCCCAACCAGCGCAATCCTAGAGTCCAGATCAACACCAAAGTCAATACTCTTATAGATGAGATTATCAGGTGTATAACCAAAGGCTACTTCCACAAACTGAAGCACTGGTGGAGGGAGCTTTCCAACATCGACAAAGCGAAAGACCAGAATCTTGTCTCTCGCAACCTTTTCTGTAAGTCCACCCCTCTCCATTTTTGCAAGAGTCTTCTCCTTGCTCTGTGCCTGGCGAGCTAATTTTGCTGACCCATGCCCAAATCTAGCTATATACTCCTTCATGGAAGCAATTTGATCCTGCTCCCACTTGTATTGTTTCATCTGATTTTCTTCCAGTTCAGAACGGGTCTGAATATACTGATCAAAGTTACCAGTGTAAATTTTCAGTTTCTTGTTTTGCATATGTATAATGTTTGTGCAGACACCATTCAAGAAATCCTGGGAATGTGAGACAACAACTAGAATGCGGTCAAACTTCTTCAAGGTTTCCTCCAACCAGACACAGGCTTCCAGATCTGTCACAACAAAAGAAGATTAATCATTGACATCAAACCAAAAATCCACCCAAGACATTCTTTTCTCCAATCTATGACTGAACTTTAACGAGTTAAATACACTCATATACCAACCAACAAGAAATACAGACTTCAACAGAAAATAATACCATCCAATAGTTATAAGGCCATAATTTTCAATATTTGATGGTAATAGTACAAGAACTCAGAATAGTATAGTGGTTGCCACAAGCTAATAAACAAAGTCCCCATGCTAAGGAGCATCTGCAAATAAGAATTCCAAAAAGGCTTTTTATTATCTTAGAACGAAGGAAATTTATTCTTTTTCTAGACAAGGCAAATATTCAAATATTTGTTGAAAATAAATTGTTCAGCTTGGTGTTCAAATTTCCCTTCTTTTTTTCCCTTTAGAGTTGGAGGCAAAGGGATAAAACTTGCAAACAAAAAACTAGGTTTCATAAATATATGACCACTGCATGGTGCAAGATCCATATAGCAACACATGTGAATGTTAAAAAACATTATTAGCAATAAGAGCACAAGTACAACTTACCAAGATGATTGGTTGGCTCATCAAGTAAGAGGATAGTTGGGTTCATGAACAAAGCCCGAGCTAATGCAATTCTCATTCTCCAGCCACCAGAAAAATCTCGAGTTTTCTTTGCTTGCATTTGCTTGTTAAATCCAAGACCATACAAAATTTCAGCAGCACGTTTCTCTGCAGTTGATGCATCCATGGCCTCTAAACGCTCATAAATACGATCAAGAGCTTCTCCACCTCCATCATCCTACATTAAATCCAAACCAAAAATAAATTATCAATTATAGATGGGAAGTCACATAAACATCCATCAAGCACAAGCTATGAAAAACAATTTAATCGCGAGGATATACCTTTGCTACCAGAACTTCTACTTCCTTCTCCAATTTCAACCTCTCCTCATCACAGCTTATCACAGCCTCAAGTGAAGACATGTCAGAGGCTTCGATCTCCCTGGTGAGGTGATATATGTCCATGTGGTCTGGAATTGGAAGTTCTCGACACCCTATGGCAGCTAGGAGGGTTGATTTCCCACATCCATTTAAACCAAGCAATCCATATCGTCTGAAGTACAAAACAATGAACAGAAGAAAAAAGAGCAGGATGAATTTCATTTTCAAAATGAAGTACTATAATACCAAAATCAAATAGGTATGAGTATCAAACCTGCCATAATTAAGCTCCAGATCAGAATCTACAATGAGATCATGCCCATGAAAAGTAACTGACAATGATTCAATCTGCAAGGAACAGCTAAGTTGGTTAATTACTAATATCGCTCCCATTGTACCAAGATACAACTCTACACAAAAGGCAAAGAAAAGAAAACCCTTATCACTTGAAATTACCTCCTCCAAGGAGTCCCAGAAGAATGAGATGAACAATTGCTTATATTCATTGAGAAATGAAAAATTTTAGTTTAAACATTGCATGTTCACAGTTGTCAGAATGCCCTGGTGACAGACCCAGCCGCTCGCCTAGGCACTTGTCTAGTAGTGGGGGCACCAAGCTAGCAACAATAAGCTAGTGGTGAGACTAATTTATAACTTTTATATGATGTGTGCAAGACTAGCAATCATATAACACGGTGCGGTCCTAGATTATGTGAATTATTTCTAACTAAGCAAAAGATAGCCCAGATGAAAATAGTCACCATCAAATTTCGACAGCAGGTAATTAAAAACTCTTAGAATCTAAAAATCTAATGGAAATCAAATTAATTGATAAAGGATTAATTAAAAAAAATCTATATTATTTGAAAATAAAATACAGAAAGATCGAGAGAGTTACGCGAATATCTCTGGAAAGAGGATGGGAGCAGAGGACGCCTGTACAAGTCCGATCAGATATCTGAAGGGCTCCAACTCCATTCGACAACTTATCAACACTTCCATTCTGGGAATCAGACGCCTCCGTCGCCGCCGCCGTTTTTGAGGAGGTTGCTGCTGCTTTGCCTCCTCGCTTGGCCGCGGCGGCCGCCTTCTTTTGAGCAGCCTTCTTCTTGCTGGCGTCCGAAACCATCTTTATATTAAACAATTAGAGAAATCGGCGGAACGGAGGTGGAGGTGTCTAGGGTTTGATGTAACTTGTCGGATGGTTGTATCTGTGGTGCGAAGGAACCCGTAAATGAGAGTTACGCTGAGAGAGGGTTTGAGACATGTTGGGATCAAGTATTTATAAGCCATTGGAGCGACACGTGTACGGATATAGTTAGCCAAACGGTGTGTCGTTTTTTCTTTTCAAAATTATAAATGAATAAATAGCAATGTCACTGGCTGTATACTTGGAGTCTTGGACTAAAACTCTCGGCTTATTCCATCTCGCGAGATAATTTCGTGCAACGACACTGAATGAGCAATGTGTTTATTCTATTTGAGAGAGTTTAGTGTCATGTGAGAAAGAAGATGCAAAAAAACAGAAGGAAAACTCGCGAGATAAATTTAAAAAACTAATATCAAAGATAAATTAAAAAATAATATTTAAAAAAACAATTATTTTCTAAATTGTACCGTAAAGATCTTGGGAAAAAAAAGCTAAGACGCCCAAAACAGCCGAGCTTGAAAGCCTATCCAGCTGAATCGGATCAGGCCCAAAGAAGAGAACCCATTGCTCTTCTCTGCTCTTCCCCTCCCTTCCCTCTCTCGTCTGGAAGTGCAACCTTAAATAAAGCAGAGGACATGGTCTATCCTGTTTTCAACCGTATTTACAATTAGAGTCTCAGGAAAAGAGAGATTCTGGGTATCGGGCATAGCTCTTAACGGAGAAGCACCTGTCCATTGGTGAGCAGACGGCTGGACAACTTGAGGTATGCTAATAATTTACCCATGTTTCTTAGATGTATTAATAAAAAAAATCTTGATTTATTAATTTTGATGTTAGAAACTGCTACTTTCTTTGTTTTGATTGAAGCAGTGCTGGTTACATTTTGATTTTTGTTTTGTTCAAATATAGCATATGAATGCTCTGTTGAGCCCTTCAATTAGCAATATTATAGTAGTTAAAGAGTTTTGGTATCATTTGGATACAAAAACTCATGGGAATCTTGCAAGTGCAGGCCCAGTTTATGTTCCACTTAGAAAGGGCATTGATAATTGGTGAAATGATGCTTAATTTGACATCTGTTCAAGGTGTTGATTTTCACTGCTCCGACAGTTTGCTTTGCTGCCCTCTAAAATAATTACTTTCATTTTTTTTAATCTTTTTTTTACTGAGATTTTCCTTGGTTTTTATCTGAAATTAAGGAAGCTATTTCCAAAATAAGATTTCCTAATTAGATCCTGAGTTGGAGATCAGTTCATGCTCCTCTTATGTTATATGTTGTTTTTTCTATGATGCATCACTTTCTCCATTCTTGAGGGGGGGAATGTTGAAGGTTGATTTGAGATAACCTGGTCCGTATGGAGGGAAAGTTGATACAGATTATTCTTTTCTAGTCTATCTGAACATAGGACTTCATTTGTTAGTTTTAGTTATGGACATCAATTTTGGCAGGTGATTATTATTAGAAGACTTAATTTTGTTAGTATGAAAATCATTTCTTCCATTGCTTCGCAAGATTCCTCCCAATCTCCCAAATTCCTTGAGAAACTTATGTGATACTTAGCGTATCAGGATACATGACAGTACTCAGGTTCTCAAAGATACTTAGGTATCCTATATCACTGTCAAGAAGCCTGGCAAATTGCCGATTACTCCTTCCCTCATTCTGATAACTTGGAGGACTTGATTCAATTGGAAAATACACTTTGTTGCTCCTTGTTTCTGGCTTCTAGTGATATTTTTTGTTTCTCCTGCTTCTGCATTATGATTTCTCTTTTTTTTTATTTGACAACAAATCTCGAATTTAAATACACTGTTGCAACTGCGAAAAGTCTAGATGTACAGGGTTGGAAAACTTGTCAAAATATCAAATTAATCCGATTTTCAAGCATCATGTCTTACCGTCATATGTAGTTGAGCTATATCTCATACAATTGTATTTATTACTAGGGCTAAGTATTTTTGGTACATGTATGCTATGCTTGCTTGTTGTAATTGCAGTCAATGACTATTTGCCTCTGGAATGGATATTTTCATTGAGGTCTGACTTCAATCATGTCCTGATCGTGAAGGTCAACAGTTGAATAGTGCATAAACAGGAAAAAAGTGACCTTGCATGAATTTTACACAAGTTACATTACCTACTTGCATCTGTCGTGCCATCTACATCACTTGTTTCTCACAATTCAATAAAGCTGAGTATTTGACCATTATGGAACTTCATAATTAAGAACTACATATTTCAAAAGATGCATTGAAGTTTCTCTTGTGCTTAATGTGTAAAGGGAAGTCTGCTGCTACAATACTCAATGCACTATATAGCTGTGCATAACAATCATAGAAATCCATTAAAAGCCACCTTAGTTCCTTATCTTCTGTTTATTGACATATAGGCTGCCATTTGTAGGTAGCATGTTTTGCTTGAGAATGTTTCTGTCGGTTGTTTCATGTTTCTTTTGTTTGGATTTCTTAGAAATGTCTGTTGCCTATCCAGTAGCAGCATAAAACAGATTTGTTATATTTACCACTATTAAATTAGCAATTATATAACTCTGCAATTGGTATGTTTTTTACTCTTATCTGGCTGAGAAAGTCGAGCTCTAAAACTGGAAAGTGTGAATTTGCATGATAGTAGGGATACAAATTTCTGCTAGCTGGCGGGGCTGAAGAAATAGACAAAGTGCTGCAAAAACAATACCTATATAGAAGAGGTATTAAATTGCTCAAGTTAAAATTTTGTTCCTCGACTTCCCTCCAAATCAAGTTTGAGATCTAAGAAAATGTTGGAAGTTTTTTCCTGTGGCTAAAATAAGAATACTAGTGGTAGTGTAGCTTAGTTAGGCTAATGCTTAGCTTCTTTGATGATATGGGTTGTGTTTGGTCGTCTCTATGTCATTTGACAATTGCTATTCCAAAGCCTATTAAGTCTTTTTGTTGTTAACCAAAATTGCAGGATAGTCAAAGAATGACGGTCTTGAAGAGATATGTCCTTAGGCTGTTTATATCATTGAAATACGTCACAGCAAATGTTGTGGACAGAAACAATGGGAGAATTGTTGCAACGGCATCATCGGTTGAACATTCCATCAAGAACACCCTTGAGTGTGGTCGATCTTGCAATGCGAAAGCAGCTACAGTTGTTGGAGAGGTGCTGGCTATGCGGCTCAAGGTGGAGGGTATAGAACAGGGACAAGGAGGAGGGATTCATGTCGATATGGAGAAGGAGGTTGAGAAAAAAGGCTTCAAGAACCGCACCAAGATTTGGGCCATTGTTAATGCCCTGAAAAACAATGGAGTCAAAATAATTCTTGATGAGGATAATGTGAACCCTTCCCGTCCGGAATTCCGATGAATAATTTTTCCAATTTCTAGTGTTTTGTTTAAATTTGTTGTGTGTAGAAGATAGTTTTCAGGCATTTTACAAGGGAAACAACAGAAATGGTCCTGACTAATACATGACAACAATGCTTATTAATTCAAATAAAAATCTGATGATCATCAGCCATGTATTCCTGTTGCGAAGGGTGAACATGAATGTTCTGAAAATGAGGTTCACCGTGAAAGAATGGAGGGACGATATTCGGACAAATATTTCGAAGGTTTTTTCTCCATGCTCCCCGTTTCCTGGCATCAATGGAGCTACATGAGGGTTGCCTTCCAACTGCAAAGCAAGATAAAATTTGCAAGGTTAAAGATTATAGGGAGTGAAATTAAAAAATATATATATAATTTGATAGATTATTTATATATTAAAAAATAGTATGGGTGGAATTGAAAAAAAAAAAACACAGAGGATCAGGCCAATAAAATCAAATTGCAGGGAAAAAAAAGAGAAAAACAAACAAGAAAAGATCAGTTTAAATGGAGGGGGAATAAATGAAGTAAACCTAATGAACCTCTTAAACTTGATGTAATTTTTAAAACCTACAATTTCTGAGATCCTAGACTTGAGATTAATCAAAAAGCCTAACTCTCAATAAATTTAATTTTAAAGTATGAAATCATAGAAAAATATTAATAAAAAAAACTTGAAGAAGGAAAAGGAAAGCAACAAAAACAATGGAGATAAGCTTTAATAGAAAAAAAAAATCTAAGAAGGATGAAATTTGTAGGAAAAAAATAAAAAAACAATTCCAAACAAAATAAATAATAGTTAAAAGAATGAGGATCAAATTTATAAGATAAAAAAAAACCATAAAGGGTGAAATTAAAAAAACATATATGATATGATAGATTGTTTATAGATTAAAAGATTTTAGAGAGTGAGATTGAAAAGCATTTGTAATTTGATATATTAGTTATAGATTAAAAATTAGTAGGGATGGAATTGAGAAATATTTGTAATTTTATAGATAAAAAATGATAGGGAGTGAAACCGGAAAACAATTTTAATTTCATAGCTTATTTAAAAATTAAAAAGAATAATTAAAAGAATAACAACCAAATAATTTTTTTATTAAAAGGGATGCTTTGACATTTTGCATAGGTGATGAAAATTCAAGGTGGATAAAGAGAAGAATAAGGAAAAAGAAAATGGTGTCTAGCACCAAACTAGTTCCATATGTTATACATATCTCTCTATAGGGTGTTGAGATTTCTTAAAAGTTATCCTAAAAGACTTTTTTTTATGGCAAAAAGACTTTGCACGTGCTACCTGAATGACGCGCAACACTACATGTGTTAATAGATTTTTTTATTTTTAAAATAATATTTTGTACATAATATTTAATATGTGAATAGATTTTTTAATCATTTGACTCAATCATTTTGGTTGCCTTTATGGCTATAACCATTGGTTTAGTTGGTTTTGGATCTCTCTATTGAAATTCAAATACAAGAGCTGCTCATCACATCACTCTATCATTGGCCTCTCACATATGGAATCATACATTGGTTTAGATCATCTTAAAATATGAGATGGTAAGGTTATTTTTATATTTTATATTGATCATTAAAAATTTACATACATACATGTTCCTTATATTTCCTTTTCATTTTACATGTTCATGAAATAACTAAACTTTTGCCTTGTTAATTTCCTATCTATAATAATGTCTTTCTATGATATTTTTTTTGTTTTGTCAAGGATTGCTAGTTTATGTTCATATCTCTATTTCTAAATCATCCTCTTATACTAAGGCCAAACAATATCTTGAATAATGATATGATATGTTTGTTAAGATCTCTGTTTGTTAAGATCTCTACCTTAGTTTTAAACGTTACATGGTATTGATCTTATAAACAAGTCCAGTTTTAAAGGGTAACATTAACCAAAAAAAAAAAAAATTGATTTACAAGAAACTTATAGTCTAATGATGAAACCTTGTACTATTTACATTACACTTGGTATTAAGGTTACTCTTGGTTGGTTGATGCATCAAATTGATGTTTATAATACTTTTGTTAATAGCTATCTTGATATAGATATTTTATGATTTAATCTCCAAAATTTGTTGACTTTTTGTCAATAGCTTATTACTCGTGTGCGTACAAGATTTACTATTCATGATCTTGTTCCACTTTATAATTTTCTCATATTGAAGTTTTATTCACTATTAGTAGCTCATCACTTTCTCAATTGTGGCATATTATTCATCCCTTTTAAAAAGCTAAAATGTCCAAGTATTAGCTATTTATCACTCATATTTTAATTGGTTATGCTTTATTAAAACCCTACACAACTTTAAAAATTAATGGGTACCTTCGATATCTTACATTCACATGTCATGATATTTTTTTAGGGTAATCTTGTAATATCTTCATAGAACTTCTACCTATGGATTATATTTAATTGATCATAAATCTCTAAATAGGTTTAATGATTTTGATTGGGCTGATAGTTTTGATGCTTGAAAATTTATAAACAATCATGTCATTTTTCATGATCACAACTTGACTTTTTTGAAAATCTAGCTAGTAAGCAATATGTCATAACTCTCTAGCAAGCAATAAGTCATAACTCTCGCAATTGCACACGAAAATAAGTTGGATATAAAGTCACCACTAATATATCAAATTATAATGGGGTCAATCACTTTTTTATGATCTTGGTATTTTGATGTGTTAACTTAAGAGCCAATTATTTGATTGCAATTGCAAGTCCAATATTTCATGCTCACATTCGAGTGACTCTCGCAAAAATCTCTACATGTTATAAACAATGTACCCATCGAACCTCTCTCATGGCCACCATGGTTTATTTTTCTACAATCCAAGATGAATGTGGTGTCTTTTCTCATTAAACTTATTGGGATGTATTGATGCTATACGATCCAAATTCAATTATATATTGTGTTAGAATGATTGTATTTAATATATCAGGGACTATATATTATACTCATGAAGGCCAGCTAGAATTACTCCTATATTAAAACATATGTGCACATAATTTCATAACCACGGCTGCTTGACAGTCGAAAGGTCTCGACTTCATCATGCATGCACGCAAAAATAAATAAGAAAGGGGCACGGGAGATTTATTAAGGAGTCAAGAATGAAGGAATAATGTTTTCATTTCCATGCAAATAGACCTCTCAATTATTGTCAACAAAACTTGTGTAGGGTGGGTTGCCTTTCATAATTATGTCTGCTGGCTATCCACATTGAAGGAGAAATTCTTGCCCTAGGTCTCAATCATCTAATTACCACCTTAGGGCTTTTCTATAAAGTGATTATCAACTTTGAAAAATTTTACCTTTTAATAAAGACCCAGTTCATTCTTTCGCTTTTAGCTAGTCTTTCTATATATATATATATATATATATATATATATATATATATATGAACAAAGCTAAATATATTACTGAAAATCATTGACATCAATTAAAAATATTAAAATAACCATTGTTATGTATGCCAATATTTTTAATTATTCACTCTAATTTTTGAAACAAAAGAAGAAACTCAATATGAATTTATAGCATAAAATAACTCTTAAGGAGTAATTAACTTATACTCTTAAAATACTTCAATGATATTAAATAATTAGTTTTTCATACCATATATATTATTGTCCTTGATATGTAGCAGATCCTTCGTGATATTTTGAGAATTCATGAGATTATAATGTATAGTTCCAACTTGCTTAAGATGGTAAGCTTTTTAAATAATCTATAGGAAATGATTTCTAATTTAAAATTCAAGGGTCTCCGATTTGAAGGTTTGTGTTCATATGATTTTTATCTCGTGTGAGTCTTTTCCCCAGTCGTCGACTCAGGAGTTAAACTAGAGTTAGTATGGAGAAAAGCAGATTACGGCCAACACAATCATCTGTACCGCCACCACACCACCACCACCACACGGCATTATCGATCGACTCAAGAATCCAAAAGCTTTGATCTCCATGCAAAAGCTAATGATTTCAGTCTTCATTCAACATTTTGACGTACCATGAAGTCCGTGCCTTGCTTTCTAACCATCATTACAGAGAAGGAAAAAAACGAAGAAGAAGAAGAAGAAGAAGCAATGCATGGCTCGGTCTCTTTTACATAAATAGTGTCATTAGAAGAATCACAAGACTTGAGTTTTGTATACATCTACCCGTACAACAGTGCAATTATTTTTATTTTTATTTTTATTTTGTAAATATATTTATTTTGAATAAAAAATGATTTTTTACTGATTTTGATAGGTTGTTAAAAAAATAAAAACTAGTAAAAAGAAAATGTCCGAGCTAACCCATTTCTTAATTTGTTGTTATTTTTTGAATTTCTGTTATCAAACTAATAATATTATTTTAATATATATATATATATATATATATATATATATAAATAAATAATTAGAATCAACTTGAGTCAAATATACCCTACTTTTTTTAAAATCAATTTGCAGGTATACGATAAAGTTTAAAGTCCTCTTTGGACTTATCCATCAAAATAAGCCTTTTTCCCTTTTGATTTATTTTTATTTTTTACAAAGCCTGTATCTACTACACTCACATGGACTGGAACTCAAGCAATCATCACGGTTAAAGGAAAAGGATTTAAAAGAAGTCCTTCATCACATGGCTACTGGAATCTACTTTTGTAATTTCACTCACTGTAATATAATGCAAATACACAGAAGCATACTTTCATAGTGTGTGTCCATGTAAATCATTTCCCTTCCCAATTCATTAATTAACTATAAAAAAAATATTATTTTTCTTTTTATACAATTTTTTCTCTCAAAATTTCTTAATCACTGTTTGAAAATATGATTAAAATAATTATTATTTTTTATACCTCCTAAGAACTTGAATTAATGTAGATTAACTCAAGAAACGAGGATGTTTTATAAAGGTGTTTTATACATCTTTTCCCCATCTTTATGGAGGTTTGCTTTGTCATTCGCAAAGGCACACAGAGTGAGCGCATGCAATTCTCAATGAGAGAGAAACATGCAGCGGTACATCATCATGCATACCACATCACCATGTATTGCCACTCACGCAGATGATTGCTGCACGTCCTCTGTTTTCATAGGGTGATGCACGTGTAAGCCATAGACTAGTTAATGATGGTGGTGGGTCACCCCTTTCTCTCCCTATTTTCTTTTCCAAGACCAAAAAATATATAAGGTATATTTTATAAAATACATATATATATATATATATAATACATAGTTTTGATGAGATATGCAGCCCGGCATTTCAAAGTGAAAAAACAGAGTAAGTTCTGGGTATCCACTGCCCCGTCCAGTGCAGGAGGAGGCACAGAAATTGCCCTGCCCCCACCTTCGCTTTTGTCGATCAAGTACACCCTCTGCACAGGTTAGCACTTCATCATGCACCTATTCGTATAGCACCACTGACCTACTATGATGATGGTTATCTGAGAAAATCTCATGTGCATGCATGTTTTGGCTGTTATGTGTCTGTATATATATATTATATAATAATATAAATCATTTTCCTTTAGTCTCGACTAATATTTTAGTATCAGAATTTTATTAATATATTAATCACAAGCTTAAATTTCATTACTGTCATCAAAATAGCGTAATTATTTTCGTCAATGAAATATAAATCTGTATAAATTTTAAATGGAAAAACTTTCACGGAAAAAATATATTAAAAAATAATATAAATTATATTTTAATTCTTTACCTAACGATTTAACTTATAAGTTATATTTTAACTCTTTATGTAACTGTTTAAATTTTAAATTGAAATAAACTAACCATTTAAATTTTAGGTTATATACCGTGGAATACAAGGAAGAGAGTGTAACTTAGGGGTATGTAGATGCTGAGGAAGATGCTCTTGCTCGATGCCTAGGGCAACAAGACAAATTACACACCAGCTTGGCTACCCTGTATCGGCTCTCTCTCTCCGAACAGCGCACGCGCGAATATATTTTTTCTGTTTGATAACCAGTCGGACTATTATATGTTTGCACCTTGCAGTACTCTAGCGAGCCATCCCACAGGCTCTCCGGGGAGAGAAAGTTAACCAGTCGGCGTGTTTCGCAGGTTCATTCCAACTGGTAGGTCCCAAGGCTGGGATACAAGTGACAGAGTCCTTCTGCACTAGAAATGGCTGGCATGGGACCCAAGCCCTTCAATGGCTGGTGCAGGGAATTTGTTATTGGGTTGGTGCTACATAAATACACAAAAACTCGGTGATATTTGCCTGAAACAGGTGAGGTGAAACCATCCAAATTTGTGTTCAATGGCAGGGGCTGAAATTAGGTGTGAATGGTAGGTGCAGCGCGATTCCTTTTTTGCTGGGAACTTTCCATTTTGTGAACGCATAACGAGTCGCCATTTTTTCTACTCTCAAGTCCAGCATGAATTACTTGTCCACATCTTGGTGGCAATGCATCACCATATCAGAATCAATAATACAAAACTATTCCTAAATTCCTAGATAGGAACAGGACAGCGCATATGCACAGATAACAAAACACATAAAAGAGAAAGTAAAAGCAGCGGTCACCTCAAATTTAACACTATGCTCCCAACATTCAACCAAAACCTTACCCAATATTCCAGAATCAAAAGCCCCTCAACTTCCCAGCAAACCATCTAGATTTTCATCAAACCCTAAATTTCCCAGCCCCAACTCATTCTATTCATTATTTACATTTTCACTCTCTTTTTTTCAACTAATGACTGCTCTGACAACTCACAATATAGAGCAGGCATTCGGGTTCTCATCGTTAAACTGCATGTGATCCGGGTAACCATGAACCGGTCCGTGCCCATATCCATACCCGTACCTGTAGTCCGGTCCATATGGAGCATAAACAGGCTGACCCACGTAACCATTTCCATGGATTGGCTGACCCATGTACCCATATCCATGGATTGGCTGACCCACGTACCCATATCCAGGTTCAAACCCAGGTTGCACCATGTACTCCATCCGGTTCTCTTCTATTTTTGTAGCGGCGGCAGCAGCAGCATCTTGCCCACCATTTCCACCGCCACCTTTCTTCTTCCCACCACCGCCTCCCGCAACATTTTCCCCATCCTTGCCACCCTCCTTCTCCTTCTCCTTCTCCTTCTTAGGTGGCACTATGTCCACTGGCCTCTTAAGCCTGGACTTCAAAGCCTCTGCCAAAGCCTTCACATCCATTGTACCTTTGACCGTCACCAATTCCTTCTGCTTGTCAAGTACCCTCTCATGCACTCCTATAAAAATTAATCGTAATAACAAATTTATTCAATCACCCAACATTAAAAAGAAATGAAATTAACGCCGCTACTTAAACGGAAGGGAAGGTTTGGAAAACATGTATACCTTTGGTTTTGTGGACTGTCTTGTCAATCTTCTCGATGCAACCCTGGCAGTGAAATTCTAGCTTGAGTACCGCCGTTATCACCGGAGCCTGTTACCATTTAAATAATAACGGCAAGCCATTAATTAATTTACCACCAATCATTAAAATTAATAACAAAAGAATCCCGAACATTAACCCCCGAAAAAACAAAGCTCAGGCTCCGTGTTCTTTAAACAATACCTCTTTTGGCTTGGCATCAGTGTCTGGTTTTTTGTCGTTGGACTTTTTGTCCTCTTTGTTGTTGTTGTTGTTGTTTTTGTTGGTGTCTTGTTTTTGGGGTTGTGGAGAGACGAGTTCCACTTTCTTCTTGGTTTTATGGTTGAGATAATCTCGGATTTTCAAGGGATCCACCTTCCCCGTAACAGTAAGTTTGTTTGAAGTTGCCTCTGCTTCCACTGACTCCACGCCTAAACAAATAAACATCCAAGAGAACCCATTAAAAACCCGGTAGCAAAACGGGAAGAACAATAAAATAATGACTAGAAACCAGAGAATTTCTCACCAAAAGGGGTGGAAACCATTAATATCAAAGAAAATGGGTACCTTCAAAAGAGCGAACATATTTGAGGATCGTAGAAACACAACCATCGCAATGCATTTCGACTTTCAAAACCACAGGGATTGGGCTATTCTCTTGTTTCTTTTCTCCCCCATTACCACCTTTCTTGTTTTCTCCTCCCTCTTTCTTCTCTACTACGTTGCCGGTATTGTTGCTGTTGCTGTTTTTCTTCTGCAGAATAGAAAAACAAAAACTCATGATAACTGAACTTTAAATGGGTCAGAGAGAAAATGAAAAGCAAGCAAATAAAGACACATTTTATTTCCTAGAGTGGGTTAACTCACCTTAGCCATTGTGAGTCAGAGAGCGGTTTCTGAGTTGAAATCTGAAAGACAGGGAGGGAATTACAAGGAGAAAGTGGAGTAAAATTTATAGGAAGAGAATGGAAATGGCATTTGTGATGTATGTTGATGATGATAAACCAACCATATGCATGTTATGCTAGCATACCATACCATACCATATCGTATGGATGCGGACTGTGATGGATTTATGTGGTTTTTAAGGTTTTGGGTATTTGGCCTGGTGGGCATGGAGAAACATCTGTGTAATTTCGTGGGAGGTGGCAGGAAATGTTAGTGCTGTAAGATGTAAATTCCTTGGATTTGTTGGGTTGTGTTTCTCTCTCTCTCCTTGCCTGTCCTGTCTCTCTCTCTGATTGGCTTGAGCACTACTGTTTAGTGGAATAATGAACGGATTTTAAAATGTTTTTATATTTGATAATATACTAAAATAATATTTTTAATATTAGTATATTAAAATCTAAGAATATTAATTTAAAACTAAAAAATAAAAAATATTCAAAACGCCATTGGGATACAATACCAAACAGGTCGTACAGGGTAAAATTATTTGGTAAAATATAATTATTTTTTAAAAGTATTTTTCATTCCTTTATAGTTATATATTTTCTTAATTATAAATACATTAAAATATTATTTGTAATATAACATTTTAATTATAAAAAAAAACACTATTAAAATAACACTCGTGATCAATTAATACTATATTTATTTGTTTCAAACCTTGAAAGACAATCATTTTTCTGAATATATTATATTCAGGATGCCTTTTTAATTCTAAAAAACCCTAAAAAAAATATGAAATAAATAAAACTTTTGGCCAATTGAAGACTGACAACAAATTTCTCTCGAAAAAAGAAAAGAAAAATTGATTACCTTTGAGATTTCTACATCTTTCTGGATGGTTCAAATAATTGTAGGCCCACTTGGAGGGATGGCATTGGCTACCCCAGGTCAGGTCATGAATTCGATTCCAGAAAGTCATCAGCAAGTCAATGACACCCATCTGTACAAAGTAATGTTAATTATTGAAAAAATAAAATAAGAAAAAAAAAAGTAATGCTAGATCATGCGATTTACAGGCCTCACATGTTTAATAATAAATAATCAATAGTGCATTTGTAGTGTATTGTTTTTTAATAGTAACCATGACTCTAAAATAAATATAATTTTATTATCCATTTTTTTTATTCAAAGAAACCTATCTTCGAAAAATGTACTTTGCGACACCTACAAGTAAAAAAAATATATATAATTTAACTCAAGCTCAAGATTTACTATGTAAATTTCAAACT
This sequence comes from Salix dunnii, assembly GCA_015731905.1. Lineage (NCBI taxonomy): Eukaryota > Viridiplantae > Streptophyta > Magnoliopsida > Malpighiales > Salicaceae > Salix > Salix dunnii. The sequence continues at coordinate 16,767,929 of CM027662.1, forward strand.
CTTTATTATTATATAACGTAGCTTGGGGACTTTAACATCCAATTCCCTTTGAATGAAAATTTGATTTGGATTTGAAGAGAAAAAGGAGAGACAAAATAAAGAGTAATAATCTCTATGCAAATACTCTAAGTGTCTATAGTTTATATAATTTCAAACCTTGTCTTTATAGCCTTGAAAATTACAGAAAAAATATATTTTTAAAATAAAAAAATATAATTAGTCATAAAATTATAATGATGACTAAGGAATCAAAATAAAAAACTGCTGAATAATCCAGCAATTATCGTGTGCTGAACTTATGTGCAAACATTGTAATTTTCTTTAGCAATTTGACTATTTTATCATGTCTAAATTCTTTCATTGACCCAAAAAAACAAAATGTAATTTCTTAATACTAAAATAATTTTAACCTTATATGATACCACATTTAGAGGATGTTTGTGTGGTGCTTCAAAAGTATCTTAAAAAAATAATATTTTTATTATTTTAAATTAATTATTTGATATTTTTATATTATTTTCATGTACTGATATTAAAATATTTATTAAAAAATAAAATATTATTTTAATTAGCTTTTAAAAAAAATATTTTTAAAAACATATGAACCTCCCAATCAAAAACTTAATTCGAGAAGCCCACCCCCAACATTTCTGATTTGGGCCTAACACTTGTAGGCCTCGATACATTTATATACAGGGTAGCAGGTCGGGCTAGGCGCGGGTTTACAGGGACCGGATTTCTCTTGAAATATAATCCAGCAGCTACCTGCCTATCTCGCCACCCAAAACCTTTTTAAAAAAAAAAAAAAATTAGGGTAATATTTTGCACTGTCAATGGTTGTACGGTTTCGAATTTAGGAGAGTATTTAGTGTTGTTTTTATTTTTATGGTTCAGATTTTAAAAAAATAGTTTATAAAAAATATTTTAGTTGCGGTTCAAAATAATTTTTAGAGTGTTTGGTTAAAATTATGGTTGAATTTGAGATTAATGAAAAATAGTTTCAAATGTCTGGTTACCAAGCTTTTCATATTGTTTTCAGTTTTTGAAATTACTTTAATATATATATATATATTATTTTTTAAATATTTAATAATTATAATAATAAAATATAATTAATAATTCAAGTAAATTAGACATTTGTTTTTATTATCCTATCAAACTACTTGTAATATCATCATGAATTATAAATCCATACGTGAAGGCTCTGCAATCCCGGAACAACATATAGTAAAATATCATTTGAAATAAAATTAGAATTGAAAGACAAAAATTATAGTGTAATCTTCTTCTAATATATTTATTGTAATTAGTTTTTAGATTATTTTAATATTAAAAATATATTTTATATAAAAAAATATAATAAATAATAATATATTTTTTTATATTTTCCGCCCCCCCCAGCCCCCACCAAAACACATGGAAAGCAGCGAATTGTTGTTTTCCATGAAACTCTAATTTAACAATAAATTAAGTGGATCTCATGGTCAAATTTTAACTTTTTAAAATTAACTAAACACCCAAACTTTTAATTTTTTTGCAGTCTGCATCACAATCTCAAACACCCTCTAGATTTTGATCCATTACAGATATACTATCATACTTAGGTTAATAAATTTATAAGATTTTATTTTTCGTATTATAATGTTTAGATTAAGCAGCATAGCCCCTTAATCACGACTGAAAATATTTTTGTCTGTGCATACGAAGTGCGTTTCCTATTTGTACGAAATGAGACAGAGCATATATTTCCATGTCGAAACTATCACTGACCATTCAACTTTAATTGTGAATTATTGCAGTTATAAATCTTGGCTGTGTCTTGTCAAATGATTATGGTTTTTATTTTTATTATTTTAAATTATTCATTTTATCCGATTGCTAGGTGCAAATGATTCTCGGTTTTATAAATAATCGAGCCATTTCCCTTCCCTCTTGTTGTGATTGAAATTATATTTAAAAAAAATATTAATTGTATAATATTTTTTATTATAATATAAATTTGAGCAAAATAATAAATATGTGCAGAAATCCTATGAAATTCAAGTTTTTTATAAAATATATGAATTTTAAATAGATATAAATTTATTTATTTAGTAGGTGTCAACAAAATAACCAGTATAAAATTATCATTATTATTAAAAAAAATAAAAAAAAAATTGAATATTTGAATTATTGAATTCATTGTATTAAAATTAATTCATTTTATAATTCAATTTAAATCATATTTAAAAATAAAATATAAATTCTGAAAAAACCTGCAATAATCTAATAACAAATATAAATAGTTAATTTTCTGTCTATAAAAAGACAAAAAAATAAATTGAAGATTCACCCCTACATTAACTTCATTTTCATTACTATAATAATTAAAATTATTATCAACATTACTGTCGAAACAATTAAAATCATTAAATTGCCTAAAAAATTAAAAAAATCAAAACATTAAAAAAAACAATAAAAAAAATCACTAAAACTATCATTATTATTGCACAAACAATAAAATCATAAAATTATATGATCTGGAAAATAAAAAAAATAACAGAAAATAAAAAAATTGAAAAAATAAGCATTATTAATTTTAAGATTATCACCAACATAAATTAAAATTTCATAACTGAACCTAATAAAAATAAAACCCCAAAAAAATTAAACCGGACAAAAATATATAAAAGTATAAATGAATAAATACGGGCAGAAAACAAACATTGTCCAGATATTGTATTTTTTAATGTTCTTAGATCATTTTCATGTACTGATGTTAAAAATAATTTTAAAAAAATATCATTTAATATATTGTTAACAAAAATATATTTTTTAAAAATATATATTTCTAAATAAAAAATATTTTAACATTTGGGCTTTATCAATTGCACTGCATCAGCCTGCATGATTTTCACATTCAGAAGAAGAAGGGCTTGGTTTTGACTTTTGAGAGTTAGATAAATCAATTTGCAATAATAGGATAAATTTACAATATAATAGAAATCTGTTGAGAGTGGGATTCGAACCCACGCCCTTCTCGAACCAAAATCTTAATCTCGCGCGCCTTAAACCAACTCAGCTATCTCAGCATCTCGTTTATCATTCACCAAAATATATATTAAAAGTAATTTTACTTTGGATTAGCACAGTAAAACTGGGAAACATTTTATATTTTAGTTAATAATGTGAATCAAGTTGATCTATTTAGAATTTAATATGAAAGAGATTAAAGATAAATTATTATAATAATCTATGTGAATTTATAAATAGCTTGAAGAGAATAAATACTATGTAAATAAAATTTTAAAATAAAAAATTAAAGAAGAAATTTGATAGAGTTTAGGCTCGAAAGGCTATACCAATGTGCTTGTTTTATGAGAAAAATCTCAAACACAATGTGTTTGGATTTCTTGTTTTGTGTTTTTTAAAAACAATGGGTGGGTGATATATTGTTCACTAAAAAAAAATTATCTTTTTAATAAATTGAATGACATGTCATCCAATGTGGTAGATCACTCATCATCTATTATTTGATTTTTTAATCACCTCTGGTGATGAGAGAGAGAGAGAGAGAGAGAGAGAGAGAGGGTGTTTTTAAATTTCAAAAATTTAATTCTTAACTTGTTTTTAATTATAAACACCTTAAAACATATATTCTTAAAACCTCAATAAATCTATTTTCAACTTCAAAATATCTTTTAATCATTTTAAAAGAGAGTTGACCAAATATAATTTTTTTACAAGTCTCGATCTTTTTTAGCAAGAAAATGATACTAGGATAATGATGTTGACACCACAGAGGGTTAGGTGATTAAATTTATGATAACAAGACCTGAATTTATGGCAAAGTAGATGTGAGGGCATGCTATTTTGATTTGCAAAATCCTATACCAAAATAATTTTTTTTTAAATTGGTATAGGATTTTGTTCGACTCCAAAATTGTATTGAATAGATGGAGTTGTTTACCTAATTTTATATGTAAAAATCTCTTATTTTGTATAGTTTCTATCACCATAAGGCATAAACTATGAATTAATCATATTTTAAAGAGAAAGTTAAGGTAAAAATAGTAGAGGATACCCATGTTATTTGACAACGATACTCAACAGCTGATTGATTCTCTATCACTCCACTGATTTTTCTCAATAAAAAAAAAATGGTTTACTGATGCTAGCAAGTAGCTGGCAAAGTGAAACTTAATTTTTCAACCCACTCATCAAATATATTTAATCCAAAGAAAAGGAGGAAAATATTGATATCTAAGTATTGAGTGACCTCTTATTCTTACTTATGATTTTTTACTTTCTTCTACTTTAACGAGCTTTGATAATTGATACATTCTATTTTTGGAACAACCAGCTACAATCAACTATATGACCCTTATGTTTATGGCATGTTGTGATCTTACCCTTGTCTTTTTAGCTTGGACAAAGTAACATTTAGTTAATTAGCTCAAATCAATAATCTTATTAGAAAATGATAAAATTACATCTTTTAAGAATATAGGTGCTCGATCGTTTTTATGAAAAGTTTCCTCTTCATTCAAAAATATTGTTCATACCTCCTTTTCACCTCTGCATCCACTAAATCACCCTATTGGTCACCCTGTTGACCTATACGAGGATTTCATATCATTAAGAGATGAATCATCTCCTAAAATAAACTAGAAAAAATATATATTTCGTATGTTCTCAAATAATAATGATTATAAAATTCTTGCTCAATATGTATTGATATTTGAAAATGGTTTCTAAACTTAGTCATATAATTATTACTTATCATATTGAGAACAAATATAATTTGATAGCATAGATATATTCCTTGCTAAAATGTATAAATTGAAACATTCAAAATAAAATAATAATAGTTACATTAAGAAACTAGTGATTAAAAGATTAATTAAATATAGTTAACATATTGCACATGATCTTGAAATATAAATCATTTAAATTGTTGAATTCATAATAAATTAAATTACTTAATTTATCTAATCCTATTGTAATTAGGATGATGAAATATATTTCTGTCAACTTACTAAGACATAATGAGTTACATATCAAGAATCATTGATAAGAAAATGAGACATGATGAGTTACATATCAAGAATCATTGATAAGAAAATGAACTGTGATAAAAAATCAAGCATAACATAATTATAAATAAGTTTTAAAAATTAAAAACTAGATTGTAATTATTATAGATATTGAAAAATAAACATAGACTTGATTACATAAATTCTTAATAATTATCCTGAAATAAAATGTATGATGTTTTTCAAAGGACAAAGTAATATTTTATCATTATCATGAATATTAGGTTTTCTATATATTTATGTTGGTATGTCTAGTATTTTTTTTTTTTAGAATGATCTTATAAAGAGTATTACTATATGTAATAGAAAAGATAAAGAAAGAGATAACACTTTAGGCATAACAATTCATTATTTTTGAATGAGTTTAAAAAATTTATAATAAAAGGATTAATGTGAATGAATATTAAAAATAATTAAATGATTTATGATTTATTATAATTTATCCTTGAAGAGATAATTTAACTTTTGTAATGTTAATCAAATTTATTTATATAAAAAAAATCTTTAGATTATCTATCTCAGAACTTTTAATAGTCATGATTTATCTAATAATATCCATAAAAGTCTCAAATTGAATAATGTTCAAAAATAATTCAAAAAAATATAATTATAATTTTAGCTTCATTAAAATTCTTTGAAAAAACCAATGGGCATATAAATATATACCATATAATTTGTTTCTTTTGTTTTAGTTGAGTTTATGGACCAGTTTGAAAATATAGTTAAGATTGTTTTTTAAAATATTTTTTATTAAAAAATATTAAAATAATAAATTTTTAAAATATTATTTTTAATATTAATAGATAAAAATAATATGAAAATACTAAAAGAACAATAATTTGAAATAAATATAATATATATTTTTTAATTTTTCTCAACAAACAGCTCAACCGACCCCTACTGATATCCCTCTCATCTTCGCATGGGATCACGAGGTTAGCAGTCAATTCAAGTAGACTGTCAGATGAATATCACCACATGGCAGTCTTTGATTAGTGCAGACATCAAAACCCACGTGCTTGGGGGGGTTTCCATCACGTGGCCTTGTGGCCATCAAAGATTTTTCCCATGTTTTGTGCTAATTGGACAGATATATATCAGCAAAGGTCCCTTCCTCCTGAATCACCTTTACACTGTTGGATGCTCTGATGCGTGGTTGTCAAATCCGCATATAATGGCTTTTTACTTGCCAAAACGCACACCCTCTTGCCTCTGTGCTGTGAATCTCTCTCCCGGGCTCTATAAATATCTCATGGAAGATTGTCAGATGAAGAACAAGAGAAGCCAGTCTCGTTGTTCATAGTACAGGGAATGAGTGGCAAACAAGCTGCAGGCTGATTATGCATGCCAATATGTTGCCTTTATCTGCATTTGCACCTGCATCTTGTTATTTTGACTCCATAACCAAAGTCAAGTTCATACTGTTCATCAGATATGGAGATTAATAAGCTCAGTTGAGGTGCAGGTGCAGGTGCAGGTGAATGCCATTTTGGTGCTGCCTCTTTTCTTTTCATCTGTCTGTGATTAATTTGCAGTTTCATGGTGGCATGAAGAAACGTACTGGTAGTCATCAAGGAGAAAGGGCAAAACAATATTGTGCTTATATTAATGAATAAACTTTGAAATTGGGTTTTCAACGACGACAGCCATTTGTAAAATGATTTATGTGGGTGCTCGGTGCTCACAGCGGCGATGGTGACTTGAATTGATTCTGCAGCCAGAATTCCATGGACGTGGAAGAATATTTCAAGGATTTTCCAGTAATCTATGAATTAAGTGGAGGACAGATCCATGATCAATATTCAAGGCTCCTGCGCTGGATATGTAGATCTTGATCTTCCATTTGAAGCTAGGGTTTTCAAGGTAATATATATAGAGAGAATACATTCCCTCTCTGCTCGATCGAATTAAGCACAAAAGGCTAATGAATTTCATCTCTAATCTAACTAATGCATCTCCTTTCTGCCTTTGTCATATTTATTAAATTAGAGTCACGAAATAAACTTAATTATATAAAATAAACTAGTTAACTAGCATATAATTTCGAATTAATGATAGAATAAAAAGTCTACTCGACCAATCGTAGTGAGGGTTATGGGCATTCATAGTTAGAGTTTTTATCATGAACATACATTATCCATTACTTATAGAAAATAAATTTAGCTTACTCATCATATTTATCAAGCTTTTAATATTCATTATTAAAGCGTGTGTGTGTGTGTATATTCAAGTTAAGTTTAGATATGATTTTTAATAATATCTATATCTTGTTAATAATCCATCAAGTAAAATAATTATTAAAATTATAAATATAAATCCAAGTTGGTTTAAATGATATGTATACATTGAGTTAATTTGGATTAAATTGTTATTGCTAATATCCATTTACTTATTTTATATATATCTTGTTAATTACCCATCTTTTTTTTTAATTGACTTTTTTATCTTTTAAAATTGAGATGATTAGAGATTATTCGAGTTATCTTCATCAGTCAATTCATATCATGTTATTAAAATACATGTGTATCAAATATATTAAAATATAATAAGTTTTTCTAAATGATTTTCTACTATTAAAGTACACATAAATAATAATAAAATCATACAGCAATCAAACCAATTTAATTTTAGTACATAGCAATCTCTTAATGGATAAGTTCTTACACATCTTCATGAACAGCAAGCAATGAATGATTGGATGATCTACAATAATTTAAGAAACTGTATAAAGTGATTGCATGTCTCCAGAAATCACGGATGCTCTGTTTTCATCATGCTGCCTCTCTAAAGAAGCGAGTAGAAGACTTTAACACCTTAAAAGGAGGGCAAGGTACAAATATTAATCAGCAATGGCGAGCTTTGAGTATCGGTTTACAAATAAGAACACAGAAGGATTAGACATAAATTATGGAAATTAATTACCCCCAATTAATAGTTCAAGAAGCTGATAGAGAATTCGGTTGACAAGCAAGTATGAAAAATATCGCAAACACTTGTATTATCGTGTTAAAACAGCAGCACTGCTGCTTAGTCTGTTGTTTGCTGCTGATAAAGATGGATTGATTGTGAGAGGAAAAGGAAGATCGTGTGAAGATCTACAGATGAAATTCTCTTCACTGTTCTTTCGATTTCATCTCTAGCTTACTTACCATCATGCAAGCAGTGCAGATCAAATTCACGGAGGCCGTAGAAAAACCTCTGCTAAAAATGTGTTTTTTAGGTTGAAGTGGCTTGTCATTATAGAGAAATTGAAGTTTTTGTTCAAGGATATATATATTACAAAAGTCAAGTAATCACTCTACACTTGCTGCAAAACGGCACCGTTACTTTGTAGTTTGTTAATTAGAGATCAAGATGTGTAGTGGAGAAGAAATTCTCGTCATCTCATTCTATCTTCAAATCTAGCTTAGTGCCTGTTTGGTTAAGCGGCGGAAATGTCGTTTAACTAAAATTTAATTATTATTTTTTTATATTTTAAATGAAATTTTTTTTAGTATTTTTAGATTATTTTGATGTGCTGATGTAAAAATAATTTTTAAAAAATAATAAATATCATTTTGATGTATTTATAAATGAAAAACACTTTTAAAAGCAACCTTAACCACACTCCAAAACATCCCCTTAATCTTGAGCAACTATGAACCAGATTATCATGTGTGTGTGTGTATTGATATGTAGAACTCAAATCATTTGAGTGAGAGATTAAGGGAGGGTTAATTGCTCCAAAAACTTAATCTATGATTCTTGTTAAGGATCTTAGAGATTAGTTCTAAGCAACTATCTCGTAGATTGTGGATTCGAGTCAAAACATATTTATCTACAAGAATATAGAAAAATTAGAGTTTTATTTACTTAACCCGAAACCATAAAAAATATCTAAAAAATAGGGTTTTTCAAATCCAAAATAAATAAATAAATAACCCAAATAAAATAAAAGGGGAATATATATTTTACAGTGGTATGGCATCACCTGCTATTATAACACACAACCTAACCTCCTACATGTAAGCAATCTTTTTCGCAAGAAAAAGACTGCACGTCCCTTTTCATGGACCCGAAGAAGAAGATTGAAACCCACACGATTTGTTTTCGTGATTTCAAGGTCAAAAGCAATCAATTTGTTTTTTAGGGCACGATTATTGAAACCTAGATGACCTTTTTCACAACCTCAATGCTAATATCTATATCTTTTTTATATGAATGTAAGACAAAAACCTACACATGATCTCACATAAAAGCTCGTGATTAAGTTACTGTACGTGAGTATGTTCTCTTACTTTTTAAAATTGTTTAAAAATATATTAAAATAATATATATTTTTATTTTTAAAATATTAACATATTAAAATGATATAAAAACACGACAAAAATTTAATTTAAAAAAAAAATATTTTTTTTAAAAATATTTTAAAAATATATTACCAAATACCCCTAAATATCTAAGCTAGTTATAGACTCACTTATAACTTCAACGAAAATTCTCACCCTAAAGGAATGAAAACAACATTCACTAATAAGAATTTTAAGCCTGATATTGTTTTTTAAAATATTTTTTATTTAAAAATATATTAAAATAATTAATTAATTTTATTTTTAAAAAATAATTTTTGACATTAATATATCACAATGATCTATAAAATACAAAACACAAATTTAATTTTTTAAAAATAAAAAAATATTTTTTTAATTTTTTAAAAAATATTATTAAAACATACTTTCAAACAATCACGTAATCAAACTCTTTCAAGTAATGTGTATGGGGTAATTAGTATTAAAAATAATAATAATCAAGGATAATTTCAGAATATAACTAAGTTAAGATAATAATAATTGTTCACTGATTGTAAAGATGAATTTACAAATTATAATAAAAAGAGATTAAATATGAAGAATCAACAAATTAAAAAGCAATTCTTGAATTTTTAAGAGTTATATATATATATATATATATATATATATATATATATATATAAACTTGAGTTCATCATTCCTCTAACTCTCAATTGTAGAGCATGAAGAATCAACAAATTAAAAAGCAATTCTTGAATTTTTAAGAGTTATATATATGTTAATGGTTTTCTTATATAAAGTGATTTTGTAATTAAATTAATTTTTAAATAATTTGATTTCAAACCTCTAATTATAGCAATATTTTTAACGAGGATTATCAGTTATTTAAAGAGGAAAACAATTAAAAAAAATAAAAAGTAGATGTTAGTTCCATCCATCCATAACTATACTTCACCCATCCATTAACATGTATGCTCTCCTTTTTCCAGTTTTTTTAAGCAATATAATAATAATAATAATATAATTATCATCATCAATTAATAATAAATAAATAAATAAATAATAATAAATAAATAAATAAACGAGTACAAGATTCTAAATTATGAATGCAAATCTCTATAAATTTTTAAATCGTAATTATCATCATTAATTAATAATAATAAAAAAAATAAATAAACGAGTACAAGATTCTAAATTATGAATGTAAATCTCTACAAATTTTAAATAGTAATTATTATTATTATTATTATTATCATCATCAATTAATAATAATAAATAAATAAATAAACGAGTACAAGATTCTAAATTATGAATGTAAATCTCTACAAATTTTAAATCGGCTCCTTTTTCTCAACTTCATGCCTCGTTCACCATCCTCTTCACATCGATAACCGGAACCCTTTATTTTTCCATTCAAGAACTAATGTTTTGCTGTTTAATTACTTATGACTCTCAACTAGAAAAGACAAGATTCACTCACATCATCCATCCTTTTTATTTATTTTTCTTGTGGAATGTGTTTAATTCAATACTAATGATTATTTGTGCTTAACCCAGACCAGTTAAAGAGTGTTGTCAATGGCATCGGAAGGGAAGATATCACCTTTTAACAATCCAGGTCCTCACACTACCCCTGATGAAGCCACTCGAGAATACATCATGCAACAGACTGTAACCCCTTTCCCTTTTTTCTTCTTCAATTGAGTATTCATGGGATGGGGTTTCATTGTTTTCTTATATATATGTATGGTTTCCTTTCTGCAGATGTTTCGAATTAAGGAACCTAAAGTTAGTTGAGCCTGAAAAGCTTCTGGGTCTATAAGAGCAACACTAAGTAATACTCACTGCACACCATAGTCTTCACATGTGGGATATGGGGCATTACGATTCCAAATTAGAACAACACCCTCAAGCAACAACATCTTGTGCTTTAAACAGCAATCCCATATCCTTAACCTTTAATTCTCCTGAAACATAGTAAGAATGATTGATGCTGATCATTTTCTTTCCTTTTCTTGAAACGTATTAGTTCTCGTTTTTCCATGTTAGCGCTTGTCGTTTCTTATCTATTCTGACAATTAAATGCTTCTAACAGTAATTGGGGCAATGAAAGTGATCTAGAGCTCAAATATCACAACTGAGATTCAGAGCCTCGAGGCATTGGTATGTAAGATCTTATGATTTAGGTGGAATTTCTCTATATATATTATACATGTAATTTCCAACTTCAATACTGTTTTCATCCATAAGATAGTGTTGACAGATGATTTTAATTTGCTGCTTTGTGGGACTGTGTGCTACTTGAATGCAATTTGGCGGGTATAACTTTCTGAAAATGCTTTTATTTTTACCACCTTCATCCTATCATCTTGATTATTTAAAGGAAAAGTACATTTTAATTGGTGAATGCATGATATGGCATGCTATATTTTGAAATCCAGTGCGCTGTGACTTTGGATACACCTTTATTGTACGAGACCAGTGAGAAAAAGATATATGCAGTTTACTTGAGAAAGCTATCGGTGCAGTTTTGGTTTCTGTCGGGACTGTTTTCTTATGTTGTTATTGATGGTTTTTTTAAATAGGAATGGAACAAAAGATGAGAATAAGATATTTATTGGTGGCTTATTAGGCGTCTTAGGATCACAAAATCAATAAGTCATTTGAGCGAAATTCTTTTGAGTTGGATGAATATATTTGACAAAAGTGCTATATGCTTTGAAATTCGTATTCTTCATGTCTCTTTGATTATTGATTCCATTAAATTTGAGTTGTCGATACCCAAAGTTTAAAAGCTTTCCAATTTTCCTTGAAGAAATGTTAAAACATAAACTGATAAACTTGAATGGAGAGTAGGTGAATGCAATCCTGGCACCCCAAATAACCACAATGAAGCCTTGGAACAGAAAGGATTACTTTCCTGTCAATCCAGGTCATGGCAAGAGTTTTTGATTGCTTCAAGTAGACATTGCCCAAATTAAGCAGTTACGTTCTTATAGTTTAGTCTCTAACTGATATAAAAGAGGGTGCAAATCCACAAAACACACTGCTCTGTGTAAATATTTTTTTGACTCTCCTAATTAGATATCATACAAGATTATTTTTTTTGTTTTCCTTAGATATATGTTACTTTATTTGAGAAGGATGGTTATCCCTGAGCAAGAAGTCATGTATACAGTTTCTGTTCACATTTCAGGACATATTGGTGCTTCTGTTGGTGATATGTACAAGGCATGTGAGAGATTTGAACGCCTAGTAGTGGGGTTTGTGAAAAAACCTAATGATGGTAAGACACCACTTTTAGAAAATAAAATAGTTTAGCACTTAATTAACACTGGCATCTTATTTGCACATTGTTGGTGGTAGTTAATGTTCAATAGAGTGAAATTGTTTGCTATTTGGCTGGATAAAATCAATGTTAATGTTAGGGATGGGTTATGTCCTATACATGACATCAGTCAATGGTTTAACCTGCAATTTGTTCAACACAAATTTTCTCTGTATTAATTTGAAATAAAAGGTAACATTCTGGACAGTGCACCCATCAACTTCTTGTGCAGACGCACTTATTGGTGGCTGTTACTTCTGCCCTCACACCTCCACAGTTGTCTTTATATGTTTCTCTTGACTGATCCTTAGTCCAAGGATGGGAGTTGATATGAATATTCTCTTTAATGTGAATTTAACTGACAAGTGCTATGATTGCTTGGCTGGAGCAGGACCATCTCCAAAATACTACCTTTGTTTAGTAAAGTGGTTGGAAGCCCTTTTTGGTTGGGTGTTTTTCAGTGGTTTTGACATCCTCAACTTAAACCATCTAAAAGGTACCCAAAAAGCATTAATATGGTGCCTTTTCAACTGATAAGAATTTCCATTGGCATCACCAAACACAAATTTACTGATGTTTAACCAAATTTATCTTTGCTTGTCCAGTTGTATTTTATTTTCCTCAATTCCTTATCTTAGGCCAAAAACTTTATTGTGTCAGTGGCTTAATATGATTATAGGAAATTAGTTTTTTTCTTTGGTTTATATATGGTTCAGAATAGGCATTTATATTACTATCAGTTCATTATTTAATTTATATGTTATAGTTACTTGCTTCATATATGTGAGTCTAGTTGCAGAAAATTGAAAGGGGTAGCATTCATCAAGGATCTTGACGGCTATTGGATTGAAATTTTGATCTCAAGACTATTGGAAAGGTAACTGAAACCGCTGCTTGAAATCATGTGAGTCACTATAGCTTTTATTGTTGCTGTTGTTATTGAGTTATTCTTATTTGTCTTCCATCTTCATTAGGTTGACAACATAATCAAATTTTGACTGTTACTGTTCAAGATGCAAAATTGCGTTCATATATACTCCCTGACATCCATTTTTATCTAGACATTAGATCACGGAAAGACATCATTATAGTTAGTACATAAGTCTCAGCTCAAGACCGTATCACCTCTGACTTATTTTGACTTGAAAAGACTTGAGCGTGTACTGGTTAGGAGTTTGTGGGATGGAAGAAGTGGTAAATGTTCTCTGGGTAATTGTCAAAGATGTAAATGTTGTGGGTGTAGGAATTAAGGGTCTGATTGTTGGGGTGTTTGGTTGGATTGCAATATAAATTTTCTGAAATATTATTGTGATGGTGGGTGGCCATTGCTTTATTCATTTTAACCTCCATATAATCTTACCCTGCTAGGCAACATCGAACCCTTTTCGGGAATCAAGTGTCAACCTCCATAACAAATGGAATGTCTCGCAGATATTAAAAAGTTATGTGGCTTGCATGATTACACTGACCATCCTTTACCATCCAAGCATGCCTCCTTGGCTTCTTCCATACCTCATTATTCTTGCAGATACATGTTTATTGTTGCTTACACATTATAGTGAGTCCCTTTTTGATGCTCCACATATTTCGAGATGCTTCAACACTGGTACATGTTCTATCTGTCTTGTTTCTTGTATTAATGTATAATCGAGGGGGAGCCCCCATGAGCGTATGATGATTGTGCAGTCACATATCTGGTCTCCAACAATTTATACTCCCTGCGGTATCAAGTCTTGTATCTAGCTAATGTGTAAAGCAATACACTCTGAACTGCCTTCTTAATGCACACCTTGGTCCTAGCCTCCCAAGCGGTGAGATCCTAGCTGTATCTATAACTTGAACCTCTGCTGTGTGATCCAACTATTTTTTTACCCTTTTGTTTTCTCTTTTGAGTGATGGGTGTAAGGGTGGCCTACCAGCGGCTCATTTTGTTATCCATGTTGGTTATCGGCGGTGATCATTATGTGCAGGAAAGGGGGCGTTTTGCAGTCTTCAAGTTTTGTTTCTTCAAAAGATGCTGCAGAGTAGACTCAAGTTTTGTTTTCAATGCAAGTATTTCATGACCTGTATTTTTTTTTTCAATTTTTTTTTTTATTGCCCACTTTTTATGCAGTTGAATTTGAGGTTTGGCACCCCGAAATGTACCGGGAGGAATATTAAATGAATGGCAAGGTTTGTGTAGCTTTTTATTCTTTTTCAGGGCGAGAGTGTGAATTGGGTTTTTTTTTGGAGGAAATATCAACTTTTTTTCTCCCGATGAAAGAATGAGGGATTTGTTATCTTAGCAAGCATAGCATTCCGTGTAAGCAATTGGGTGTGAAGCGGCATTCTTGGTGCTATTGTTCAAGTCTGAAAAGGTAGATTTTAAAAAAGCTATATATATATAAACTATATAAAATTAATTTTTTTATTTTTTATTTGTTTTAAATTAAAAAGTTTAGATGTAAATATATAAAAAAAGAAAGATTTTTTTATTAAAAAAAAACTCTAATACCAAGAATATTTTAGATATTATTATTGTTTCAATGGAACTCTTCCAAGCGCGAATAAAATTTTGTTTTGCAGTTGCGCTCATCCCACTACTATAACTTCTATTCAGTTTCCATGGCTGCCACCTTTCTTTGTTTTGAGACCAGGTAATTTCGGAGGATGACCCGCCACCAGCACATAGGTAGGTGAATGCTTACTCATTCTCTGAACTCTAGAGGTAGGGTTCCTTTGTTTGTTGGTACAATAAGTTCTGAGATTTGTGACTCATCTTCCAATATTTATGCCAAGGTTGGTGAAATCTCGGTTAAAAATGCCATGAGAAAGCGGATAGGTATCCATTTTCAGTAGCTTCAAGAAGGTGGTCAGTTCTCCACCGCTTGATCAAACTCATTACCATGATGTATACAGATTGGGTAGCTTGATGAATATGGCCGATTCTCTGCAATATGTTTGGGTCTTATCGAGCTATATCTATTTTATTTTGTGTTTTTGTTCTTTGTACATTTCCAACGATTAATGAATTCTACCCATTGTTGCATACTAAGATTTGCATTTCACGGTTTCCTTCATAGATTTGGTCCTTTTTTCCTGTCAATTCTCTTCGAGTTCTCATTTGTGAGCCAAAAATGCTGCCTCCCAATACTTGCAAGGTGCCCCGTCCACACCATATCCCATCGAGGATGACGGTTTGGTATAGGAAGGGTAATGCTATTATAGGTGTGACCATTCTCAAATCTTAGGCTTCAAGGTTTGGTGGACGAAGAACAAAGTAATGCGGCTGGGATTTGAGAAGCCATTAATCCTTTCTTTTTTTTAAAAAAAAATGAGTGTCTAGATTAATTTATGCAAACCCAATTAATTCTATGAGATTTAAAATTAATTACTAATTAAAACCTGAATTTAACTTGTAACTTCCGAGAAGCAACTCCAAGGACTTGACTAGTGAGATACGCCCCCTCATGCCATCAATCCCATGTGGGGATCGTATAGGATTTCAAATAAAGAAATCATTTTGGGGTTTTGAAATACAAAGAGACAGCCCTAAACGTACCCCTTTTCAATTTAGTAATCTCATGCTAGCCAGACCTAAGTAGTAGTAGACTTTATTCTTCTTCTATTCTAGTAACCCTAGCCCCTTAACACCTCTTTACAATGGTACGATGATGGAAGTGCGAGTCCTGTGTTCCAGTGACGTTGCCCTCAAGACTTTGCATGGTTGAAGTGCGTTGGCCGTAGGGCACCCACCCTTTAGAAAGACCCGTGAACAAGAAGATACAGATTAGTCAAATTAGGGTACTTTTTATCCCTAAAGTCCAACCTACCATTTAACCTCCAATTTCACACCTTTTAGATTGGTTTTTTGTCCATTGTCAAAGTAAGAACGGCTTGCTTACTTTGAATGATACACATCAAATCGACCTAATGATTTGTTAATTTATAATCTGATGAATGCATGCTGGATTTCACTTTCATATAAATTATTTTTATTAAAATAATATCATTTTAATTTGTAATTCAACATGGTTTCATAAATATATATATATATATATATATATAAAGCAATTATAGGTCAAACCTTATCCATTAGCTCGAGTTTTGAAACGAGTTGACTCTATATTTGTTTATACAACAATGTTTACACCTTTTTTTTTTATTTTTTTATTACTCATCGGTAGAATATTTCTCTACCAATTAATTTAATTTGCTTTATGCCCTATATGATCAAGTGGTTAATTATGCCCACAAAAAAGTCAACCAAAGTACCAATTAAGACTTTTGAGGCTTACACCGATGTCATACGCAAGTGCTTGTAAAGGTCTAATTGCTCGATGCACATAATTCCTTGCTGGAAAAATAAAATATATTATTTGCGCAAGCTTCCAAAATTTATCATAGAAATCAAAAACATTGGTTAAAAACTATGGCATAAAGTACTCGATTCAGATTTTTTAAATTTGAAAAAAATTGAAAATTTAAATAATTTTTAAAAATAAAAAATATTATTATTTTATAATAAAAAACACTCACAATTCATATATGTGTTGACATCAAATCACATCATTAAAATAAGAAGAGAAAGAAAAACTGACTGTTTATAATAATGAGTAAATTTTGAAATGTGACAGAAATGTCAGTAGGTGCCACACCTTTTGACCTTAACAATTCGCCAGAAAAAGGCACTCTAGCAAATTAATTAATTAATTTCCGGGCCATGTCCTTCTGCTTTCTAGCAATCAAACATGGAAAAATTAGTTGATTAAAGAAAATTAATAATTCACAGGAGAGATGGATTTTTAAATATTTTTTTAGGATTTTAGATTCCTTTTCCTCTTTTTTTCCATATTTAAGTGCATGACTTTGCTTTTGTTTTTTCCTTTCAAAATTTTAATTATCTAAAACAAATATTATTTTTTAAATATTATTTTAATATAATTTTATATTAAAACAAATATAAAAATGTCAAGAATAATTGAGAGATGGAGCCCCTAAATTTCTTAGTTATATGAGCATTATGTATAGAGCTTAAACGATTTTTAATAATAAAATTAATAAATAAAATACCAAGACTATTTCTTATCACATTTGAGGGCCTATAAAAAATCCATTTATTATCTTTTTCCAATTAAATCATAAATAATAATAATCTTCTTATAGGGCCAAGCCATTACTTTTATAAAATAATTGTAATTAAACTATATACTTTATGAGCGCATAAATTTAATAAATCACAATATGATCATCAATATAACTTAAGGTTTAACTAAAAACTTCAAGTTAATAAACCCTAATAATCATGTAAATCATATCATGATTTTTCTTTGACAATCTTGTACAGATAAATATATTAATAGATCCCAAATAATATATATTCCAAATAGGCAAACCATTTATGCTTGCTTATGCTAACTGCATTACAATCACATGACAATCTTTCCATAAACCCTAGAACACACACACACACACACACACACACATATCAGAATATATAAAGTTGGCAATTGCTTAAATTATACGTAAAAACTACTTTTGAGTAAGTATCAGATAGAGAATGTTAAAAATGGCCTGGAATCTTAATTTTTTGGGGAGTAAATTCCTTTCAGAAGTATCGTAGCTACCACTGCATGCTCAAGTACCGATTCTTATAATTGATGATCTCAAGTAACTGGGAGCAATTTGCTTGCTGCTTCTTCTATCTTTTCCTTTGAAATTATTACAAAATCTTTAACCCATGCTTCCTATTATGATCGTATCCTATGGAACAACAGCCAGAATATATTCTGCAAGAAACTCAACAACTATTCCTCGATATATCTATCTATCTATATATATATATATAAACAAGAGCTAGAACACATCTTCTATCAGAAACTCTCAACAACTATTCCTCGATATATATATATATATATATATCTTCTAAAACCACTAGGTCCAAATCTTGGCACATCTGCTATATGCATTAGAATATTAAGAAAGATCGATCAATTGTCAGAATGCTTTCCTTCAACTAAAACAAGCTGTACATGATCATACATATTAGCATTGGGAGTGTGCTTAACTTGTGTTCATGTAGAGTAAATATTAAAATGACATCGAGATAGGTTATTCAACTGAGTAGTCTAAAATTCGTTAGATTTTTTATCAGAGCAAATATTGAAAAGAGATGTTATTTATCAGAGCAAATATGATGTATTTGTATAAATAAAGAGACGGGACCATGCGAAGAGAAATAAAAGGAGACTGCATGTATAATAAATAATGGAGTGGTGTGTAAGGAGAGACTGAGATTTTGATCATTTATTACTCCACTGAAAGCCTTTGCCTCCACAAAAATCCAAAATTTCCACCATCATCTTTCCATTTTTTTAAAATTTATAGGAGGCCAGTTCCGACCTCCAGTCAGACCTAGCTAGCTGGTTTTTTTATACCAAAAGATTCTGGGCTCTGCGATTAAAATCCCTGGCAAACAAGGGAACAAATCTGTAGTGGCCACAATTTTCCCTTCATACAGCATCGAATGAACATCCAATTTGAAGCATGGGATAACCTATTCAAGAGGTGCGTGTGTGTGATACACAGCAAGATGATCACGCTCAAAAACACTTCGATATTGTTTGAAGTTGGAATATAGAAGTTTTCAAAAAGGGAGAAGAATAATGCATGATTGGTTTCAGGGTTTGTTCATAATTTCTTATATATGGATCCTACACCTGCACTAACGCATCAAATTCTTGGTTTTTTTCCGCTGGTTTTTACAAGTCCTTATCGTGACTGGAGGGTTTTGCGAGTGAGTGAGGACCGTACATACACATGCTCCATCATCATCTATACCTAGATCTATCACCTATCCCAAAAAAGAATGCACGGGAGAAGGAAAGAAAAAAGAAAGGAAAAGATAGTTGAGGTCTTTACAAACCCATGTACTGTCAAAAGAAGAAATGTTTCATATATTTCATCAGATAAAACAGCACGATCCCCCAGGAATTCGAAGTCTTGTCTGAAATCTCTCCACCTTACCCCATCAAATCTTTCTTGATTTTACTTACAGTCAGTCCATGTATATCATTTCATTCAGTAGTAGTGGTACATGACCGTCTCCTGCGTCTTGTTTTCATCAATGAGTAGGTTGTCATTGTTATAGTTATTACTCACATCGTTGCGATTAGCGCTACTGCTAACCAGTTGCTTAACGTTTTCAATGAAATCATAGTCTGATGGGGTTTCTCCAATACTCCCATTTGCCTTCTCTACCCATTGGTTCAAAATCTCATCTCCATTGTTACCATTACCAAGCATCACCTTCTGGTTCTGGTCTCCATACCCATTTGATGACATGAAGCTGTGAAACCCCATGTATTCTTGTTTGATCTCTCTTCCATGGCTTATCAGGCTGCAGCTCCCATCAGAATTAGAACTGCAACTTGATTCACTACCGAACACCAAGTAATTATCTTTCACTGGATGATAGTATTGCATGGGACTGAACAAGCCCTCTTGGTTGGTTTGGAAAAGTAAAGAGTTTGTGGCTAGAGAAAAACTGTTGTTGCTTAAAAGACTAGACGGAACTTGAGAGCTGGGCTCAAAATCGGTGAAAGATCTGTTTTGGGGGTAATAAGAGAAAGAACCGCCAGAGTCTTTATAAATGGATGGCAGTGAGTGAGATGGTAGTGGTGGAGTTTGATGAGGAGAATGGAATGGTGGGGGGTTTCTTTGAGATTGAGGAGCCATGGCCATGAGTTTCTTCTTGAGCTTAGTGTTCCAGTAATTCTTAATATCATTGTCAGTCCTTCCTGGTAGCTGAGCTGCTATTATTGACCATCTGCATATTTGCATTTTAAGGAAAAATAGGCTGCATAAGAAGGAAACTCTAAGCACGCATTTAACAGCTGTAAGACGGTATTGATGTAGGCTCCTAACTTAATTGGCATGCATGCGTAGAAATTATCCAAAAAATAGGCCGATTATTGATTTGTGCAAGATGGTTTTCTTAAGTTAAAAGGAAAAACAGCCTCAAATTTTCTGTCTTTCAACCGTTTTCTTCCCCAGCTGTTTTTAGATAAATTGCCTCAATATAATTTCACAGATGATACTTGTGGAAAGGAAAAGAAACCAAAAAACTCATACACTAAGAGATAAAGCAAAGAAATTTGAGTATAAATTATGGGTCAAATTAAAAGAAAGAATAAGGGTCAAGGAGTTCTTCAAAGTGAAAATCAATGCACCTGCTTCCAATGCTTGCAAATAGGCTGCAGATTACCCTATCCTCCTCGTCAGAGAATTCACCATGTTTAATGTTGGGTCTCAGATAGTTCAGCCATCTCAGTCTACAACTCTTGCCACATCTCTTAAGCCCTGATCATCAAAAACCATGTAAAAACAACCATTAGAAAGAGAGGGAAATAGGAAATATATGGTTTGATCCAGTTGTTAGTGGAGATCTTAATTACCAGCTTTTTGAGGTAGAGCAATCCAATTGCCACCAGTCCCATATTTCTCTATGTACTCTTTAAGCTTCGAGTCTTCTTCTGGTGACCATGGCCCCTTCTTCACATTTGCCTTGTCACAGCAAGGAGCCCTTCCCATCTCTCTCTCTCTCTCTCTCGATCCCGATCTTGGATATCTCTCTACACTGTGAGGAACCCCTATAGGTCTCACTTCCTACAGAAACTGGTGGAGGTCTGCTTGTGCCTTTTAATAATGGACTTGGAGTTGGGTATAGGCAAGTAAAAAAAAAGAAGAAAAAGAAGCAGCAGTACTTCTTCTCTTTTGGAGCATGTACACACAAGTCAAAATGACAGACAAGTTCAACCAGTTTCTAACTAGAGCTCTAAAATATAAGCAAAGCTATATAGAGAACTTTCCATCTTCAATTGTTTTGGTACCCTAAATGAGACATCTCTCTCTCTCTCTCTCTCTCTCTCTCTCTCTCTCTCTCTACATTTTTCAAAGGCATCCTAGCCAAGTCTTATTGCGAAGAGATTCAACAGGAAATGAATTGATAGGTACAGGCCTTTGAATGGCGACATTTTCCAAACCCTGGACTAATTATTGGTGGATAAATATAACTACCTGGCTTCAACTAGCTCAATTAGCAGTAGGATCCCTCCACAAGACATCTTGTGTTCGAGCCTCTTCTTTGAAACAAAAACAAAACTTTCTAGCTAACAAGTCATACATACAGGCATAAATATTTTGACAAGGAATTAAATTAATGTGTGCTAATTAGTATTCCCTGCAATACTAAACATGGTGATAGTAAACTAATGGAATCATATATGCATGCATAAGATTTTGTGGGAAATAATTAATTAGCCAATGCACCCTTTTAAATATTTTCAGTAATCTTGATGTTAACCATCGATCTCAGCTGGTTCAGTATAGTAACTACATAGTTACCTTAAAAAAACGGTTTGGAGATTAAGAATGTATGCTTAAAATATTTTGTTACAATTGAATATCTGTGTTTTTGGCCCATCCTAGCATGATATTCAATTTATCTGGTCAGATTTTTGGGACTCATCAATGCTCTCTTGACTGGATGACTCATTATAGCTATCGCCACTGTTTGTCATGAATGCAAAAATAGGCAACCAATTGTCACAGAGTTTGCTACAGTAAATTGCAACATTTCTTTACAGAGGGATGGATGGAAACTAGTGGCCCGGAAACCAGTTTGGAGGGACACTTCCCGATTTTGCAAGACATAAAAATGAGAAATTAAAAATAAGAACAAGCCATTCTAAAAGTCCCAGTGTTCCTAAGCTTTCTTGGAAGAGATACCAGAAAGACAAACGCTCCATGTTTTTAGCTAGCAATATAGCTAAGCAATGTTTGGTTGATGCTAGCTAGCTAGCTAGCTAGCTAAGTTCATTTCAGGCAAGGGCATGGAAATCCACGAATAGAGGATGGAATAATCAAAACCGACCTATATATGATAATGTTTTTATCCATGTAAGAAAAGTAACTTGGGCAACTACAGTATATATTTCATGATAGGGAGCTTGGAGTCTTCCAACTCATAAATTGAGATGAAGATGAGATTTTGTCACTATTGAAAGGACAGAGCCTATCTCGAATTAATTACATTTTGCTCTAATATTTCCTTCTTTTTCCATTACTATTTTTTATTATACATAAATAATAAAGGGGTGACATTTTTTAGACTGGATTTCTTCAATCTTTTTGAGGATCGAGGCTAGCTAGCTCCTCATTAAGTCAAAGCTCCTTGCTATATATTTCTTAAAGTGGTGATGTTTTGAAACTGGATTTCTCATCAAGTCTTTCTCTTAAAGTGGTGATGTTTGTTCTATTTTATATATGAACCAAACTCATATAATTTCTTTGCACTATTTTGAGCTTAAATTTCTTCCAACAACTCCATTGAGAAGAATTCCTTGGCATAACATGGCGACTGAGGAGAATAGATGGCTTAGGGTTTAGGGATTGAAGCTTCTTGGAAGCATAGACTTTTAGGAATTATAATTTTCTTTAGAATAGTGATGGGGGAGGGATAAACACAGATGATTTTGAGATGATTAAATACAATTCAACAGAGACTAGCGTGGCAAACCCCACGACTCTCGTTTTTTAGTGTTTTGTCGTTCATATTGTTGATGATGATGGAAACACTGAATTAATTAATGGCATTATATATGTATAAGTATGTATGTATGTATATGTTGCAATTTCTGACTAGCGACACCAAAAGGGATGAATATAAATAGTTTTAATTGCATACAACTGTTTTCACCATTAAGATTTATACACACACACACACACGTACGTGGTCCCATTTGCCTATCTGTTTTGTCTATGAAATTGATTTTAGTCATCGCAATCGTTAAACAACATTTTTTTTTTCCTGAAATCGTCAACTTGTCATTAATATTTCTGGTAGCCAATTTAATTACAAACGTTTTCATTGTTTTTTCATAGATAAGATCATAAATCCACAATCATTTGTGGTCAGAGGATTAATTTTAGTAGTTTAACAGGTAGAAAAGACATAAGAATGTTATTACTACAGCAAAAACTCAATTGGCCACCATTATGTATATTGTTATCTATTTTTGGACCTCACATACAAAAAGAAAATATGAAAAATATATTTTGAAAAAAAAATATTAGTGAGAAGAATATATCCAATCTCATAAGAAATTACTAAAGACCAGTAGGGGAAGATAAAAAAAATATATCTTTGAAAAATTTGAAAATGCATTTCTTGTTTGTTAAGACCCTATATGCAAGAAAAGATTTAATTCAAAGGTGAAATTTGACAATGGGATGTATGAGGATCCAAATAGATTTTTCAAGGTTTCTTTTGATTTTTTAGGGTTTTAATTGCAAGAATATTTTTGAATTTTGAACCCAATTTAAGCTTCAATTGAAGAAAAAAAAAATTTAGGTTTATTTGCCGTTTTTAAAAGTTGATGTAGTCAAATTAGAGGTTTAATTGCATTAAAATAATGAGACTCATTCATTTTTAATATGAGAATAAAATACAAGGATTTTCATCTTAAATATCATTTGGAATGACATGTTAACAAAAATCCTTTTTATCCTAGAAGAAATATCAACGGTAATTGAGTTTTGGTTTTTTATATTTTTTTCTCTTTGAACCTTTTGAGAAAACCTATTGATCTTCTATTAAGATATTATCTCTTTTAAAAGAATAAACATGCCAATATAATTGATTTGATGTAATCGATTTATAATCATGTGTTAGAGTCGAGATATGATAGAATAAGAAATGAAAATATTAAGTCACTTAAAAGAATTTATTATTATACAAACCAAAAATATAAACTATTGATTTTATATGACAATTGCTCTTGTTCTCTAAAAGTTCACTTAACAACTCTTCTACTATGAAAAATATTTGTATTGCTATTTAGTTTTTTGCCTAAACAATCAAAACTTCAAACTACTTTAATCTTGAAAAAAAATATCATTATGACATCAAACAAATCCATCAAATTAGCACAAAACAAATAAACTAATAACTAAAATAAAATCCTAAACAGTAATTACAAGCATTGTATAAACTAAATGAAAAAAAAAACCCATCAAATCTAGTAAAATAGAAAAATTGTTTTTTAATTGTTTAGATATAACCAACATTTTTTATTAGGAAAAAAATTAAACCGAGTGAGTCATAAGAATATAGTAATTAGGGTGAAATGAGAAATAGGTTCATATGTTGTCAAAGAATAATTCAATTAAAAAGCTTAAGTTATTACCTAAGATCAGTATCAAGTTATGATTTAAATCATTTATAACACATTTCTTAGGTGAAAACCTTGAAAAAACATATTTGTATAAACTATACATAAAACAGATAAGAAAAAAAATCATCATATTTATAGTAACTTTGATATATAAATTGTAAGCTTATAAATTAAACTCCTATGAATACTATTCTATAATTGGATTACCAATTTAATTAGTATGCATTGGTAATAATTTTGTACAACAAGTTTGACCATTAATTTAAATGAGTGAATACATTTGAGAATATAAACTAATTTATGGTAAGAAAAACAAGCTCTTTTCGAAATAAATGGCTTAAATTTAATAATATCGAAGAAAGTTTTGAACAAAATTAAGAATCATAGTTCTATGAAATCTTCCAATGATTTGAAAGGGATAGAGGCTATTAGTTTACTTTTTTTATAATTAAAACTACAGTAAAAATATAATTAATTAATTAATTTAAAATGTTATAGAACCTAAAAGACAAGTGTCATCATCAACATGCATTGACTCTTTTACAAGAAAGATTCTTGCTAGTGCTCTTCTGTATTTCTCAACGGTTGGCAAGCCAGCGTAGAAAAATGTTGCTGGCTGTGCCCATTTGATAATTATTATATTATTAGTATATTATTATATTTCCATGCAGTTAAAAAATAAAGGATGTCCTTAATTGCCATTAATTTATTTACAGGATGCAGTGCATGGCTCTAGTGTTTGGACCTGTTCTTTCGTGCTTGTTAGTCACTATATTAACCAAAATACTGTGATTAATTGATTTTTGAGACTATTGCAAAAGAATTATAAGAACAAAATGAAATTATAAGCAAGCTAGTTATAATCATAGTTAATATTATTTTAGAATCTTGTTTAACATTTTAAAATTCATCTTAGATTACATTTTTCCTCAAATATTTGAAAACTTAAAGTTTACATATTAATATAGTTAATAACATAAGGGGTGTGGCATGATGGTAGGGATTAGAGACTGCAAAACAGGTCTCGAGTTTGAGTCAAGATATGCGTCTCTTGTAAGAGTCTAGGATAGTCGGGGTTTTACTCTCTCTTATAAGCAAGCTAGTTATAATCATAGTTAATATTATTTTAGAATTTTGTTTAACATTTTAAAAATCGTTTTAGATTACATTTTTCCTCAAATATTTGAAAACTTAAAGTTTACATATTAATATAGTTAATTACATAAGGGGTGTGGCATGCTGGTGGGGGCTAGAGATTGCAAAGCAGGTCTCGAGTTCGAGTCAAGATATGCGTCTCTTGTAAGAGCCTAGTATAGTCGGGGTTTTACTCTCTCATCTAGGCCTATAAATTACGTTTTTCAAGAGGTAAGGTTTTCTCGAATAAAAAAATAATAATTTACATACTAGTTCATGAACTCTAAAATATTATAGGTTTGTCATTATAATTTTATATCTCCTTGTTTCTTTCTTTTTCTGCATTTCTTCTTCTCCTGTCTATTTCTCCTCTCTCCATCTTGTCTAACAAAACCTAATAAATAAAACCCCACCTTGCCTCTTTCTTTTGTCTTCTTAGTGGAGCATAACTGTTAACGTTGTTAGGGTTTTAGCTAATTGTAGTGGATGGTGAAAGAAAATGAGTCCCCCTCAAATGATTTAAAGACCAGACATTTGCATAAACTTTGTCTCTATTTTGTTCTATGTAATTATCATCGTTTTCATCGATCTATTCTAGAAAAAAATGATTCAAAATCATATCCAGCCAAGTGAATATGAAGTCATTTTGTCTGCTGAAAAATCCACACCAACCTTACAAGATCTGATTGATAGAAACCCACGCCATGAAAACCAAAATCACAAAAGTGATCCATGATCAACTGAATCACGCACTATATATCCCCATCTCAAAACCCGTACCCTCCAGCTTCTCAATCCAAACATCAATTTTCTTGAGAAAATTATTAATATTCCTGGAAAATCTTCGTCGACGTTACAAGATTCAATGTGGTTGGGTTTAGGTGGGTTCAGTTTTTGATGGATATGTGCTTGTTTGGCTTATGGCTAGGCTGTGTTGGTGCATGGCTGGGTTGATTTGCTGGTATTGCTGCTTGGTGGGGTGGCTGGTGATGGTGATTGTTCGTTTGACTAGCGATGGTCGAACACGTGGTGTGGCTCAGGTATTTAGGTTTGGTTCAATCTTGAGGTTGTTATGGGTAGCTTGTAGTGATTTTTTTAAGCCATTAAAATTAAAGACAAGCGGTGGTTAGATAGACAAGAAACTGAGAGTTGAGGATTTATAGAGATTGTTAAATTGGGATTCGAGGAGAGAGGATGAGGATTTGAATTATTGATTTATGGAAATATTTTTCTATTTTTTTAATCAAAATTTAAAGTTAATTTTGACTTGGTATGTAATATTTTAAATGTGAAGGAAAAGGTGCCTTTTTATTGAAATTTTCTCAAAAAGTTAACACTTCTTCCTCCCACCTTTTATAATTTATATATTATATGGAGCTTCTAGAAATATTTTGCTGCTCTAAGTTTGGGTTGGGTATTTTTGTATATTAGCATTGTTTTTAATAACATTTGGAAAAAAAGTGAAACATTCAAAAATAATATATTTAATGGATTGTACAAATTACAATAATAAGATATGAGAAAGAAATTAAAAAAAAAAATCATAGATACATATTGACGCTCTAATTACAACACAATTAGTATAATCAAAAAGATTTTAATAAGATAAATTTAATTATATTAATAAAAGTCATGAATAATGATCAAAGTGAGTTACACCGTTCATCAAAAGACTAGCAATTACAATTAGAGAAGAAAAGAGAGAAAGGAAAGAAAGAGAATCTACGATATCACTTTATCTCCACAAAAGAAATTTAATGGCATCAAGAAAGATAGCCAACAGTAACCAGAGTTGGCACACTTTTTTTTTTTTCAAGGCAAGTAAGTCATATATTTCCACAAGTGACTTACTCTAATTACTATTGGTGAACTTTTTTTATATTATTGAGTTAATCTCGTCGAGATCCTTTTTATAATATTAGTGATGGCATAATCAAAATTTATGTGTGCCCTTATTGCCTTTTCTTTATTTTTTTTTATCTTGTCCTTGCTCTTCATTGTAATTGTTTATTTGCCTTTGAACACAAAGGATAACCTACTTTGATCATTGTTAATAATCTTTTATGGTGTTGTTGGATTCATCTCATTGAGGTATTTTCAACAATGTTGATTATTTCATAATTGAAGCATCAATGTTCCTCTAAAATCTATTTCTTACTTAGTTTTTCTCTCTCCTCTCTCTTTATAGTAGTTTGTTCCAATTTATTTAATGTTTTCGAGCATTTTGCTATTCCCATAAGCACCATCTTAGCATATCATAGTTTTCAATGGTGATATGTATCAAAAGTGCTATTCGCTATTTTTTAATAAAAAAACCAATTCGTTTACCAATTTATTTAAAATCAATATTAATTTTTTTTTAAATCTAAAATTTATAGGCTGTACATGGTAAAAATCATCATCGCATCACATCAAATGATCGCCAAAAACATATTCTAACTTTTGTCAACAAATTAATCATATGATTTAGTTAGAGTAAGCTTGTCATCATCGCATCACATCAAATGATCGCCAAAAACATATTCTAACTTTTGTCAACAAATTAATCATATGATTTAGTTAGAGTAAGCTTGAAATCTCATTTTTTGGATTCAATCTTTTCATTTTTCCTTCTGATGAAATTTCCAAAATCAAAACCTAAATTAATAGAGCACATGTCAAACTCAAACCAATAATAAACAGACAACTAGAAAGCACAAGTTAATTATGCTAATATATATATATATATATATATATATATATATATATATAGTAACGTCAATTTATAACTAGGTGAAGTATTCAGAACATATTGATGTACAGTAACTGGAACCTCTTCCATTATCGAATATATATTGAAAAAAATGGGAAAGAAAATCTTTGGAGAAGGTCGTCGCTAGCCACAGTTGAGGACCAAAAGGCAATTTCAGAAAACAAAGAGGGGCTTCTCCATGTAACAAACAAGAACAAAAGTCAAACAAGTCTCAACTAGGATTCGAGGATGGACCCAACCATCAGTCTCGCTGTTGCTGTCTTGATGATGATGCAACAGTTGGCGTTAGTGTATCAGACAAAATAAGAGCAGGACAACCTTCGGATGATTCCTGCTTTATTTATTCATCATGTTAATTAATTAATTAAACATATAGATGATACCTGCGAAATATTACTGTTTAAATTTTTTTTATTAGACTTTCTCGTTAATTGACTTTATAAATTTCACATGTTAACTTAGGGGTGTTTGGGAAGTATTTTTAAAAAAAATTGATTTTTTATTTATTTTTTACTTTAAATTAAAAAAAATGGTATTTTCATGTGCTGATGTCAAAAATAATTTTAAAAAAATTAAAAAAATCATTTTGATGCATTTCTAAATGAAAAAATACTTTAAAAAATAATCTCAACTACACTTCAAAACAAACACTAAAATGGATCATATATTTTATAGTCTGAATATTTTAAAGAATATCATACAATAAATTATTATATCAGTATTTTTTTTAAAAAAAATATCATTCAGTATGAATAATGATTTGAGCTTATGATTAAAATATAATGGATCATATATTTTATAGTCTGAATATTTTAAATATTTTAAAGAATATCATACAATAAATTATTATATCAGTATTTTTTTTTAAAAAAAAAGTATCATTCAATAATGATTTGAGCTTATGATTAGAATATTTTTTATTAGAAAACATGTTAGTAATAATACTAAATAATTAAATCAAATAAAAATTCATATAAAAGGTGCCCAAAGATAGGGTTTAAGTGGCCTAACACGATGATTGGGCTTGTTACAAAAGCCTAGTCAATAAGTCCAAGGCATGTTTGCCTTCATGGGAAATAGTTTTTTTTATAATGTTGTCTTTTCTTTCATTTTTTAGGGGAAAAAAAAAACATGATATTGTATATGTCACTTGAAACAACTAAAGACAAAGTTATAAAATTGCTTCACCTTCGCTTCAAGCTTAAATTATTTTTAAAAATATTTTTTATTTTTTAAAAATTATTTTTTACATTGTTATATTAAAATAATTTTAAAATATTAAAAAAATAATAAAAAAATATATTTTTTCAAATATATTTTTGAAATACATCGTTAAACATGCACAAAACCGACATGCTAACCAATTGAGCCAAGAGGCACAGGTTATGTTGTGGATATAAATTTTAGTTGATTCTTAATGAAAGAAAAGCAAGTGACGATATTATGAATTTGTTTTTTTTCCGACATGATCAGTGTTATTAATTAAGAAATATAAAAGGATATTTGAATTTAATAAAATAAATTAAAAATATATATAAACTAATAATTCGTAAAAGAGATGTTAATATTTCTTATAAAAAATTAAAAGTAAAAGCATATGTGAAAGAAAAGGTTAACTAAACTAAACTTGTGAATTAAATAATTATAATAATAAAATCTTATTCTTAATCATTACAGTTAACTCACAAAACTCAAGACTTAGATAATAAAACTAAGAAAACTCCATAAAAAAACAAATAAAAAATTATAAAATTCAATAATTAGTAAATTTAATGTTAATAGCTGAAAAATAACTATTTGCTGCTACAGTGAAACACAAAAGCACTATAGTATAGGTTAATATGAAATTAAATAATTTAAAACAAACCCGGAAATTAAAAGAATTAAGACCGAAATCAAACTGAAATCTATAATTAATTTGCATGGAATGATAAAATTGAAAAAAAAATCAAATTTTGATATTGAAAATATTAAGGATTTATAATAAATTTGCATGGAAAGATAAAATTGCAATAAATCAAAATTTTGATACAAAAAATATTCAGGATTCCAGACCAATCTGAAAATTCAAAGAACTAGGATCTAAATAAAACTACAATATATAAATAATTTCAATTGAAGGACGCAATTGAAACAGATCAAAACATATATAATAGCAATAAAGACCATAAAAAACAATTGAAAGTTTAGGGACTGAAATGAAATATCACAAAAAACAGTTGCGTTGATGTCAGCTTATGTAGTAAAGAGAGAAAAGGGGGAGAATTCAAATGACCATTGACATGTGTTTGGCAATCGTATATTCACATGCGCCGAAACAAGAGAAAGAGAACATGTCTGGAAATCATTTTAGATGCCGGTTGGGTATTTTTGGATTCTAGAATAAGCCGCACGCATCGTCTGAAACACGCGTAAGCGCTGAAATGGTCGGCGGGTCTGGCGACGCGCCAACAATAAATTGGCAGAAAAAAGAATAAAAAAAGAATAAATTATTGGCACACCCCTCACGCCTAGACTTGAATTTTGTCCTTTTCGAGGGACAAAAAGGTTATTTCACTCTACAAAGAAATATTAAAAAAATAATAAACTGGCTAGACGAACCGAACCGAACCAAAAATGTGCAATTACCTTTAAACCCATCAATCCAATTACCTTATTTTATTTTTTTCGAAAGATAAATTTATTATTTCATTGTGCAAAAAAAAAATAATGAACCAAAATAACCGAACCGAACCGGAAAATGAGTTTTATTGTTGCAGTTCACAGTGAATTGTCTCACTATGAACAACAACCTAGCCATGATACCATTTAGCTTATAGATAAATTATTTTCTACCTTAATTTCAGTAATTATTTTAACCAAGTACTTCTTGAAAAAACAGAAAACAAAAAGAAGTTACCGGTACAAGGTCAGCAATTAAAATATATTTGAAATCAAAGCCACAACCTCTGAACAAAACTCTAATTAATCTTCATGAAAGCAATCGCTGAGGTAGAAACAGTGGTTCTGGTAAGGGTGGGCTCTATACGTGTGCAGGAGATGAACAGACATCAAACATTGCACACGAGAGAAGAACAGGCCAGTCAATCTATCAACTCACACTACTTTATTCTGATCTCTGTCTCATGGGATCTGTTCGGTAGGATTTTATTTATTTCTTTTTTGCGGGGGTTCAACTGACTTTCATGTTTATTTATTTATTTTTTTAAATGACATTAATTTTAAATTATTTGCATGAATATTCGAATATACATAGATATGTTTACGAGCTCGAAACTCTAAATTAAAACAATATTTTCGTGGAAGACAAAAAGAAGCTGAATTTGACATATATTTAAAGATGTGTTCTTGGCATGGAGTGCATTTATCTGATTGACATATTTAAATATGTTTTTCATTTTCATTTTTATTTTACTAAGAAGATTTTAGTTAAGTAATTGCTTGATTAAATACATGTGGACAAGGGAAATTTGGGCAATGATCTTGAAATGTCTTCTATGCATGAAATAGTCAACTGATTTAAAATAATTTAGAAATTTTGGAGTTTGGATATAAAACTATATAATAAATGAGCAGGTGTTCAAAACAATGAATCCAATGAGCTCTCATGATAGATCTGGATGTTTGAGATATAAGTAGCCATGTTTTCATGATTCGCTGTCGATTGGATATGTATTTTTCCAATAATAAATATAATTGTAAATTAAATACATGCATTTAATTAAATAAATATAGATTCATTTGTAATAATATACACACTTTTTCTTTTTTTATTGATGATAACTAAAAACTAAATTGAAAAATTAAGAGGTGGATATGTTGTGTATCAAGATATATGATCTTATATATGGACAATACACCTAATTATGTTAAATAACTTTATTTTTTTTATAAAATTATAATCATAAACAAAAAATAAGCAAAAAAAGTGGGTAGGATTAGTCTCTTTAATGTAATATAAAATAAAATAAAATGTTCCCTAATGTGTTTTTTAGGAAAAACAATTAATAATGAATTCAAGATTTGAAACATGTTAGAGATGTTGTTTTTATAGAAATATCAAGAAAGCTTGAGTAAACCTAAGTTAATTAATTAAATTTATAAATCAAGTCTTAAGATTATGATAAACTATATAAAAAAATTACGATATTCAATTCTCAATCAACTCAATATTAAAAAAAAAAATCATGCAAATACTATGTTGTTTGTTAGCACAGTCCGGTGATCAAGGGTTAGTACGAAATTAGGCCTTTGATTTTTTTGCTTAAAAATCATATTTTCATTTCATTTCATCTCAGAAATCCTAAACATATTAATAAATTCATATGTTTATCCTCAAATAATCTAAAAATCAATTCAAACATATGAAATCTAAAACTTCCCTGATGTTATATTTGTTTTTTAGACAATTTAAAGGTAAAAGAACATTTAAATAAAACTTTACATGTCCAATAAAACTTCTTGACGTTAATATTTACCATCTTGATTGTTAGAATAGGTCGCTATGAAGGCTGGTGTTGATTTGGGTCTCTATCTTTCACCCTGGGACAGGCACGAGGTGAGTTGTGGCAAGACTTTGGAGTGCAGCGAGTTCTGTTTAGGCCAAATGACTGAGTTGCTGACAAGGTCATTTTCTTTCTAGTGTTTGTTCTACTGTGTGTTTCCTCACAAGGAATTTTATTAGTTTTTTTTTGGTAGCTTGTATTTCTTTGAGATGTTGGTTTATTTATTGCATTTTATGGCTTCTAATTTTTGTTTTTATTTTTAATCTGAGTGCTTGTGTTATCTGGGAAATAACCTGTCTTTGGATACTTTAATGTTTTCTGGCAATTAACTTCTATTTGTGTTATGCTCTGTTTTTCGCAGCTATGGAGAGATAAAGGACGTGTTTTTTGATAATTGGTTTATAAACTATTAGTCACATTCATCAACTTCAGCCTGGGTCTATCATCTTTTCTGAGGCAGGTCCTGATACAAGAAGAATCGGGGACGAGGATGGCATCGCCGGGTCTCCTTGTTGGTCTCGTGTCATTTGGTAGGTAAATTCTTATCAAGGTCTACACTCGTCAAGAGCTCATGCTTGTTTATGATGCTGTAAAGAAACTTGCTGGCACTGTAATTCAGCTGCTAAGCAAATCACACAGTCCCCATTTCACCTATCCGAGGATGATTCAACTGGAATGAAATCATTTCACGTTTCTGTTCATTACTAGGTAGAGAATTCAGACTTGTATCTCTAGTCTGAATTTAAATTTCCTGCAGTTCATATTTTGAGGACCTCATAGCAAGCTGAAATGATTGCCAGATTTAATTAGTGATATTTGACAAAAAAAAAACCAATATGCTTTCTTGCTTTCTATGGGACTGCGACAATTATTTGCCCTACCTTTTCTGCTATTATTTTTTGCATTCAAATCAAATATTATTACTGGTTATTGTCTATTCAACAGATATTTGCAGGGAGGAGACCCGGCGGGTCATGACTGGGTGCCAGCTGAGTGTGATGTCTCCATTCGACCGGGTTGGTTTTGGCATGAATCGGAAGTTCCAAAGTCTGCAGAAAGCTTCTCGACATATAATACAAATCTGCTGGCAGAAACTGTCCCTTGTTACTAAAGGTCTTATATCAGCTGAAGACATACAAGTGCTTCAAGAATTTTCTGACCTCTGAAGATCCATATTTTCTAACAATCTAGCTGGGATTGCCGTTCTTAATGCGAGCAGCACACGAGGTGGAGTTGGTGATTCTCATTTTGGTCCCTACAACATGAACATTATTCATGATAAATACCAAGAGCATTATGTCGAGGGTGTTGGGTTTTTCCATATATATCATATACACAATGTAAACAATAAAACAAAATTATTATAGAGTTCATGGGATCTTGTTAGACAAATATAAAGTTATTTAGAAATTTATTACATGAAGATATGTTTTTTTTTTTATCTTTAAATAATTATTTAAAAATTAAATTATTGTAAACCAGAAATCATCTAATTATTCAATTTCCAACAATAATCTAAATGAATTACTGGTGAGAAATATCATAAATCTACAAAATTCTATAAATTAGAAAAATATCAATTTACAAATAATATTTTTATATTAATTCATGATAGTTTTAGAAATTAACTCAATCAATCAAGTACTTAATTGATTTTTCAAGAATAACTACTTTCCGATTAATAAATAGAACTTGATAAATTTATTTTAAAAAAAAAGTAGTTCCCCAATTCCTAGCATTAATCTTTTGTCCAATATTAAAATGGGCTGGAATAAGCAAGCACGTCCAACAGGCCCGGTCCATAGCATTAAAAAGTAAAGGCTAAGACCAACTGAATATCGGCCCAAAAGCGAAGTCAGCAGTTCCTTCTATATATAATGTAAAATTAAAGCATTCAAGCAGAGCAGTCTGGGTGTGTCGTCAAGTGAACAAGAAGACTGAAGACATCTCTCAAAGCAAACAGTAGCTGATACAAATCAATGGTAAACGATCAGTTGCTATTATTTTAATCGTTGAGAATTTAATTGATTTACGTCGATGTTCTGCTTCTTCTTCTTCATTTTTTTTTTTTTAAATTGAATTGAAGGGTTCAAAGGCAGCAGCAATAACGAGTCCAGTCCCGGTGGCGTGGTACCCAACCCTAGCAATCTTCATGCTGGCCATCGGCCTTATTGTCACTGCTTCCTTCTTCATGTAAGCTAAGCTATGCTGAAATGAATTGTTGCTGGAATTATTGCTGTGCTTTTTTTGCATTAGCTGTTCCTTTCCTCCACTAGATCAGATCTACATGTAATGTAATTTGCAAAAAAATAAAGATTAATTATGTTTAATCTTCGAATTTGATTTGATTGATTTGTTCCTCAAATTTTAATCTTCTGTTTAGGTTTTCCATGAGATATTATCATACCACCAAAATTTGCTGTAGATTAATTATTACGAACATCCTCTGCCGGTCCTCGTAAATTCTTGATATACTGTAATGATAAAGATTAACATTCTATGGAACAAGCATTTTGTTTTCTTTCCTAAAACAAAGAGTATTTATTTAAATTTAAACATGTTCTCGATTAATTATGAAAAGATCTGTTATTTGGTTTAATCATGTTGTTGATGAACTATGAGAAAATCTGTTTGTGTGCAAATATGTGTCATCTCGTTTCCGATGTTATACAAGCATGGTTTTTGCAGTTACGAAGCGACCTCTTCTAGGAGAAATCGCAGTTTAGCTAAGGAGCTTACAACAGGGGCATTGGCCTCTTTCTTTCTGGTATGATTTGTTATTTTTGTTACTCCCCCATCACCTTCTGATTTGTATCTGTTAATTTTGGCTCATTGCTCTATCTGATCTCTGATGTCTCTGGTGCCAGGGTTTTGGGACCTTGTTCCTGTTACTTGCTTCTGGTGTTTATGTATAAGGTGGTCATTTTGAACCAAAATTATGTTAAGCAGGATTGGCTTCATATGGTGAGATGTATAACTCTGCTAATTTAGTTGAGAATTTTTGTGATCAATGAGTTATGGACTACGATGTTTTACATCATTAATCATTTTGAGTGATCTATGGATTCTGGTTGCTGTCCTCTTCATTTTTCGCTGCACTAATTTTCTAGGTTGTTACCTACTCATCGGCTAGGATGCTCCAAGCTTCCTTTTCCTCTTCCTCATTTAATATCCCTAGGCAGAGCCTTGATCAATTTCTGGAGACTTTAAGCTTTACAATTGATAATCAGCCGTTTAATTAAGGATATCATGATGGATAGATAGAATAACGAGTATTACTTCTACATAGAGTGATGGACGGCAGCTTGAGAGTTATCTTAGTTTTAGTTGTTCACATCTTTTCCACCTTGTGTTAGAGGGATAGGCTTACAATTACCCCCTCCCATGAACTTCAGGTTTCCAAAAATGGAGATGAGACATGCACCCATTTAAATAAATGCACAAAGAAACCCTACTGTAGAACCCTATATTACCATGTCAATGGTAATCTCGCAAATCAAAATACAATCATGCCCTAAGATCCTAAGGGTTGATTTTCTTAGGATTCAAGGCATTCTCACACCAAAATATGCCACCCTACTTTTCATACTCAAACATTGTTTGTAAAAATAATAATGATAATGATAAAACAAAATACTCCCGAACAGATTTTCTCATGGTTTTCATAATCAAAACAATAATTATGCTTAAAAATAATTTCTTTGCAATAAACAAGTCAAAGCTTAAAAAGCCCTAGTGCACACTATTTGTTGATTTTTGCAGCAAAAAGAATAAGAAGGGACCTTCATTTTTACTTCTAATGACCAAGCTTGATTCAAGCAAACTAAACAACAAAACCCTAACCATCTTTTTAATGGATTTCATCATATAAGTAGCCAGAAACCCTTCAACTTTTGTGATTGTTAATTCCCAAAATTGGAAATCCATATTTTCTTCTACCATGTTAGCATATAAACATGAACTAACAATATCAAATTCATAACCATGCATACACTTCAAACAAAGTCCCATTTGGTAATTTACGCCCTAGTTAAGTTCATGGTATGCCTTCTATACATCTTATTGTGCATGAACCCTTTTCCACACAACAGCTTAAAAACGAATAAATGACATCTTGAAGAAGCCGAGCTGCCATTGAGCCCAATCTTCTTGCTTCCCAGTCAGTAAGTTTCCCATTGAGGAATTTCATCGCTAGCTCACGATTTCTATACATCTTACAACTCCTGATCTTTGAATTACTACTACTGTCATTCTCATCCTCTTTCGGTGCCTTATCTACTGTTTCAACCTCATCAATTTGTTGGTCAGACCATGAAATCATGTTTCCTATGTTCCCAGCTGAAAGCTTCGAGTCCCATGATGTAAAGTTTTTTATTATTATTAACGTGAATATCTGAGCTACATGTTCCTCAACTAATCTTACAAGTTTTGAAGCCTCAACTAATCTTACAAGTTTTGAAGTTAATAATCATGTATGTCTCCGGTGGTGACTGTTATATTAGTTTTAAATTTTTAATATTGGACCAGACCATATACTGGGCTAGTAGATTGTTCCAATGATGTGAAGTTGATTACTTGGATGTTGGTAATTACTGTCCATCTTCATGGGACAAAGAGGCTATAACAATTTCAACGGGCGAAAGCATCAGTTATGCAGGTCCAATCAAAGCCGAAAACATGTATGCAGGTCCTCCTACGAATTTGGCATCTTAGATTGTCACTAATCAGTGCAGAGAGTTATTTTATAAGATGGTGTTTCTCGAAGATTTCACGCGAACGAAAAACAACAGATGATAAATGACTGCAAGGGAATCACATATGCCCTAACTTTTACCAGATGGTCTCCAGTATGGTAAACTTTTTTTTCTTTTTAATGCGAATAAACTTGTATCTATAAAACATATTTTATAAATCTAAGTAAACATATAAAATTCTGACTGTTCCAGATTCTTATAAGAAATATATATCTTGATTTAAACTTAAAACCTATTATAGAAATCACAAATCCTCTTCTATCAAGTCACAACCTCATGAAAACAAATCCCTAGACAAGCATTCCAGTGTTGTAACCATTCATTAGCAATATATCATTAAACCTTAAAAATATTCATTAGCATCAAGAAAATACCATAGATTTTAGAGTAGTTTCACCTCAGTTCCAAGCATTTGCTCATGGACTTTGTTAGAACGGATCTCGTGTCACAACTACATGGAAAAAAAGTAACAAATAAGTGCATCTTAGTCGCGTTTCCAAATAACAATAAAAACACAAAATTTCAAGCTTTATGGCAGCACACCAAAACAGTGGTTTTCGGTCGTGATAAAGCAAGAGTTGTCTGCAGAAGTGGTTCCAAGAGCTGCTCTGCATAAACCTGCAAAGAAGGTGAGAACAAACACTTCACCAAAGCAGGTTCAAGATAGTGAGTGCTACATGTGAAATCCATAGCACCATAAGAATCACATGTGAATTACAAAACTGAATCTATTATTTTATTTTATTTTTCTAATATCCACTGAAAAAGTATTCTATTACTTATTACCAAATGTTGCTACTTCTTACTATCATGCACATCAATTAACAAATTACCAAAAAAATAATCAACTTCATGTACTTTTTAACCTAGATATAAGGAATTCAACAAAGCTAGATTAAATTGTCATCATGGAAATTCTTTGAACATGGGCTTTCATACTTTCCCCTAGATTTATTGACTCTCTTTTTTATAGGTGAATTCATAATATTATTTTTTTTATTTTACATCATTGGTGAGAATGTGATGTAATTATAAAAAGCTTGTGATATGTACAGTGGGCTCTAAGTTTGAGTTAATACATATATTTATTATAAGAGTTTGAAACGGTCAGGATTTTAATTACTCATCTAAGCCTATAAAATATATTTTTTGGGAGATATAATTTCCTCACATAAAAAAAAAAATTATACATATTATTTTATGCCTTTATCTTGGGTATCACAATAAATGTAAATTGTTGGCACAATTTTTAACTAACTTGAAATATCCAGAAAAGTTTAAAAGCCACCCTCTCTTTTTTAGCTTTCTTTAAGGCTATAAATAAATATTTGAGAGTATGATTAAAATTATTTTTTAAAATAATTTTTATTTAAAAGTATATCAAAATAATATATTTTTTATTTTTCAAAATTATTTTTAATATCAGCACATGAAATGATCTAAAAACACTAAATTTTTTTAATTTAATCTAAAAAATAAAATATTTTTTTTTAAATCCAGATACATTTCCGAACACCCTAAAATCTAGACTCTATCATGGATCTAGTTGTGCATTTTTATTTAAACAATATGAAGATTTTATTTAAAGAGTAAAATTGATAACTGTCTATACTTTTGGAAGAAACTGTAGGTTAAATTTGAAAAAAATAATTGAAAAGGCTCGATAAAATCCATAAATTGAGGGGATAAAATGAAATTTCGCTTCGGTGAACGGCACAGCCAAACCAGGGAGAACGGAACACGAAGATAGAAAGACAAAAGGAAGAGAATAGCTATCTTTGAGGAAGCGAAACAATGGAGTATGAGAAGGCAACAACAGTAATTTGTACAGTGATAGGCATGGACTACGCCAGCAGTCTCTCTTACAGAGCCTGCTCACTATGCGAGAGAACTCTTCCTGATACTCTCAATGATACCCTTTGCAAATTCTGCCCCAACAATGCCGCCTCCTCCTCCTCGCGCCTATTTCGTATCCTTGTAAGTTTCTACTGCCCCACCATTTAGTTTGCCAGATTTTCATAATGGAATAAAGGGTCGCTAGAGTCTGTTTATGATTTCTGTTTTCTGGGTAGGTTTCCATTGCCACGGATACAAAGGTGCTTAATGTCATGTGCTTTGATAGGGCTGCTAGAGTCTTGTTTGGCTGCTCTGCTGATGACTTCTTTCACTTTTCCAAGCTTCACCCTTTCGCTGGTAAAAAGAAAATAAGTTTTCTTTAGAAAAAAAATTGTCTCTTTTTTTATAATGCAAATTCTAATGATGGGATGTATGCCTGGCTTTATTCAGCTTCCAATGCTGCTAAAATTTTGGAAGGAGAGATGTTTCGAATGACTTTGTCCAGACCAAAAAATGGTAATGCACAACACTTGCGAGCTGTCTCTATTGTACCTTTGCGGTCTGGTTTCAAGCCAGCAATTGAATCGTTGAAGGAGTTTTATGGGGTAAAACCAGCAACTTCTTGATTCTTTTATCCGCTCCATCATTGGATTGACAATGCCATCTGCTTTGCTCTAAACGTTCTAGCCAATTTTTGCTTAAGAGAGTAGTTTGTGGCAAGGAGGTCCCTTGGGTTGGATACATGGTACAAAATGATAACTTGTTTTAGCTTCTGAGTTATGTTTACGACACGTGAGAAATCAAAGGCACTGAGGCTCCCTTCTCATGAAGAAAATCATTGCTTGACATTATATGTTGTTAGTGGTATACTGGTTGCATATCTTTTCCGGGTATCAATTGTTTGATTTATAAACTGGGTAGAGCTCAGCCAAACTTACTTGAAATCGTCATTCTTTGGGAGAAGGACCTGCCAATCTTTTATGTAACAGACTTTATTTCTCTTTTACATACAATAATGCTTAGATTTCCTAGTCTTGTAAATGGGTGATATCAATGTTGTCAAGTTGTTCAAATTGGTTTTGACATGATTTATGTTCTACAAATGATTTCAAGTACCAAATCCATTGAGCTCACAGTGAAGACGTGTGAAAATTGTGTCTTTTATTTTTTCTGTTTAGGAATTGAGAACATGAATATTGAGATTAGCAGAATCTATAATTGGAGAAATGCACAAAACAGCAATGCTGAAAATCATGGGCGTGAGACAAGGCTCGAGAATGCTAAGACAGTGGAGGCAAATTACTGGGGAGAAATCCAATCTTTAGTGCCAGTCACGGCAAGCTTTCCTTGCATCCAGCTCTTCAGCATTTCTAATGCAGCTTTTGGCTGATCCATTGGAACCATATGACCAGCATTGTGAACCTGGTAGTTATAGTTGATCAAAGGTTCATGAGTAATAATTAAATATTATCACAGCATTCACAAAAACAACAAAGAAAAACAATGGGGGAGAGAATACCTTTAGGAAACTGAGAGGACCATGACTTTTCAGCTGTCCTGCTTCTCTGCCATCAACAATGAATGGAACTGTTGGAGCTGCTCCGAAGTCTTTCTGGCCAGACCATGCCAATCGATTTACCCACCTTGAATTTCCTGGCAAAATACAAGCACGATACTGCAGTCACTGATAAAAAAAACAGGGTTAACTAGTTTGTTATACCATGTAGACTTACCCAGCCAGTTGCATATCAAATCCTCCTCTCCAGCATAAATAAGCACCTTGATACCATCCTCTAGGAGAGCAGGAATTCCTACTGCAAGATTTCTCATCCAGTCCCTTGTCATGGCATCATACACCACGCTGCTGCAGGAAACAAATTCAATATCTCCTACCCCTAGAGCATCCCTTACTGTTTTCTGGTTCAGGAATGTCTCCATTTTCGAGAAATCGTAGCATAGACTGCCCTCGCATGTCTTTCTAATATCATAGTACTGCAGACAACAGAGTTCACAAGCTCGCATTTAAATAAAAAATGCATGTGTTCCCTTGATCTACCATTAGTGTTGCCTAATTTGTTTAGAGAATAAAAAAAAAAATGTAATGGAGGTTGTGCTTCCTTACGTTAATATCGCCAGCAACTTGCAAGATGCTCTGAAATATGTTGTTGCAAACCCCAAATGCATCCTCACAAGTAGATACACCATCAGTTCCTGAAAAGGGAGTTTTCAGTGCTATAAATAATAAGCCGAGAGAGTAAAACCAAGTACTAGTAATTCGGGTGCCACTTCGGTTTTTTTAAATCAGTACTAGGTGGAATGAAACCAAAGTAAGAATAGATACCACAAGCTTTGATTGCCCGTTCGCAGTCTGGGATTATCTCGTTAATGTTATCGTAATCAGTTTTTTCGATTAACTTGTTGTCCAAAGCATAATCAGTGTATGCTTTATACTGAATTTCAGGTTGAGTTAGACCATTGCCAATGGCAAAACCCTATTGAACAAGTTTTAGTGGTTAGAAACAGTAAAAGCCAATTAAGTATGATGAAACAGCTTTAAAACAAACAAGATTTGAGGGCAATGGGTACCTTGAGGTTTATAAGAATTCCTTCTTTCTTTTTGTTTCCTTGGTGAACCCGAGAAGCTAATGCTGGGATGTAGTGCCCAGCATAAGATTCTCCAGTTATGTAAAATTCATTTTTCGCCAGCTGAGGATGCTCTTTGAAAAATGCCTGCAGAATCAGAGAGAGCGAGAGCGAGAGAGAGATCATGTGAATATCAAATCATTAATGTAAAACTTTATATGTTGACAAATAATAAATTGAAAAAGAGGACAGAAATGAAAGTAATCTGACCTGCAGGAAGTCATACAAGTCATTGCTGACTCCATTTTCGTCGTGGCGAATGTCAGTCTCCTCTGTTGTATAACTAAAGCCAGTTCCAGTAGGCTGGTCAACGAATATAATATTTGATGCCTGCCAGGGATCAATGGTTACAGAAAACTTGTTTATGCTGGAGGCATAATTATGACGTATCAGAGGAAGTTTGAAAGTTAAATATATATATATATATATATATATAGGAGATCAAGGTTATCAGAAAAAGCAGCACTGCAATTACCTTGTCCCAACCGTAGTCATTCCATGAAAGAGACAGGTTGTTTGCAATATTGAAAGGACCATTTTCATAAAACAATGCCAATTCACTGCTGCATCCTGGCCCTCCTGTCAACCATACGACAACAGGATCATTCTTGTTACTCCTCGATTCGAAGAAGTAGTAGAACATCCTGCAAATAACAAGCAGCACATAATTACATAACTTGGCTGGAAATCTTTGTGCGTACGCAACAAGTCTTCTTCATTAATTTACTGCATCGGACATAATAACGAATAAAAAAATACATGCAGCTCTGAATTACCTTGCAGCTTTAGTATGGGAAAGCCGGTAGTACCCAGCATAATGGCCAAACTCTTGAACAGAAGGCCCTGGGTTACCTAGAAGATGGAATTGGAATTGTTTCTCAACAATTCCAGGAGAAGAACTGCCTAAAAGTTTGTTTTCATCAAAGGCAGGTATGTTGATGGCATGCTTAGGGAACAAATTGAGCCCTCTTATTTGCCTTTCTGCTTGTATTCTTGGCAGGAAGCTGGCAGACGGGTCAAGTTGGCCCTTGGGATTTCTAGCATACGAGAATTGTGAAGTCATGAAGAGAAAAGGGAACAAAGAGAAAAACATGTAAGAATATGCTGATGCCATGGCTGAACAATGGAATATGAAAGAATTTGGTATCAAACCTCGAGGGTTTAAATAGTTAATTTGGACCAAACTATAAGGGATTTGTGTGTGAAAGATCAGAGAGTTAATGTCTTAAATTTTTGCCCATTTTCTAGTTATATTAACAGAATCTTGCATTGTTGGCACGCCTACTCTTTTCTATTATTATTATTATTATTTTTTTATCTTTCCCTTTCCTTTTCTTGAAGCATCAATCGTATATCTTATGGGATACGTACATGGAATGTATCAGAAATTTATGAAGTAATTAATGATGTAATTTATCATACAGAAGTTATGGGATATGTACATAGTATGTATCAAAAATACTAAGTTATTCATGTTGGAATAAAAATGTGGCTCGCAGTAAATGAACTAAATATACCAACTAATTATAGTAATATTGGAATTCAACGAATCATTGAATTAAACTTTTTCGATTCATGTGTGTGTGTATAATCTTAATACGATGATTCATATCCCAAGTTCTTTCGAGTAGAATAATGTATCTTAATTAATAGCATTAATACCATAATTTGGTTGACATGCACAAAAATTAATGCAATCTGTTACATTGAATCCAGTTTGCCTATTGTTAAGTTTTCAATGTTCATATATTAAAGAAAACTACTTAAACAAACAGCACAAGATATCTTCATCATTTCCCGATTAACTTTTCATTTGCTAATATATATATATATATATATATATATATATATATATAGATGCTTACTTATCCAAACACATATTAAATAGAATATACTTTAATTTTCTATTTTTATTTTTCTATTATGTGTTATTATATTTTTTCTAGTTTATTTTCCTATTAGTGTGTGTATCATCTTAGCAAGTGAGACATGAATGAATAAAATTAAGTATTTTGAGAC
This sequence comes from Salix dunnii, assembly GCA_015731905.1. NCBI lineage: Eukaryota > Viridiplantae > Streptophyta > Magnoliopsida > Malpighiales > Salicaceae > Salix > Salix dunnii. The sequence goes on from CM027662.1 coordinate 16,812,479, forward strand.
TCACTCTATATTTATGGTGTTCTTAGTATTTAAGAGTTTTATCTTGTAACAAACTTTTATATCTTTTATTCACGTCTAAGCTAGCTAATATTATAGCCCAATAATGCATGATAGTTTTTGTTGGAGGTAGTAAAGGACATATAATATAGCTTAATGATTCCTAGGTGTTAGTTGTTGTACATAATTGAATAATCATAGCTAGAAGAGGATAAGGAGGCTTTTTCTTGGAAAATAGAAGTCCAATAACCAACGTTGTTTTTATCTGTGTCAATTTTTGTTATTAAATATCATAATGGTGGAACCCACAATGGAACACCTTATAAAAAGATGTTATGCTAAAGATGTCAACTTTAAAGCTAGAATAATGATTTAATTATATTTTAATGATAACATAAACATTGAACACTAATATTATTAATCAAGTAATATGTTATGTATTGATACTAAAACATTGGTTTGATATAAGTTTAATGAATGCATACACATGCTCACACATATGAGTATGTAGTATTGATAAATCATGATTTATGTCATGAAACTTTTAAATACCATGTTATAATACTTAAGTGTTATAATAAGTCATGCCAATATGCTAAATGAAACATGTGTGTGGGCCACATGCATTAATCTTGTTTTAGTTGTTAAGTAAAATGCAATTCATGTCATATAAATATGAATATATAGATCATGTGTTGCATACACTCGTGTGATCATTTAGACATGCTCACATCATTCTAGAATCATTAAACAAGAAATGAAAGGATTCACCAGGTGAAGAACAAAAAACTTGTAAGAATAACGATTATTGACTTCGTTAATCAAGATTTTGTAATAGGATTTTGCCAAACAACACTCAACTTGTTTAGGACACTTTGATATACTCACACAACCTTAAAGGAATCAACAAAAACAAAATCCTAGATGCAAAGCAAATGAAAACTTGTTTTGAGAATGATACCAGTTTAAGAATGCAATAGGATAATTTGTAAAAAAAAATTAGGATTCTATATGAACTGATTGATTGTTTGGTAATAAATGAATTGATCAATCACTTACTCATCAAGAATGAATACTTCGATATTATGCAGGAACCATTTGATCAATTGGCTTAACCAATATGAATTGGTCGACAAATTAAGATGTTAATGAGATTCTAACAGACAGAAAATTGTATTTAACAACTAGTTTTATTTTTAAGCCTATAAATAACCTTTCCCTTGGCCAAAACATGAGTGGAACTTCTAAGAAAAAAGTATAATTATACTCCCTCTCAAAAACAATTTACCATACCTTTATTTCACTCGTAATCATCCAATAATAAAATTAAGTGTGAATTAGAAAAAAAAAATCCTCTAAAAATGCTTAATTGTAATTTCAATCAACTCTAGTATATCATGAAAAAGTATAAGTGACACTTTAAACACTTGAAAATATCCATTAAAGACTAAATTAGGAGTGGTTTAATACTTGTCATTCAACAAATATTGATAAAAGACTTTCTAGTTCTTAAACCATAGAAATATTATAGAAAACAATTTGATCCTAAACTCGTAAGAGGACTAGTTTTAATCTTGCACTCACAAAAAAATCATCCAACGGTTTGGTACCATTCACTAAGAAAATCAGTGTCTGATAGTGGAACTCTTGAACGGAAGTTAAAACCTCTATAAAATTTGGTGCATTCGCTATGACTTTAATTATCACATATACATTGTTTACTACTTATAATGGTAAGGCAAGCGAGCACAACTGGAACAAATCATTCCTGCCTTAAACTCAACAATAAATATATATAATTTCCCAATGTCTAAACAATACTAAATTAGCCATTTATGGCTCAGGCTGCTCAACTCTTTATTCTTGTTTAGGATTTGAAAATTATATCAAATAGCAACTTCAATCCAATTTAGATTTTTTTTAACTAGCATCACAAAAAAAAATTATGTAAAGCTGAATTGCTACATTTGAAGTTCGGTTTATTTGAGTAAATGTTCTCAAGGGAGGCTTTTAAGAACTGGGATTTTCGCTAAAATGTTAGCCAACACTCTTGTGATAACGAGAAAAGAAAAATGTACACATTATTAGTACGCAAATTTTACTGCTTTTCACTGAGGAATGATTAAAATTGGATGTGTGTGTTTACATTAAGAGTATTCTCAGACTCATTATTGCATACTGAAACCGTGCTCCTCCCATGGAGTGTTTTAACTTCATCGTGGCAAAAACAGAGGAAGGAAGCAAGAAAGGTATTGTCCTTATTCCGAGGAGCACGTTGCATCTCAAGCAATTGTTCCTTTTGCGGTTGAGTTGCTTTACTAAAAAGAAAGTGGCGTTGGTTACAGGAGAGTGATGAGAGGAGCTAGAGGGGTTATCTTGCGTGCAAGATATCATCAGTAACTTGGAAAGTTAATTGAGTTGGTGTCTGGGTCCTGGTCTTTGCATAAGACAAGATGCTAGAAAGTAATGAAAGGCATTAGACTTCACTCAACGTCCAAGATTTTATCATTTTTATAAGGACTGTGTTGTGACCTGAAAGAGTCGGGAGTGACATCTTCTCGTAGAGTTTTGAACCTATTTTAATACCAATATAGATGCGTGACTGTAAAGACAAGAGAGATATGTGAAGAGTTTATAGGACATTGGGTCGAAAGATTCAAGCCCCTCTTTCAGGCTGGTGAGCTCCATCTTTTATATTCAATCAATCGATGCTGTAAGAGTTCTGCAGTTTGCAGATTGGTGCCTAAATTCCATTACAAAATAGTGTAGATATGAAAATTTGGCAAACCTTACCCGCTTGTAAGAATATGCAAGCATGAGATGAGTATTCAATTCATGGCATCATGAGAATCTATGGCTTTCACTGAGAAAAGCAGTCTGCTGGTGACTAAAAATTTCAGAACCATGGATGTAACAACAAAAATATTAAATAGGTCCTCAGCAAACAACGATGCCAAAAACGAAAGGTAGTTGTGTAGATTAGGTAACAAAAGGTTCTTTGCTTTCTTATGTAATTTCTGGGAGTGGCTTCGCTTCTTTTCCTAACAGTTTCTATCACAAACATGAGAAAAGTGACAGAGAGCACCGTGCTTGCGTTTGTAAAACTATGGGCAATTTTGAAAGCTCACATGGGTTGAGGATTGGCTTCTTTCACGCAAGTAACGAATATTTTCAATGCACATCAACTAGGCAGCCACATGCATGACAATGCATAATTTTAATTAGGCAGCCACATCAACCAAGCAGGCACAAGCATAACAATGCTTGTGTGCACATATAGAGACCCATTACAAACAGTTTGACTATAGGTCATGTAAGCTAAAAATATGAAGTGGCAAACAAACCACATGAAATTGCAAAAATAAAAATCATAGGTAGATTGTGGGCACATGGAATGATGGAAGGTAACACTCTGGCATCTTTACTGAAGAAAACAGGTACCCAATATATGACAGTCGCTAAAATTTGACATCATACAAGTTCAAATACCGATTCTTATCTACTGCAAGCTTTGAATCTAAAAGATGGTGTTGGCTAATTCCATAACATGATTTATTATTTCCATCCCATAGCAGAGCTCTTTTATCTTCTGTACAAGTAAAGGCGTATGAATGGCACTACAAACATTGCCTTCAGTTCAAATGGTACAAATACATTTGATAGCTTAAGTAGATAGAAAAAAGCTGCGTTTAAGATAAAACATGTATTTTATCCCATGTTCCATTTTCAAAGTAAAACTGCGTTGCACCAACTGCAATTTCATTCTGACTTAAGGCAGCCTTCAAGTTAATGATTTCACCATCCTTCTCTAATAATACCCGGGAAAGATGAAGGGGTGTAACACTTGGATTTATGATCTAACCTTGGCAAGTCGCGCCCTTATTTCTTCAAGTTCACCCTCATCATCAACACCCTCAGCTATAGCTTCTTCCTAAAAACAATCCAGAATGATATTTTATATTCTTGGCCTCAAGGCATCAAAGAAAAGAAAGCAAGGTAAATGTTAATATGCCACACAAACCTCTTCCATCTGAACAGTTTGCTTTACACTCTCCTTCCTGACTGTGGCTGGTAGCTCTGCAGCAGTCTCGCCAGCTATAGCAGTCAATACCTTTTCAACTTCTTCTTCAATCTCCTCTTCTATATCCTCCGAATCCAGCGCACTGTCAAGGGCATCGTTCACAAACTCCTCAATCACCCCTGCCTGCAAACCACAAACATGAACAAGAGCTCTTATTTTAACAGTAGTATAGCACAAAATACAAATATCTATTAGTTGCTATGTAGTTTAGTTTGTATGCAGACAACCAATGATGACATCAATACATAAATAATAAGCTCAAGTGCATAAAGAAGCCACGACATATTAAAAGAATATTATCCCAATTTTCCTTCCATTTTAGATCAAAAATGCTTTAGAATGAAGGGAAGAAATGATGATGAACTCCTTGAAGATCTGCAATAAATGCAATGCATGGTAAATCTCCACTTTCTTCCAAGGTTTCACATTTCTCAGATTATCAATTCTTATAGCAGAACAATAAAAAACAAATGAACCTTTATCATTTCTTTGCTGAACTCTTGCATTGTAACAGCCACATCTGGAGCCTTCATGAGATTATTGACAAGCTTCATAACCTCAGCACTCTTTGACAAATGGCCCACTGTACGGGCAATCGCTGCAAAATCAACCAAAAAAAAAAAACGATACCAGGAAATTCAAATAAACTAGCAAAGCTCATTCCAACAGAAACAAAGGTAATGAAAGAGTAAAGAACATAGACAGCATACACATTGTTAGAGAATAATATAAATTATATTTTGGAACCTTACCTATCAGCTTAAGATTTTAGGTGAAATGGTTCATTAACATGGTATCAGAATCTTGTTGACCCAGCGGTCACGAGTTCGATTCTCACCACCCACATTCTATTTAATAAAAACGAAGCACAAGGTAATGTGGGTCTGTGCAAGTTTCAAGCTCAAAAGGGCTTTCACTTGAGGGGATGTGTTAGAGAATAATATAAATCATATTCTGAAACCTTACTTATCAGCTTAAGTTTTTGGCTGAGATGGTTCCTTAATACACACATGTTTATCCTACTCAACATGGCAATCAGCACACATTTTTCCAAGTATTTTATAGCTTGCTTCAGTAACACAATTACTGAACAGCTAGATGATGAAAACCATTATCTACTTACTTAAAATTAAAGTGTTGTTTGAAAACCTGGGTTTATTTACGAAGAAAGGATCAATTAGTCCTCTTACATCTTGGACAGATGGTTGACTCTTTTTTCCCAAACATACTTCAGTTACTTTGAGCCAAAGTACAAATATCTCCCTCACAATAACTGTGGTTTCATTTTGGTTCTTAAGGCATCAAGGGTAGGGTTCAAAGCTTCAAATCACGTTCCAAACTTAACTCTCCAGCAAAGAGAGAATGACAATGGGGAGGCACCTCTGAACTCAAAATCAGAAGTTCATACTACCAACAATCATTCTCAGTGGCTGTATTCGTGCTCCACTGTAAGAAATACATGCCTCTACAGGTTTATTACAAGCAGACAAGAATTAAAAGAAGTTACTCCAAGAATTATTTCTTATTCATTTCATCTAGTTTCCTCCTAAGCTATATTTACACCAACAAACCTAACTGGTGTCTCGTATCATACCACCTGAGAAAAATCAAAGTGTCTGACAGGAAAAAAAAAGAAAAAAAAAAGAGCAAAGACTAGGAAACTTATACAACAAACTTTGTGTATATAAAGTTCTTGTGAAGACAGAACAAAACCCTTGAGATACTAGAATAGCAGTAAGTCCAGATTGTATTTGAAGTGTTCAACCATATTTTATGTCAGATCACAATGGGATTTCAAACCATAATCTTATTATCATCATCAATTAATTTCATTATGAATGATGGATTTGATTATTTGTGACCATTCATTTTTTTCTTTTTGTTTATTAGTGTAAGAGATGGATAGTACATGCATATGGTAACAGGAAAAAAAAAAGAAGGGAAAATCTCTAATTCAAGGACCAAATAAGCTGCTTTATCATGGTTCATATAGGTTTCACTGAAATAGAAGGCCTACATTGTGCAACTCCACTTAAATGAAGAAATCCACAACCAGTCAACAACCATTAATCTCATTTCAAGATAAATTAATATTATCATTTCTAAACAATGACCGCCTCCAAAAAATTATTTAGGACCTTGCAAATCCTTCATTCTATAAATCAATTAAATATGCACTACTTTATTCACATGGATAACATTTTAGGAAATGCCATACTTTACTCCCCAGAGATAAATAACAGGATCAAATATCAAAGAACTATTTCACCTAAAAATTTATGTTGTTAGGTGAGGTTCCAAAAATAGTTTTATATTAACACATTTCTTTAGGTAAAAGTCTTTTAAACTTGCACATGCTTATATTACCATGTGCTTAATTTATATCAAATAAAATAAGATAGTGAGATTTGAACAAGACTTCAATATCATATCAAAAAACCAATTCAACCCAATAGCTAAAGCTTTGAGGTAAGGTCCAAAGAATAATTTCAGATTACTTGGTATGACCATTGTCACATATATTTACCAGTGAATACATTCAACTTTTCTTCAGGTATTCATTTCTTCACATTTATGATTCGACTGCCTTAACATCCAAATAAAAGCCAGATTATTCAAAGAAAAGGATTGACTATTCATTGTCCCTAAAATTTTGCAACAAAAGGTATGAATTTTTTTCTTCAAGTTGAGATTTCTAAGGAATTCTGAACCTAGAAGAACAAAATTGTTCCCGATTATGACATCTAAGTTAACATGAACTATCCTCACTTAAACATCCTACTTGCGCAACCAAATGCATTAAAATCTCTCTCGTCAAGTATGAATCTTTGTCAAAGTTGTTTCTATGATCGAGATTACTTGTAGAAATAAGTATAAGCAACGACGCTGCCTAAATTCAGGGACTTATGACGGTATATAAACAACACGAAGCAATGGTTCTCCACATTTGCAAAGTACAGAGTAGCAAAAAAAAGAAGTAAATAATGAATAATCATACCGACACTTTCTCCAAGATGCATTGATATTGAATTCATCTGTGCCTTATTTTCATAAAGACGGTTTACTGTTCTTCTAGACGTCACAATTTCCTTAGCAAGTGCCTGGGTAGAACAAAACACAAACATGATATCATTCATAACAACAATTCTTAATTACAATAACAGCTGAAGAATAGCAATTAAAGTGAAAAGGTAACATCAAGTTATATACTTAATCAATCAAATATGAAAAATTCCAATAAAAATTATACCTTTGTCAATATATATATATTAAAAATTCTAAAGAGTGATTAGCAAATGAATTGTTCAATAAAAAAAATATATATTTGATACGAAAAGTAATACCTTGGCTGAGACCATATCGTTTCTTTTAGCAGCATCTCTAATTGCTTTCTGTACAGTTTTCTCTTCTCTCTGTATATCTAAAAAAAAATCACCAAGAAAAAAAACACATACCCATTAACATAAAAACAAGCAGATTCATCGGAAGAAAATCAAACCAGAAATCTTAAAATAAAAAAAAATGACCAAAAATATAGAAGAAGAGAAAAGAATGCCTCGGATTTGACGCTCGGTGTTGCGGCACTCTTGGCGTAGCCTGCGCTGCCAATCTCTGAGTTGTTGCTGTGGATTTGGTTTTGGCTTTATTATGTTCATTACTTTCTCCATTTTTTTTCCCTGTTTCTTAACCGTTGATCAACTCAACTGCTTAATGCTTCCTCTCTTCTCCTGTTCTTGACTTTGTTTTCTTTTCTTTCTTTCTTTCTTTTTTGTTAACTCGCAGGATGTTTTTTGGAGTTCATTGATACTTAATTTCTGCACGAACTTCTAACTCAGTCCTTCATTATTAAAGCCTTTCTATTAGGACCTTGATTAAAGGAGCGAGGGATTTTCATAGTTTTTATTATTATATAGTGGGTGTTTGGCGCTGCGGTGTGACCTGCGGTTGAGGTTCACCGCAGCACCAAACGTGAATTAACCAAACATCATTTATATTTTACGTGGTGGGTCCCACAAACAAAATAGCGGCTACGCCGCGTTTTGTGAAGCATCTGTGAGATGCTTCACAGAATACGTTTTGCGTTGCAAAACGAAATATCAGAAAAATAATTGAAACATCATCTTCCTATTGTTGACAAGCACACGGACAGGAGAGCAACGATCAGCCACCGATGATCTTCCTCAACTCCGGCGACAGAAACACCAGCCACCAAGGTAGACAGCACCAGCTCCTCTCTCCCCCAACAGCAGCCCCTCTCTCTCTCTCTCTCTTCCTTCGCCATAGCAGCAAGCAAGCTCTCTCTCTCCTCCAACTCTCTCTCCTCGCCAGCTTCTGCAACAGCTCCAGCAGCAGCACCAGCTCCACCGTGAGCTCCAGCAGCAGCCAGCCACCATCCAAGCCTTCTTCTCCATCTCAGGGAAGACAACAATGAAGCAACAGAGGCAAGCAGAGGCGAACAGAGGCTGAGCCCGACAACTTCCAACGCCCCATACGGTCACCACAGACCTCCATTTTCGAAGCCACCACGACAGGGAGAACCACCTCGACCTCCTCTACCCATCGGTACTGGCCGTTTAGCCTATAGTCAAAGTCGACCATGTTACTGTTCACGTGAACAGTAACATGAACAGTACATAGCTTTTGTGCATGTTTTGAATAATTAGATGGGCTGCTGGGCTGGCTTCTTGGCTGGCTGCTTTAGTTTGGACAGGCCCAGTCCAATTTGACTCTTAATTTTCAAGTCCAAATCAACTCAATTCCTTATTTATTAGCCTTTTCAATTTCTGTTTTATCTCAAATTTGCCATTTGGTAATTCTATTAATTAGCTTCTTATCTAAGGGTTTGCTTCAAATTGTAAGCCTAATCATCTTTGAATTATTGAACAAAGTTTGAACTTTTAGTGTTCCTCTCATCCTATATTTATTTATGAAATATCTCTCATCTTTATTGAATATGGATAAGAAACTTGCATTTGGATTTTGCTATTATATATCTCTACAACATGTAGATAGAAATATTGAAACAACTGGATAAATGTAGTTCATAGTTTTTATTATTATATAGTTTTGTTCACGTTCTGTGAAAACGATATAATTTTATTTATTTCATTATTTATATTATCATAATCAATATAATTATAATTATGTGTCTCTAATTAAACATATTTCTTACTTATAAAATATTTAATCTACGTTTTTATACTTTTATTTTTTTTCCCACCTTTGTATCAAGCTATAAAATTTTTCAATCACTGAAATTAAATTTAGAAAAATTTTATCATAGAACTAAAATAAAATATAATAATTTTCAATGAGAAAAATTATTTAATATAGGTTATTTTCTCGATGAGTATCGAGTTTAAGCTTTTAAATGTTCTTGGTCTTTTAAATAAATATTATTTTATCATTTGGTTTTATAATTTTTTTTAGCATATATATTAACATAAAAGCATGATTCATATATATATATATATATATATGAATTTTCAGATCAGTTTGTTCAGTCAAGATTAATTTTTCTTTATAAATTATTTTAAAAGCAAATCCTCCACACTAATTGATTGGAATCAAGGGAACTCGATAGATTAGGTTGTGTTAATCAAGGGTTAATTAATAAAGAAGGAGGTGCATGTGGAGATCCGCTTACATGCAAACCAAATAACTTTCATTGCGGTTTGAAATTTTAGTAGATAAATATTGACACCTTTGATCCACACTTTATTTCTAAATTATAACACAAGCCTTGCAATGCTATTTTTATTAATGTATATATCATATAGTTAATCAATTAGTTATACATGATACTGACTTTGTTCCTATAAACATATTTAATTTTAATATAAACAAAAACTTGATATCTTCAGATTTTCATAATGCATTCGATTGATATCAAGTGATTGTTTAGAAATGTGATTAAAATTATTTTTTAAAATATTTTTTATTCAGAAATATATCAAAAAGATATTTTTTATTTTTAAAAAATTATTTTTCATATTAATGCATCAAAATAATATAAAAATACTAAAAAAATTAATTTAAAATAAAAAAATATAAAAATATTTTTGAAACGCAACACCAAATATCCTACAATTCCAGTGATTTTACTTAACTAGGCCCAACAGTGATTTTACTTAACTAGGCCTAAACACGAGACCCAATCTAAGTCGTGCAACAAGAAACCTTTGGAGTTAGTTCTCTATATTAGGAGGACTCGGGAGATCAGAGAGTTAGATATTTAATGGAGCGTCCCATGATGTCACAGCACTACTTCTGCAAGACTTTAGACCGATCGATGACTTTTGATGTCGGGCGACTTTTGTTACACACTGTTTTTTTTATTTTTTAATATTTTTTGGGTCAATAAATTAAGCGTAATATTTTATTTTATTATGATAAATATTTTTAAGCTTAGAGGTCTATTAATGGAGCATATGAGACGCTTTCATCCGTTCCACTACCATGCAGGCAGGTGTTTGCCCACCAACCATCTGAGCTTGCTAGAAGCAGTATTGGATGTGAAACAATTGTACTCACACATGTAGAGAAGGCGAGTAATATGAGATGAATCAAACCTATATGGGCAGTGATAGGCCCAGAAGAAATTTTAAAGCCCATGGGAGTCTAAATTGCAAGCCCATAACAGCATGAAACTCAAGGTTAAAGTGCTTTTTAAAGGAGCCTGGTTGGGTCCTCCATTCCATTCCTCGTCGGTGGGTAGATAAAAGTGGTATCCACTCTAATGAGCCCAGCCCATCGTTTGTGAAAAACTCTTCTGTGCTAACAGATTTTTAATTTAGTATATGTTATTCCATTTTTTTTATTAAAATAATTTAACAGGCAATGATTTCTTTTCAAGTGGAAAATAGAAATGGACTGCAATATTTAAATTTTTTGAATTAATGAGTTTCATATTCATTACCTTAAAATTAGTGAGATTTACAGCCATTGGATTTTATTTACAGACCTGTCTTCATCTTCCTCCTAAAATCAAATCCAATGGCTGTAAATCTCCCTGCATATTTATGGTGGTAGCAGAGTTCATGGCATCAGTCCTTCCCCAATTATGGCCTCCAATACATTTATGATAGGACTACAACCGAACAATCACTAATACTATAGTGGAGTGGAGTGACTGATTTTTTTTATTAATATGGATATTCAAATTAATTAAAATATATTCTAATTAATTTTATAGATATTAAAATTATTGTATAAATTTTTAATAATTATTATATTAATAATTATAGGGCTTGAAATCCTATCATAGTAAAATAAACTATTTAGTCACATGGCCTTTGACACTAGACACTTGCTACTGTATGGTTGAGTGGCTGTCGTTTTACAATGACAACACATGGCCTATGATTCAACAGTCCACATGGTTGTGAACATAGTAAATATCGACACTGAAGATATAGGGGCATGGATCTGTTTTCCAGTGAATTCCATGATTGTACTGAGTAAGTTTGTTAATATTCTTACTTCCAGTTTTTTAATTGATATATATAATAAATATAATTAAAATTTAAGATAAATTAGTTTTAAATTATACAATACAAACACAAAGTCAATCAAATATAATTTAAAAAATTAAAAATAAAATCATAAATTAATCAAAATAAAAAGATTTTAAAACAGGAACGGTACCGAGATATTCCGGCCAAAATTTGACTGAAATTAAAACCAAGACAAAAATGACTCTATTTTCTCTTAGATTTTTTAACGGAATGGAACGGAATTGACAAGTACAGTATTGAGAGTGTAGTTATAGTTATTTTTAAAAAAATAAAAAATATATAATAATTATTTTTGAAAAATTCAAATATCTCTTAAAAGTAAAAAGGAAAAAAAATCAAAATTTTTTAAAAATTATTTTTGAAATAGAATGATAAATATCCCCGAAAAATGAGAGGTTTTTTTTTTCATAATTTCATTCAAGTAATCATCAGACAGAGATGCAATCAGAGGCAAGCAAGATCATCGGGATGCATCTCGACCGCTTATCCTCATCTTTCATTTTCAACTCCTCCTCGACATCAAGGGGGTGTTTGGGAGTGATTATTGTTGTTTTTTAAAATATTTTTCATGCTAAAATACATTAAAATAATATTTTTATATTTTTTAAAAATTATTTTTGACATCAGCACATCAAAATAATTTAAAAACACTAAATCATCAATTTTTTTAAAAAAAAAATAACAAAAAATAGATCGAATCACAGTGCCAAATGGGGGACAAAAGCATTGGGGTTGAAATTGCCTCCGCGTTACCTCTCCCTGACATCAAACATGACTGGACGAATATCTAATATTAAGTATGAAATATCTTTATTTATATATATTCATAAAGGTATTGCTTTATGTCATTTACAAGATAATATAAAACAGCATCGTTTTATTAAAAAAAAACTAATATACCTCACTCCTTACCCAACTTTTAGGCCGGGTCATTAGCCACATGCATAATCATTGGTCACGTAGGATAATTTTTTTGTAACATCAAAAAATATTTAAGTTTTGTTAACATGTTTTCTAATAATAATAAAAACGGTCATGAACTCGAAATAAAATGCTTGTTGGACTATATATTTTTTGAATATAGATATAGCCGTATATTGAATCAACTTGAGTTAGCCTGTTGAATTTGTAACCTAAGTCACCAAACTACAATAATCATATAGAAAAAATAAATAAACTATGAAGGATAGTTTATAATTAACTCAATTTTCAGGATGAGATTGAATAATAATATTAAATTAAAAAAGAATAAAAAATTACTTGAAACCTAGGCTATTAAATTGGGATAAACAAATAAAAAAAACATTAAAAGAATTTAAGTTAATTTGGGTTAATATGCTAAAATTATGATATGAGTCATGAGACCATGATAAATTCATAAAAAAAAAAAAAAAAAATGAGATCTTCTTTCCAACAAATCTAGTGTTGAATGTTTAAAAAAAAAAAAAAAACTAAATCCATTAGATTACGATAACTACATTTAAGAAAAAAATTATGAAACTCAATTCTCAAATAATTTAATATTAAAAGATACATTTAAAAAATATAAATCTAACAAAACTGACTGAGTTATTGCAGGGTGAAATTGAAAAAATAGTTATTTGATTTAAAAATACCTAAGAAGTTAATTGAGTCAACCTATCAAATTTATGACCTAAGTCATTAAATCAAAATAATCTCATATAAAACAAATAAAAAAACAAAGTCCAATTAAAAAAATAAATATAGTCAATCGATATCAACCTATCAGCACATGTGACATGAGTTATTAGATTCAGACAACTTCATATAGAGCAAATACAAAAATTATAAAGCTTAAATTCTATGAAATGATGAAATAAAAAAAAACTATAAAAAATAATAAAAAAAAAATAATCTGAGTTAACCCAAATTAATATGATAAAATTACGACTTGACTAATGAAATTGAGATAAAATTATAGAAAAAATGAAAAAAATACAACACTGTAATTACAACTTAACACATATCCAAGGTTAATATCAAGAGAAAAAAAACTAAATCCATGAGTCTAATAGATACCTAATAATTTTTTTAATATTAATTAAAAAAAGAGATTAAACAGTAAAAAATTTTTCCAGTTAGATTATAAAACGAAGCATATTAAAGTGTCATTCATAATGTATTTTTGCTCTTAAAATAGCTTGTATAATATATAAATTCAGGTTCTTCTGTAAATTTTATAATTTAACAAACTATATATGCTCTTAACAAAAAATAATAGATTATAGCCGTTACAATCCAATTGAAAGCTAAAATGATCAATCAATTTAGATTGTTCAAACCATTTAATCAACTGATTTCTATAAAATTCTCAAGTATTCATAAAAAATAAACAAGTAATCGATCGGTTCATGCAAATTCTAATTTTAATAGTTCTAATCATAAAGAGTTTTTAGAACCCTTTTTATCAATCTTTCTAATTGCATGCAAGATGATGTGTGTACATTTTATTTTAATTTGTGCTACCAAACAAAGTATAGAAATACATACTCTTAATACTAAATGAATATTTAAACCAAAGTTTTACCTTGCTTCCTTCTTAAACCTCATCGATGCCAGTTAATGTGATCCTCACGTGAACTTGTTTAAGATCTATTTTAGACCAATCATATCATTAGTAGCTCAATTTTTTATTTTATTTTGGTTATAAAAATATAAATACGTGGTATAAAACTCAACAAGGTTAGTTGAAATGATAGAATAACTGGTCTGAAAGACATTGAACTCAGTGCACCCGCGCCTAACAAGGAGATCGGCTTTGCCTGTACACGACAAAACTGAGTTCAAACTTCAACGATCAGTTGTCTCTTAGTCATCTCTTCTCTTAAACTATCATACCAAATCAAGGGGGCTGACAAAAGAAAGGCTTAAGATCTGAACCCATTGATTTGCCCTTTGCGAAATTACATTTCCATGGCATTCATATAAGAATTAATTAAGATAGTAAAATACAATATAAATGCATTTAAAATTACTCTTCTGTCAAAGTAAGAAAGAATTTTACCTAATTAGGCATTACATTCTTAAAATAAATAAATAAATAAATAAAATCACCAGTTAATAATAAAAATAAGAAAATTCACCTTATCCTAAAGGATGATAAGTTTTTAGATGACGTTTGAGAAGACCTTACCCTGAAACAAAAAGAAAAAGGCGATCAAAAGTTGTGGGCTTCGAAATCAACAAACAAGTTGAAATATTACCTTCAGAGTAGTTGTCTTCTTTACTTGTTTCCTCCATTGAGTCTTCATGAATTGGGACCTCCAAGGTTTGCTCTATAGTGCTTATGTCCTATGTCCTTTGTAAGAAAAACATAAAATTACAAACTAAATAGCCCCATCCATCAGCAAAGCAAATTAGTATAAGCACCATCCTGGCTTCTCCGAGTATTTTAATTCTCTTCTTGTTTCTTTCCTTCTCGCCCTCTTTGCATGCTCTTTGCTTGTCATTTCGGAATGTAAAAACAATCTCTTAGATCCCACTAATTGTGTATTTGAGTGCTCAACATCATTACCATCCTTCATTTCTTGCAGAGCTGCCCCTTGTTGGGTTTTTTAGGAAGAATCCAAGATCTATCTTTCTGTCTGCCTGCAAAATACTTGCAGGGGAGGAAAAATGGGAGACCCGTGGGAATTTGCTGTTCATGCGATAAATGGGAGGTGGTTCTCTGTTTTTGCCTCCTTTTTAATCATGGCTGGAGCTGGTGCTACATATCTGTTTGGCACCTACTCCAAAGACATAAAAGCCACACTTGGTTATGACCAAACGACTCTCAATCTCTTAGGATTCTTTAAGGATCTTGGTGCTAATGTCGGGGTCTTTTCTGGGCTTCTAGCTGAAGTGACACCAACATGGTTTGTGCTTCTGGTAGGTTCTGCCATGAACTTTGCAGGGTACTTCATGATTTGGCTCGCTGTGACTCAGAAGATAGCCAGGCCTGCTGTTTGGCAGATGTGTTTGTATATTTGTATAGGAGCCAATTCCCAAAATTTTGCAAACACAGGAGCTCTTGTCACTTGTGTGAAGAATTTCCCGGAAAGTCGCGGGGTGATGCTGGGTCTGTTGAAGGGTTTTGTTGGGTTAAGTGGAGCTATCCTGACACAATTTTACTTGGCCATCTATGGAACTGATTCAAAGTCTCTCATTCTTCTCATTGGGTGGCTCCCTGCTGCTTTATCTGTGGTTTTTGTGCATACAATTCGGGAAAGAAAGCCCGAGAGGCAACCCAATGAGCTCAGGGTCTTTTACCATTTTCTCTATGTTTCGATTGTGCTAGCTTTGTTTCTCATGGCAATGAATATAGTTGAAAAACAGGTTGATTTCTCTAAAGCAGCCTATGCTGGAAGTGCCGCTGTAGTTTGTGCCATGCTTTTTATCCCTCTCATTATTGCCATTAGAGAGGATTGGATCCAATGGAACCTCAAGAATCAAGATGGAATGAAGCCTGCTACAGAGACAGCCGTTGACAGGACACTAGATATTGCACGAGAAGTGAAGTCTGAAGTCTCAAAAGAGAAGGAGAAGAAGACGATAAAATCTTGTTTCCACAGCATATGGAACAAGCCAGAGAGAGGTGAAGACTACACAATCTTACAAGCACTTTCGAGCATGGATATGCTAATCTTATTTGCTGCTACATTTTGTGGCCTTGGTGGAAGCTTGACAGCAGTGGACAACTTGGGCCAAATCGGTGAATCCCTAGGATATCCAACGAAAACCATCAAATCCTTCGTTTCACTGGTGAGCATATGGAATTATTTTGGAAGGGTTTTTTCTGGATTTGTTTCTGAAAGCTTATTAGTGAGGTACAAGATGCCTCGGCCCCTGATGATGACATTTGTTCTCCTTCTGGCATGCGTAGGCCACCTCCTCATTGCCTTCCCTTTCTCAGGTTCTGTCTATGTAGCATCAGTGATTATGGGGTTCGCATTTGGTGCCCAACTGCCATTGCTGTTCGCTATAATCTCTGAGCTCTTTGGCCTGAAGTACTACTCTACATTGTTCAATTGTGGACAATTAGCGAGTCCTCTTGGGTCATATATACTTAATGTGAAGATCACTGGACTTTTATATGATCATGAAGCACTGAAAGAGCTAGCAAAGAAGGGCATGAAAAGATCATCAGTGAAGGAACTGATCTGCATGGGGGTCCAGTGTTACAGGGTTCCCTTTATAATTTTGTCTTCTGTGACATTGTTTGGTGCTCTCATTTCTCTGGTTTTGGTGATGAGGACAAGGAAATTTTACAGCAGCGATATATACAAAAAGTTCAGAGAGATTCATGGAGTGAGCTGAGATTGAGAACAAGCTCAAATAAGATTGAGGGGACATGGATGAAACAAGGTCATTGTACTCGCCAGATTGATTGTATTGGCATAATTTATGTAATCGGGAACTTTCATGTTCATTGTCTCAACAAATTGTTTTTTTTTTTTTTTTTGCTTTTAGAAGTTTAAAACAATGAAAAATACATTTCAGAAATGGTAAGTTTGTCACCAACGTATCAAACTTGAACGAAAGAGGGAGACCGACTCACTCCAAGGTTGTCGATTTTATTTTCAATTGGTGTTAAATTATTTTAAATTGTAATGAAATGTTTCTATTTTGAAGTGTTTTAACATGTTATTTCGAAGTTGTATGGTTTTTATATATATAAATTATTTAGAATTGTACAATTTAATCTAAAAAAGATATAATAAAATAATTTTTCTGAACAAAATTATGCTCATATATAATATTACGAGAATATCATCATCAATCTTGCAAGATCATCGTATTCTCTGATTGCTCTGAAATTTTAACATAATATATAAATATATCAAAAGACTCCTCGTAAAATTTCATCTTAATCTAACGGTCTGATTAAGAGATATGATTGATATTATAAAATTATTCATTATTTTAAAAAATATTATTTGACCGAAACGAACAGACAGAATGAAACCGGAACATTGTAGCTGGTATATAACAAAAAAAAACTAGAATGAATCGAAATTTAAACCATGATAAAACAATATTATTTTATTTTAATTTTTTAACTAACATAAAATATTTTATACATTTCATTTGAAACGACAACTGATGCTCCATGATGAAAATCCATGAGATAAAAACAGGTGACCGTTCTAAGAATGATTGCCCGGAAAAAAGAACATAAGAGATTGATGCTTTCATCGTCAAAATTTGAGAAATAATGGCGTGTTCTTTTGTGGGGTTCACGGGTGGATTGGATTGGAATGGCATCCTATCAGCCTGTGGTTGTCTGCGAGTAAGTTCAATCATTCAATACTGGTTCACATGTCTCCACACGGGAGCAATCGAGCACAGCAGTAATATTCCTTCTTTTTTTCTTCTTTTTGGTTTATAGTATGGTCCATTGAATCTTAAGCTAGATGAGGATATATGATTCTTCTATGTTACATGGTAATCAAAATTTAAATATATTTACTATACAAAAATATTCAGCAAATGAGGTCACATGTGCTGTTATTGTTTTTTTTTTTTTTTATGCAATGAAACATCACTCTTCAAAAAACATATTGAAAAGCGTATTTTGTAGTTTTAGATAAATGAGGAAAATCCTGATTGTTTTAGGCTCTTACAAAAAATGCATGTTTTGACTCGAATTTAAGATTTGTTGTATAGATCTCAAGCCCTTTATTATCACGTCATGCCTTTTAAGAACATACATGTTGTTATTGTTACAAGATTGTTTGTACAATTTATATTATGAGTTATATTAAAAAGCTATTAAAACCCTTTATAAAGGGGGGAAAAAACAAGAAAATCTTACTAATATTGAATAAAAAATATAAACATGGAAAATCATTCTTTCACATAGGAAAATAAAAAAGGACTCCAAAGCATAATAATACAAAACATGAAAATATAAAATTAATGAAGGAAAACATTTAATTTCCTAAAACATATTATATTTATGTCATCCCAGGCCTGAGAGGACTTATCCTCGAGTTCAAATTGCTCTTACCTTTGATCTTTTATATGTCTAATCAAGATTTTTTATTTTATTTTTTTTAAAATGTTGAATAATTTTCGACATCAACCTTAGCTCTTTCATTTGAAAATTTGTATTCATTTATCCCTCGAACACACGTATACCTTTTGTGATAACAATAAGCCTCTAATTAAAAGGATCAACATAGTTTAAATCAAAATAAAAAATTATCAAAATTCTTTTAGTATTTTATTTTCACTCAACCTCTAACTTATTAAAAATTATAATGATAATGATATTATCACTACTATTGCGATAATGTTTTCATGATATCATCATCAACATTATAACAATCAAAATAAAAACATCTCAACTTGGTGGAGAATATCAATTCACATTTATCTCATCATAAACATGATCATTAAATTCTATACAATACTCATCATAATCAAGAAGTTATCTCATATTCTCATTTGCTTATGCTTCTAAAATAGGTTTTCAAAACTAGTTGTGGATTTATGATCACTTATAATCTCTTAGACTCTTTGTTTTTTTTAATTCACGTGTAAATTTTGCAATATGTCTTTACATGTCTTCTATGACTAGTTCTAGACATCTCTTTTCAATTTCGAGATATGTCTCTCCATTCCTAACACATTTCTCTCATATGAAGAAAACCTTATTATTCTTTTATGTCTTGATGTGCAATCTTTTTTAGCTATGGTTATTCTATCAAATAGCTTTAACCATTAGGAAGTTTTGGGTTTTGCTAGTAAATAAAACATGCAACAAAACAACAATAATATTCAACATAAAATTCTAACAAATGACCCCACCCCGTCCAATTTATTATAAAAAATAAAATAACAACACAAATACCCATTTAATCTAAGAATTAAAGGTTAAATTATCTGACAATAAAGGAACTAAGATACTTTTACTATACAAGAATATTGAAAATAACAAGAGAGAGAAAACCTTTGGTTTTTATTATAAAAATAAATATTTTATTTTACTATGCATTTTTATTTGAAGAAAAGCTCCTCAAAGAATCCCAATTTATTTAGTATAAAGTGTAATTTGATATAAATTCATTTACATCAAAGGTTGATTTACAATTGCTTAGGATTACAATTAATTTCTTCTTTGTTTCTATTCAAACCAAACCAAACCAAACCAAACCATCCATATTTGAATAAATTTGTATTTTTCATAACTTCATATCCTATGTTTTAATTTTAAGACTTAGAATATATATAATAATCAAGAAGCCTTTTAAAAAAATAATAATAAAAAAAAAGATCTTCAAAGAAACTAAAGAAGTCTTAAGACCGATTTTTATTGTTTGTTTTGAATAAAGAGGAACATATTGTAATTACATATAATTTGAATTCATTAAAGAAAAAAGGATTAAATTTAAACGAAGTATAATAAATATAAACGATAGTGTTAGTATTTCAAATAGTAAAACTAATATAATAATGATTAGAAAAGAAAAAAAATGGTGTTAATTTGAAGAAAAAAAATCTAGGAAAAAAGAGAGGAAAA
This sequence comes from Salix dunnii, assembly GCA_015731905.1. Taxonomy (NCBI): domain Eukaryota; kingdom Viridiplantae; phylum Streptophyta; class Magnoliopsida; order Malpighiales; family Salicaceae; genus Salix; species Salix dunnii. The sequence goes on from CM027662.1 coordinate 16,832,598, forward strand.
AAGAGGTTATTAAAGAAAAAAGGATTAAATTTAAATAAAATATAATAAATATAAAAGATAGTGTTAGTATATCAAATAGTAAAACAATTATAATAATGATTAGAGAAGGAAAAAAAATGTTGTTAATTTGAAGGAAAAAAATCTAGGAAAAAAGGAAAAGGAAAAGAAAGAAAGAAAAAAGAAAAAGAAGAGGTTCTGTAAAAGGTTCGGAAATTCGAAAAAAAGGTTCGGATAGGAATTGGCGCTTAGCTTCGGGAAGCCGTTAGAGCTCCAAACTTGCTCCAAATATACCGTAATGTTTCCTTCCCTTAGCCCTCTCTCTTCTTTATTTCTCTTTCGTTTTCTTTGAACCAAACCAAAAACTTGATTCCACTCCCAAGTTAAATATTTTCCCTTTCATTGATCCAATCCCTTATCTTTTATCTCTTTGTTTGATACTTTGAAACCATTAGATTCTTGTATCAACTCTGTCTTGAAGATATTTGGTTTCCTTTTCTTTTGCTCTAGAAACCAGTTTTGGACACAAAAACACCATCCGCTTCACTTGCTTTTGATTTCTATAGAAATCGCATTTTCTTCCATACCCTTATATTGGGGTCTCAAGGAGTTGGAAAAGCATGAAAGGAGAGAGAATGCAAAAAAGATCATCATTTGGTAACATAATGAGGAGAAGGCTATCTGATATTACCAACACTAAGTCACAATTCAAAGTGGTTGGCCTCATAGAAGAACATCCAAGGATTCCTGAATCTACTCAAGACTTACTTAATCAGCTTCTTCTGGTACGCGTATCATTTTCTTTTTTGCTAATGGGTCATTTACTTTGAATGCACATGCTTATATGGGGATATGTCCTTGAGATTGTACGGGATGAATTTGTCAGGTTGATTCGCAACATAGTACTAGAATGTCCCTTGTCGTCGAGAAAACGAAGGAAATGAAATGGATTGATTTCTTTTAGTGGTGCGGTAATCCTGTTGGTGGAATGAACCTTGCATTGATTTGGCTTTTGTGTCTTCATTTTTATTAGGTGAAACAGGAAAAGGCAATGCTGCAGAAGCTGGTAGAAGAGAGAAAGTATCCTTTTATTGTTTGTTAATTCTTTCCTTTGTTTGGTTGTTGAGAAAGTAATTATGGGAAATAGGACAAGTAAGAAACCTTACACAATTCACTATTTGGGATTTGGGATCTAAGAAAAAGATTTCACTTCTAACACAAACAACCAGATTTTGACGGATTTGGATTTTTCTTAACTATGATTGAACAGTAAAATTATAGAATTGAGTGGAAATAAATTGCGAGATCTGCGAATGAATTGTCACAATTTACAGTTGCAGAACTTGAATCTTGCTCAATCAAACAGCCAGATGCTAGCGGTATGTTTCTCCCATGCATTGATATTTAAAGCTAATCTCATTTGCGGTGGTATAATTTTGAGTGGTATTTGATTGTATCCTTTCTTATTTAACAGGAACTTAATTTAGGAAGAGAAAAGGCGAGTTTGTTTGAAACACCACCTGCATGCCTTAAATTCTAGTCTTTCTGTCCTTTGGTTTGAGCCTGATTCAGGAATTGGTATTGTCATTTCAGCTTAAGGCACTGCAGCATGAAGTTGTATGCAAGGATGCCTTACGTAAAGCTAGAAATCTGGAACCTCAGGTTAGTTTCACTTTTCATTTTGCTATCCATCGTCAGAATCCATTAAAATGGCTGAGTTTGAGATGCAGCAGAACACACACAACTCTGCATATTCTGTTTCATTGCATTGTATTATCGAGTGATACAGAAAGTGAAAACTAGTAGAATACTGTCTTAGAACTTTAATTAATTAATTCAAGATAAAACCAATTTTATCGATAAATTCTGTAAGTACTTGTAACCCACGAGTAGAGATACTATCCATCATAAGTTGTGTTTTAGAAATGCCTCGATGCTTTGCAAGAGTCATGTCTTCCCTGGTGAGATTATTGTTCTAATAAATAAAATGATATTTCTTGGGTTTTTTCAAATCCTCACTGCGGAACCTCGGCCTGCGTACTCTGTTTTTTAAAAAGAAAATAACTCACTCATGGCACCATTGGATTATTACTAGTTTCTTCTGCTGATTAAACTACTATTATCTTCACTAAGATGCATACTCCTGAATATCTTTAGAATTTAGTTTCGAACTCAAGTTGGTCTCCATTTTACCACCTTGAGTTTGTTCCATGCCATTTAGAAAGGGAAACCCTTCCCCTCAGGCTAGACCACTCTTTTATAGACAAATCACACCATTTAGCAGTACTCTTCTCTTTATATTGTCTCAACCCCCCTCTTAAATTCAGCCTCTTCTATCCTATTTCATGAGGAATTTAATAATTTTCAGCCACACGCTTCTTCTTCCGGTATGATAAATTTGGCTGTATAGAAAATTAAGTTCTTCCTCCAATCGTGGTAGCGTTGAACGGTTTTAAATCAACATGGTCATGAGCATTTGGAGCAAGTTTGACTCCAATTCTTTCGAAACATACAGGAAAGGGGGATCAAGGGAACATATTTTAGTGCCAGACCTTAACAATGAATCTTCTTGTTATGCAGGGAAAAGCAGAGATGAACTGTCAAAATTCTGTCTCCCAGGTGAGTCTCTTCAACTTCATGTGTGTCAGCAAAATTGTTAAAATCATTCTTCTTACTTTTTCTCGCTTGACCACATCGTTGGTTCAAGGAAGTGGAAAAGATAGAAGAGGCGGAATGCTTGCCAGAAGCTAGCAATGATATCAAACCCTGTGGTCGGAGCGGAAGGCGCACAGCAAGAAGTCGATGTAAGCATTTTGACCTGAAGTTCCTTCTGAATGCCATGTAGTTTCTTTTGTTTCACAGTTGTTAACGCAAGGTACTCAACTCAAAAATGACCTGCTGCAGCCATGGGCCCTCCCACAACAAATCGAAAAACTGCAGAAAAAGAGAAGATTGAAGCCAAAAGGTTCGGTCACTTCCATACTGAATGAACGAGCGGTATTCCATTTTCCATGGGGCTCAAACTTTGCAAGTTTACGTAGAAAACCATTTTGTTAGGGTGATATTCTACTAAAAAAGGCTTGCTCCCTATTAATAAAAGGCTTGCTCCCTCTATTAGAATATCACTCCACAATCGTTGTCATTGTTATTTTCGAAAGTACACTAACCTTGAAGCCCGCATTTCCCCTTTGCAGGCGCTGTGCGCAAAGGCAGTCTGCTAGGTTTACGTCCCAAGAGCGGGAACCTGCGGAGAAGTTGTTTGAGATTGAGGATGCTAGGTTTCCAGTTTCAAGAGATAAGTCAAGGAAAGAAAATGGTCAAACTTCATCATCTATCACGAAGGAAGAAACTTGTGGAGCAGGTAATGAAGCACAGGTAACGCTTAGATCTTCAATCGGGAGGCCATTGCGAAGAGCGGCTGAGAAGGTGCAATCCTCCAAAGAAGTTCCACTTAATGTAAAAATGCGCAGAGCAGAATTCGCGGGTGTACAGCAACATTGAGTTATTATAAGAGCTGTTTTTATATTCCATGTTTTGGAAGAACAACATTGTAATCCATGGATGATTGTGGTTTGTTTTCTTGTCAGTTGTTCATGATCTTATCTAATCGCAAAAGGTATCAATGATGAACGAACCCGTCCCGCGAGTATAGCTCAACTCAGCTAGTATATTCTTGTTTAAATACGTATTGTGTTCGTTTTTGCGCCATTTTATTAAGAAAAAATACAATTATAATCTGTTTTAAGCAAGATTTTAGAGATTTTTCAGTAGATTAATCAGCGCATTACATAAATAAAGAGCCTTTTGTAAAAAATGAAAAAAAATCAACAATATCCTAAGCATTTATGAAGCGAAATTCTTTGAAACCCATGGATATGCAGTGCGCGCGCGCGAGCGCACCATGGATGAATCTATGATGGTCGGGCCGTCACTTGAGTTTTAGGACATGATTTTACAAGTCCCAAGTTGTAGCAGTGAAGACCAGATCGGAGGACAACAAGCCCATCCAACGAAATTAGACAGCTACAGCCACACTGAATGGGGGGAGGAATGAAAATGATGTTTTTTTTATTATTTTAAAAAATATTTTTGATATACTAAAAATTTTTAATTTAAAATATTTATTTTTTTTCAAAAATATTTTTAACACACAAGGTAAAATATTTGATTGAAACAAAATGTAAAATACCCATAAGCGAGCCATCGACTCCAATGCCCATAAGTAAAGAATATCTTGATTAATAAGAATTACTAAATAAACTATTAATATATTTTACTAAAAGAAATGGAGAAACATATGGTGAAATAAAAATAATGGGTGTTTTTATAGAAGTACACGATTGGAACAATCAAAAAGTTAGTGCACTAAAATAAAAAAATTAATTTAGTTTTGATTTAACATTTATCCTTTTTCATATTGATTATGGTATATCCAAATTAGATTTATTAATATTTTTATTTAAAAATACATTAAAAGTATTATTTTAAAATATTTCTCACATTAACACGTGAAAATAATCTAAAAACACTAAAAATATTAAATCTAAAATAAATAAAAAATAATTGTTTTTAAAAACAATTTTAAAATAATGTCAAAGAAGGTTTTAATATTTTATTAGAAAGTTAAAAGAATTAAAAATGACATAAAAGACGCGCTTTCAAGTTTCAACGTCGTCTTCGCGTACTTAGAAAATAAGTTAGAAGAAGTAATTTTTTAATTATCATGCTAATTACTTTTATTTAAATATTAATAGCTGACAGCAAGATATATATATATATATATATATATATATATATAGTGGTGAGCTTGAAACCATATACTAGCCATGACCTCAAGTCATCAATAGTCTCTCCATTGTTCACTTTAATCGCCCAAATTCTTCGTAGTAACTAACTGGATTAGATTGGACTGGCACTTACCAAGTTCTTCCTGGTAAACTAAACCGTGTGGGTCCCCTCTTTCTTTCCCTGTCTTTTATTTTTTATTTTTTTTATTACAAAAATAAAATAGAGAGAGCCTGAGTTTCAGATCATGGAGTGTTATTTAAGATAAATTAAGTTGTCCAGAAATTATTTTTAAAAATTATTATTATTATTTTGATAAAAAAAAATTAAGAAAAACAGATCCGACATGGTAATAAATGAGTCTATGATCGACCTTTATTTTTTAACGGGTTAATAAAAAAAAAAAATTAAACTCGTTCAAATCCTAATAGACTGGCGGGTCATGTTTTAAAATAATAATAAAAAAAAATTGAGTGGTCTTAGTCTGTCAACTTGGTATAATTGAGTTAGAAAAATATATATTTATTTATATAGGCTAGAGCTCAAGCTACTGAATAAAGATATTGACTTATTGACTTGTAATAACCAAATATTCGTTTCTTGCAATTGAAAATAACTTCTATTCACTTGACATAAAAACCATACACATGTGTAATGTGATGCATGCCACCCCCATAGCCCACCGTACCACGCCCGCCCTTGCCAGTTGCTAGCCCATTTAACAAAAGATTCCACCCCTGCAAATAATTTAATATAAAGTTTGATTTTGCCACGTGTCATTCTCTTTATCTTTTACCCAATAAAATCCTGTTTTAAAATATTTTCAAAAATTATTTTAAATTTATTTAAAAAAATATATATATATCTATCAAAAATTTTTTTTGATATATTTTTAAATAAAAATTATTTTCAAAAATAGTTTAGTGATTTTTGTTTTTAAGATGATAATAATAGTAATAGTAATAGTAATAATTAATAATAATAATAATAATGATTAATATGTGCTCTGCAACGCAGTAAAATTTCTTGATTTTATCATCGTTATGCTATGAATAAATCTATTAAAGCGGTAAATTATATTGAAAAAGTAATTTATGGTCTAAAAATGAATGAATAATTAATTTAATTGCGAGAAAATTATAAAATCATAGGTCGTTTTCATTACAAAGTGGATGTATACAGAGAAATAAGAAGAGGGACGTGGCAGAGCCTAAATAATATAATTAAGTAGTAGAACCCGAGTATTCAAACCATCCTCACATGCTTGGAAGGAATAAAGGATGAAACGGACAAACTTGTGCGTCGTTTTATCAGACTTCGAGACCCCAAAACCGCGTCACGTCCTAATCACGGGTCGTTAAATAAGACTTTATTTTTTTTTTTTTAATTTTTAATTTTAAATCCAAAGGAGGAAGTCGGTCTATTATTTTGTTATAGGATTGAGTTTCTTATCATGTTTAATGTGTAAACCTAGATTAAAATAAGAAGCCTTGTTTGGGAGTGCTATATTTTATAATATATATTTTTAGATTATTTTGTTGCATTAATGTCAAAGATATATTATACTTTAAAAAATAATCGCAACTATAACAGTTCTAGAATAATAATAATTAAATGCTTTAAATTGATATGAGAGACTCGTTTTAAATAGTATCTTGAGAAATGATTTAGGCTTGAATGACGCTAAAGTTCCTCGAGTATTTTCAAGAGCAGAGCTAGAATGAAAAGACAAGATTTTTTTTGTTTTTTTCTTTCATTTTAGTAGCTTCAAGGAAATACGTAAATTAAAGAGTAAAAATAATATTTTTAATTTGAAAAATTATTCATATATACTAGTCAAAAGATCTAAAACTTTATTTGATATATATTTTTGCAATATTTGAAGTTGCATTAGTTAATTACTATTAATAAATAGTTATATCAATATCAAATGTATGAAAAAACAGCTAACTTTTCTAAATAGATATTTTTCTATTTAAATGTGTATATGAAAAATTAATGAATGTATATCATTTAAAAAATTATATTATCAATTTCGCTTTCTAAGTAGTCTTTTTTTATTGGAGAGCTCTTGTAATGATTTTTTTAAATAAAAAACTATTAGCATAACTAGGGTGGTTTTTTTTTTAAGGTCTCATATGACCCCTTTCTACACATCAATATTCGATACACAATAATACATGAGGTGAGGCCATGTAAAAAAAAACTATTTAACTAATCAAGCAAATAATTCTTTTATATGGATAAATAAATGAATAAAACTACTACAATATCATATATATATATATATATATATATAAACAACATCCACGACCTAATCTCTTGACCCAAATGAACTAAACCGTCCTGCTTAAAAGAACATATAATCTAGGGGTAAGAAATGTTATTAAAATAGAAACTTGGGTCGGAGAAAGCTTTAACTTTGGTGGAGCGACCGATTGGTGCTTGGGATTCCATAGATCTCCAAGAACATGACATGATTAGGATGGAATTGACTACTCACCTATAGATTTAGCGTCTGTAAGTAAGTGTGATTAAGATTATTTTTAAAAATTTATTTTGTTTAAAAATATATTAAAATATTTTTTTTATTTTTTAAAAAATTATTTTTAATATTAAAACATAAAAATGATCTAAAAATATTTTTAATTTAAAATAAAAAAAATCATTTTCTTAAGAAAATAATTTTAAAATACAATACGAAACAGCCAATTAAAAAAAGACACTGCATTTGATTCTCTTTTCTCAATTTATTGGTTATCTTGGCCCCACACGGTTAAACAAAGTTGGCATCGGTCGTTAACTTGAGGGCAAAAAAAAAAGTTGGCATCCATGATTCTCTTCCAGGTCCCTCCCGACAGTTATTAGCCGTTAAGACCCCACTTTAATTTACCTGTATCCAAGAGAATAAATTATTATTTTCGTTTCTGTATTTTTAAGTAAAGCAGTCAGTAAATATTAAATTACTATTTTACCTAGCCACCAATATTCCTGCCTTGATGTGACCTCTAATGACGTGTGCATCCCAGATTGTTTTTATGATATGAGCAATCGATTTAATTTTATATATAAGTTAGTGTGTTTGTTAAATCTTGATTTTTAATGTTAAATTTTTTTATTTTTATGAGTGTGGTAAATATTATTTTTTAAAATATTTTTTTATTGAGAAATGTATTAAAATAATATATTTTTATTTTTTTAAAATTATTTTTGACATAAATACACAAAAATTATTTAAGAACATCAATTTTTTTTAATTTAAAATAAAAATAAATATTTTTTTTCAAAAACATTTTTAAAACAGAGTGTCAAGCACTCTCATAACCTCCCTTGCCAACCCTAGAATGTAATCCAAATAATTATCTTCCAATACTTTTTTTTTTTTATTCGAGAAAAACTCACCTCTCGAAAAATATATTTTGTGGATTCAGATGAGTGAGTTAAATCTTGGTTGTTCCAGACTCTTACAAAAAAATGCATGCACCGACTCGAATATGATACATGTTGTACAGATCTCAAATCATTTATCATTACGTCACGTCTTTTAGATATACCTTCCAATACTAATATGAGAATATTTGTTTTTATATTTAGAAAATTAATATTTCTTGTATTTTTATATTGTTTTGATGAGTTATTGTGTCTAGAATAAATCTTAAAAAATATATAATATTTTAAAGTAAAAAATATTTAAAAAAAGAAATTAAAAGAGTGTATTATATATAGCTTTTGAAAGAATCAATTGTATCAACTGTCCCAAAAGAAATTCGTTATTTCTTTTGAGAAAACTCCATTGTTTCTTTACTAAGGTGGTTATAACTTTAAGACTCCCCCCGAGATCTAAATGCCCATGACACCATGAGTGTGTTCTATCCAAGATTCTTAGCATCAAATCTTTTTACCACAATTAACTAACCTATCTTTTATTTATTTTTATTTTTTTTAGCCACAAATAAAGTAGAATCGCTAAGCATTTGATAATCGAGTGACCCAATAATATGCTTGCTTGTGTAATTATGGAAGCGACCATGCATGTCTTCATATGTTTTTTTTGTTTTTTTTATCCATTTAACGCAGATCTTATCCATGGCAGGAAAAAACCCTAGTTTTGGCCGACCGGATATTTCAAGAGCACCCTATATCTCCAACCTCAATGGAGGACCATATTCATTTGGGTTCTCACGGTTGCCTACACATGGAGGCTTGTGTTGGGTTCCACTTATAATTAGTAGTGTAGCTCAAGATAGAATGTTGTTGTCCATGTTGCCAACCAGATTATCATGGTCTCTTGGACATGACTTTGTGAACGTTTAACGTTGGACTACATTATATCGGTAACAAGAGGATAATATGTCCCAAAAAATGCCAACACTTCATCATATATTAGTAAGAACTGGTTGGATATGCAGAGGCTTGGTCTGGCGGTCTAGTAGGTAAGGTTCTTTTTCTCTCATCCCAGTTCAAGCCCCACTAATGCATATCTGATATCTCTGTAGTGCCTTATCTTTTTATTAAGCTTGCAAGATGTTCAACGAGTCCAAAAATTAGTTGAGGTATATGCAAGTCGGTTCGAATACCCTAATTATATATAAAAAAAAGAACTAGTTGAATTTTTTTTAAAATACACACACACACACACATCATAGAAAACTATTTGATATTTTTATTAATTCAATTCGGCTTTGCATATTAGACTTAAGATCTCTAGGTTCAACTCGCTAATTAACCTGGGTTAAGATTGAGTCATGTTGACATAATTTAGTTAATTTGGCCGGTTTAAAAACTGCCTAGTCTATCAGTAAAAAAATTATCCGAGGATGAAATTGAAATGAAAACAACATTTTAACTTAATTTATTTCCAAACCCGAGTGTAAAATTAAAAAACATAGAGTTATCTTAGCATGACCCGTTCATCTTGACAAATTCAAAGATACCTACTTGACCAATTAATAGTGAAATTGAAGGGAAAATAATGAAATTAACAAAAAGAATCTCAATCTAACTCCTTGCTTAAACTGATTTTAAAATTAAATCATTTCCGGTGTAAAGTAAACCAAAACATTCTAGAGATTGAATTAATAAAAATAAAAAAACAATAGAATTCTGAGTTAAAAAGAGAAAAGAAAAATCACTGTGTAGAGTACAGCAGGGGAGCTCCATAATCATTCTTAATTAATTAATTATTTTTCAACTAAAGAAGTAATCGCACTTGAATATATTCATTAGTATAGTAGATAAAGATGATATCCTAGAATGATGTATCTTGTCTCCTCTTTTGTTATGCCAAGGTTACTTTCTTAAAGAGGAGAGCAACCAGATGATCCAGGAACTTGGCATGTTATATACAATATTCATTTATTAAAGTAATAATTATAATAATTAACGAGTATCATGGCATGTTTATTGTCATTATGACCATCATCATAATTATAATTGTAATAATTATTATTTTGATCATCATCTCATAACATGCATGAGACACCGCACTGACATGGTGCCACATATTCTCTAAAGGTTTTAGCTTTATGAATTTTACTGACAAGGATGAATTTTTTTACTTGAGAAAATTTTATTTTTTTTAAATATATTTTATAAATTTAAGTGGGTAATTAAAATTTTAGTTATTTTAAATTTTTATAAAAAATATATATATTCATTTAAACTCGAAATCTGTTTCGTCAATATAATAAAATGATATTTAAAATTCCTTATTTTCCTCTCGTTTATTGGCAGAAGTAACAATGTAGGAAAGAAATTATGAAGGACCAATATGCTTTCCATATAATCGTTATTTCCTAAATTTGTACCAGTTTACAACCCACTTTATGGGTCACAAATGGCTTAGAGTACTATATATTAAAAAAAAAAAAAAAAGAGTTTATCTACTTTCAAACAGCAATATTCATTGTGGATTAGTTGAGTTCGAGTTCTCATATTCTACATGTAATTTCACAATTATTATTTTTATAAATCTATTTTTTTCTAGTTTTTCAAAATTTTAAATAAACTATTAAGCTTAATTCCTGATTAAATTAATGTTAAGGGATAAAATTAAAAGGAAAGTTAATTAAAAAACACTTTATTCAACCAACTAAATTAACTATCTAAGTTATGAGATCAAAATGATTTATAGAATATAAATTAAAACAAATTATGAAATATAATTATCAATAAATAATTTAAATATATCAGAAAAATGTGTTTTTAAAATCATTTAAAGAAAGATTTGATATTGATAGATGTACATAGTGACCAGAGAAAAAAAAAATTATTGGGATGTTTGGGAGTACAATTGGAAAGTGTTTTTGAAAAAAATTGAATTTTTTTTTTATTTTAAATTAATTTTTTATTGATATTTTTAGATTATTTTGATGGACTAATATCAAAAATAAGTTTTTTTTAAAATAAAAAAGTAAAATATTTTAAAAAATAACCTCAACCCACCCCCAGATAATCACTATATATTCCATGTACAAGCAATTTTTTAGGCACACTTGATTTGAATGCTCTAAAATCGTAGATAGCTTCAATTATTATTTTCCAATACATGCACATTCTTTAACAATCTCGTCACATTCTATTTGGATAAAAAATCGAAGACTTTTCAAACTGATTTCAAAATTGGAAAGTAATTTGTAATTATAAATAAAAGACTTTTTACCTAGGACAACTTGCATGTATTGGGCTAATTTTATTTGTCAAAGCTACATTTAGGTAGTGTTCTAAAATATAAATAATCTGAATGGAAAAGATAACATATAAAATAAATGTTTTCTTAGAATGTTTTCTCTCTATATATATTTTTAAAATAAAAAACATAAAAAAACCCATGTCTACTCCCCGTCACTGCCATCTTTATCTTGTCTCGAAACATAAACTAAATGCTAGGTGTGGGAAAGCTTGGAAAAAGAACATGGCATTATCCTTTAATAGGGCGAGTCTTACATTAGTCAAACCAGCCTTCTTTCCCACAAGGAAGACTCCCTTGTTCAGACGGGGTCCATCACCTTTCTTTGGACATCTATATTGGTGGGAAAGTTTGGTCACCAGCTCCTTTCTCTGACCATTTAAACATATATCTATATCTATATATATATCTATATATATATATATATATTGTGGAGGATTGACTTACTAAATCACAGGCAAGATGGGTGAGGGGGGAGGGTTAGGTTTTTTTGTGCAAATTAGGGATATGTATCGCATTGTGCATTGAATGTATTGTCATTGGCGATTGCGAACGGCACATGCAAGGAAGCTCTCAAGTCAAAAATGAGAAGTAAAAGGAATAATTTATTTGTCATCATGTGTATGTGTTTGTCAACAAAAGAAACATATACCGATTATTTGCCTCCTAAATCCAGCAGAAATTCTAGGTTTGCAAAATTATAATATGAATTTCTTTAGACGGCCTCTATTTATTTACATGGTAATTATTCTAGAAACCATGGAGGACAGAGCTTCCGATGATGACTTCGATTTAAGTTCATCCCAGCATGCAATAACTCATTATTACTTATTATATAAGCTCGAAGGCAATAAATTATGGTAATTAAAATACTGCAATTAATCCATAGCTCAGCCATGGTTTGACTTCAAATACTCGATCATAATGATATGCAGACATCCTCGTCCTAGTTATTAACACTTCAAATGACCTCTTGCATGTGTTTAAATTCTAAATACGTACTGCCCCATTTGAATCTATCTATCTATCTATCTATCTATATATATATATATATATATATATATATATATATATATATTGGTTATTTGTCTTTAATATCGTTCTAAAATGGAAATTTAATTACGATGGAATAAAAAAAATAATCCAAAAATACAGGATGAATTGATCGAGGAATTATTCTGCGGGCAACAGGGAAATACGAGACTCCAGAAGACCAAGTAATTATTTTATTAAATTCTTTAAACCCATTGAAAATAAAAAAATTATTTCGAGTTTCCAAGTGAAAGTTAAAGAATCGTACCTAAAAGTAACTTCAAATTAGTTAATTGGTTTACCATCGCATTAGAATATTCCTGTTCAACGAGTTCGTTCAGAAAGCAGTCAACTTCAGGATTTTTATACCCTAAAAGTAACTTCATTGTATTTTAAAAATATTTTAAAAAAAATATTATTTTAAATTATTTTTTTAGATCATTTTCTGATTAAAAATAATTTTTAAAATATAAAAAATATAATTTTTAATAAAAAACAACTGTAACCGGAATCTCAAACAATCACTTTGTCCAAGACTGTCCAGACATCCCTCTTAATTCTTTATCCATATGAAGTTAAAGATTAGGGTTTAGCATATATTTCATCGATCCTTTATTTATTTATTTTATATTTTGCTAATGTGTGCTCTGTCTTCAATCTTTTTAATAGAATTATCATTGCCCTCCATGATTTTTCAGTAAATGACCCCCCCGTTAATAATGGTGTAAAATCTTTGTTAGTTTAAGACGTGCTGTAATAAATATTATTCAAGCAAAATAAAAATAAAAACATAAATATTTGGTTAAAGGGACAAAAACACAGATAAAAATTAATTTATTATTTTCATATTTTAAATTATAAGGTAGTAATCAAGTTCTATTCGAGTACCACAGGATTTATGACAAGAAGGGGGGGAGAAATCAAATTCCATTGAGAAAAAAAGAGAGAGAAAAATCAAAGAGCAGACATGTTTTGGACTATGGAGTGTTGTATGGACGAGGCAGCCCTCGTGGGAGAAATTTCTGCCGTTTTGTTTGATGAAAGTAATCATTCGACACTGAATATTCAAAGTTCGTCTATTAAGAAATTGTAGCTACATTTTCTTTGGATTAAACAAACATATTTTCCCTTCATATATGGATTAAACAAATATATTTTCCCTTCATATATATATATATTAATGTCAATTTAAAATCTCGATGAGAAAATAACAATGTCTTTTATATTAGCAACACAATCATTCTTCTTTCTCTCCAATCAAAATCCATTTTGATGGTGAGTTTGATTTGGGATTTGGAAGATTTTAAATTTAGATGTGTTATTATTGCCCGCTTTGCATTTCATCTCAAAAATATATTTTTTATTTTAAATTAAATTTTTTAAATATTTTTAGATCATTTTCATATGCTAATGTTAAAAAATATTTTTTAAAAAATATAAAATATATTATTTCAATGTATTTTTGAATAAAAAAACACTTTAAAAAATAATTTTAATCACACTCTCAAACAGACACTCGATTTTGTATTAAAACATTCATTCTTTAAAACATTTTCTTGGAGCTCTTAATTAAACTTGAAAGAGCGTAATCACTATATCATTGACTCTCAATGTAAGAGATTATTGATTGATTTTCTGGTAACTTCAGTAATTTTTCCCAATCTCTCTAGAAATGAAGCAGAAGTCCACTTGTTGTTAGCAGCTAACAAAGAAAGGAGACGGGTTGGTTGCCGCAGACAAGGAGAGGACTTTGAGCAAACCAAATTCTAAGATAGTTGTCGATTGTTTTCAATTTCCTGGTATTTTTATTCTTAATAATAAAACAAAGCTTAAACCTAAAAATTGATTTTAATATTGACTACAACTTGTCGGAGTTGTAGGTGGCTGCGATGGAAGTGAAAATGATGGAAGATGGTGGGTTGTGAGTAGATTTGTTTTGAATTTTCCTGGTTGTTTTTATTTTAATATTCAGATTTGTCTATTGTGTTTGTAGTCAAAAAGAAAATTCAACCCTGCTTTCAATTTAATTTATTTAGATTTTTATGTTGATAAATAAATAAAGTGTATATTATAAAAGAAAAAAAATGACTAGGTTTTGATATGTGAGAACAACCGTTGGAATAAGAAGATTAAAAAATAAATTATAAGAGCACTTTGGATATTAAAATTATTATAATTGCAAACTTATAATATCTTAAGATTGGACTGTGAAACCCGTGTCGATTTAATGCGTTGTTATCTTAATAGTATTTTTTTTAAAGGGAAATATTGAATTGAATTGAATTTTTTTCAAAAATATTTATCATGAGATTGAAATGATTGGATATTTTTTTTTTTGAAAAAATACATTGTTACTCCGTATTTACTCTTCAAAACCGTACCTTGAATTATTAGACCAAAAGCATGCTATATAGAATACCATGAAATTAGGATTAAAGGATTAAATTGGAAATAACATTTAAGGCTTTTAAAAAGAGTTGAGAAATGTTTTTTGAAAGAATAAGATTCGAATGAAAATCCATATAAATAAAATGACAACCCTAAAATTTTGACATAATCAATTACGACTTCAAGAGGAGAGAAGAAAAAGAAAGTGTTTCGATGCTTTCATTGACACAACAGAAGAGGTATTTTGGTTGTCGAGAGATGATGCACATTTTAATCATTATATATATAGACACACATACACACACACTAAATTTCTGATCTGATAATAATAGAGAAAATCTTTGTGAAAAATACAAAAAAAAAACAATAGATGGTTTTTTTTTTGGGCTTCCAAAAATATTTTAATTTGTTTCACTATATTTTTATTTATTTATTATTTTTTAAAATTTATAAAAACACAAAATTACCCTCAATTGGCATAATAATAACAAAAATACATTGTAAAAATACAAAAAATACCCATCGATTCAAAATATCTATATTATTCCAATGAAGAATATAAATGTTTTTTCCAAATCTCATTAGATTTTGTTAATATTTGCAATATTTTGTAGCATAAATTACTAACGTATTGTGAGATCAACGAGATACCTCATGTGTTTGAATGTTTGATTTCTTCTTAAGTACATCATGGGTATAAAATAGGTTTTCTATCAAAACTTTAAATTCTTGGATAATCGTTGTAATTCCATAATATTCTAGACAAATTATTGTAATTTACCCAATTTTATATTAAAATTATAAAAAAAGAAAAAGTTAAATAAAAGATAACAAGATCAATCTAGAGAATTGTTCAGTAAAACTAAAGTAGAGATGGCAAAAACACTGTGGATCCCCTCGTGGCACACTGTTTTTCAGAGAAATGCTTTTTTTTTTAGTCTGTTTATGCCCTTTTATTTTATTCTATTTAGGTAACCGAAATTTTATTTTCTAAAAATAACCAAAAAAATCAAGGTCTTTTTTTCCTCCAAAATCTCATCCTTTCATTTACATTTTTATTTTGGTTCAAAACTATATTTTATTAGTTTTCTAGATCTTGAATTTAAGGGATGAAAGAAAAAGTATGAGAAAAACAATGAAGAAGAGAGAAAATTGATATTTGACTAATTTCTAGCCATGAAATTAAATTGTTTTTGCTATTGATGAGTTTTATTTGAATGAAAGGGTTCATTTTGGTAATTTCTTATTCTTTATCTTTCTGAAAACCCTACATCAAAGTTGACAATTTTATTTTCCCTTTTTAGTTTTTTTTCCTTTTAAATATAAATATAAATTCTCTCTCTATGTATCATAGCTGTTAGTTTTGCTTCGGTTGGCGTTTCATTTTTTTATTGGCACGAAATATTTCAGTTTCGGAGCGTTTCGGTAGGTCGTTTTGGGGTTGTACTGTTCATATATATATATATATATATATGATAAAAATTAAAATTTAATAAATATAATTCAAATTCAAGATAAAATAACTTAATAATATATAATACAAACACAAAGTCAAACAAACATAATATCAAAATTAGAAACATTTCTAAAAATTATATATTATTTAGTTCATCACAACTATAAGTAAACATGAAAAATAACTATCTAAATTTTTGTTTTTAAATTGTTTTTTTACGAAGGTGCTCGGGGTGTTTCAATTTATTTTTTTGATGAAAAAAAAGCAAAAAAATTAATTTTTATTGTTTTGATTTTCTAATTTTTAATATATCTAAGTAAATAATATATATATATATATATATTGTTCGGACCGAAACGGAATAGCCGATTCATTCCCGACGCATTCCAGCCAGAATTTGCCCGGAATTTTTGATATGAGCAGGAATAAAAATTAGGGTAAAAACTACGTCTTTTTATCTATTTTTTTTTACTGGTACGAAGTGTGCCGTCCATTTCGGTCGGAATGAAACGGAACGGACAACTATGCTATGCATATTATAAGTGGATCAAAAACTTGATTTCAAAATACAAACAAATTAAATCTAACCAAGTTAATGATTTATATGATAGATGAATCATGTTGATAAAATACTTTGTAATTACAAATATTTTTTAAAAAATAAAACAATGCCAACTTGAAAAAAAAGAAGAAGAGAGTCGAATCAAATTTTAAAAAGAACAACAAGATTATATTTGGACATGATAGCTTGAACAAGTTTATTAAAGGGATTGTTTGAAATTATTTTAAAAAATATTTTTTATTCAGAAATATATTAATATTAAAAAATATATATTTTTTAAAAATTATTTTTGATATAAGCATATGAAAATAATTTAAAACTATTTTTTTTAATTGAATATAAAATTAAAACATATATTTTTTCAATTATTTTCAAAATAATAAACCTCTCGGATCAACCTCCACAGTCGCTGCATGATTTTAATTTGGCATATGTAACTATCAGATAGTTTTATTAAAATCATCCCTCAGGTTTTGAATCCAAATTTTAAAAATAATATATAACTCAAGAAAAATAATTAACAAATTTCTTTTTACATTAAAATTAACTTTTAGTACGGAAACCAAGCATGAAATGAGTTCCAAGTAGAAATCCCGATGGATACATCTTTGCCACAGAGATTTAAACAGGTGTTCGAGAGAGAAAATCCACACCATCCAAAGCTATCGTACCCTGTGTGTTCAAAAGTCGCTGCAATGGCCATGCTTCGACTTTCGAGCAGAAAGAAAAGAAAATCAACAATTTTTAAGTTCCAAGTACGAGGAATTAAACCAGATTAAACTGTGCCCCTTTCCAACCAAGCTTGCCTCGTCACATAGAATTTCCCGGAGATTTTTAAGGTAACAAATAATATTTCGACAATTTTTTCCCCAGCAATGTATGCAAGTAGATAAAAAAGTACACACTGATCTCTCCCCTGCCTCCATAACTGTACACCGGGGACTAGTCTTTTCCCACTTTCACCGCTCCATCTCATAATTGTCATGTTATGGAGGGTGAAGGGAACAGCCAAACTGAACCTTCCCTCGGTGTAAAATACTGACTTTACTCTATCTCCTCGGGAGAAAGAGACAGAAAAAGCAGAGGTAGGATTTTAGAAAATTTGCATCTGGAGCCTTTGGCTTTTTGTGCTTTTGTCTAACCCTCGCACAGTGAGAAGGGCTACAGATACAGACCGTGGAAAACAGTGGAGGCTAGAGCTTGATAGCATTAGCAACTTCTTATAAAGAGCAATTGGCTAGCTAAGCCACTCAAACCTCCCCCCCCCACCTCTTCCTCTCTCTCCCTTGAAAAAAAAGAAGCAGCTTTGCTTCAGTCCACAAATCGAGTGAAGAAAAGCATGGACAGCCAGAGAAGTTCTG
The DNA here is from genome assembly GCA_015731905.1 of Salix dunnii. Lineage (NCBI taxonomy): Eukaryota > Viridiplantae > Streptophyta > Magnoliopsida > Malpighiales > Salicaceae > Salix > Salix dunnii. The sequence continues at coordinate 16,850,867 of CM027662.1, forward strand.
TTCTAGGCTGGAGTTACTACAGCCAAGGAAAGGTAATACATTTCTTGAATTTATTGGCTTTTTAAGGATTAATTTTGCTTCGTGTCTTCCATGTTCTCTGATGTTAGGAGTGGAATGGGGTTTTCTGCTTTAGTGTACTGAATAAGATTTCTGTTCTCGGATATTAAGGAGCTAAATTGTGACGGGAACTCTGTATTTTGACTAATGCAGGCTATGGATGACCTTAGGAATTCCCTTCTGTACACAAATCTAGAGCTTGAGCAGACAAGGCTAGCGGTCCAAGATGAGCTGAGAAAGAAAGATGACCAGTTGTTTCATCTCAAGGATCTATTGAGCGAAGCCATCAGAGAAAGAGACGAGGCACAAGAGAAATGGAAAAGACTTGCCATCGAGAAGGTCCTGCTCCAGCAACAACACCAAAATGCTCCTCTCTCTGGGATTTCCAGTATTGAAGATGAACCCAGAAGAGGAATTGACTCCAGCAACGGCTTCTCATCATCAGATTGTGAGGAGAGCATTGTTTCATCTCCTGTTATTGACCCAACTCCACAACCATCCCAAATATCCCAACCAGCAGCACCACAAACTATCCCTCAAGCAGCCGTGGAGTTGGTTCCTGAAAAGCCATTGCCTGAAAAGGGAAAGCTTTTACAGGCAGTGATGAAAGCTGGCCCTCTCTTACAGACTCTCCTTCTAGCTGGGCCACTTCCTCAATGGAGACACCCACCACCACCACTTGAGTCCTTTGAGATCCCACCCGTCACCATACCTTCCCCCCCACCCCCACCCCCTGCAGCACCTCAGCTCATCCACCAAGACTCATTAACCAACACTTACGGTTGCAATAGAAAAAGGGTTCTCTCTGATGGCTTTGATTCTCCTACAGAGACCAAGTATCAAAGGATAGTCCTCCACTGACAACTGCACAACCCACTAAGTTATGGTTTACAACTTTTATATATATATTTATATCATTTTAATATACCACTAATTAAAAAAATTAGTGAGGAGATGGAATTGCAAGATGGGCAGGAGACTGATCTAGCATTTTTGTACAGAAGAAGTTTGTTTTAGAGAAGCTATTCCAAGTTGACTGAAGTGAAAGGGAAGACAGAAGAGTAGTCGATGGTCTTGTTCTTGGCCAATGTTTTGGGGTGGAGATTTTTGTCTCTTTTTTCCTTCGTTTTTTTTTTTACTTCCTCTCTTTCACTTCTTCACATTTTAGTTTTTGTTCCATGATGTGAAAGGGGGCCTGATGATTTTCACTGCTGTTGCATGTAACTTGTAACTTAGATACAGTGCTTGTGCTAGTAGTCAAGCAATGGTGTGCAAGTTTGAGAAAAAGAGTGTGATTTTGAATGGGAGAGAATCACAAAACCTCAACCAAAAACATTGGTTGATGGTTGTGAAGTTGTTAGGATTGGAAGATGAGTAAGGCCACCAGCCACAGGGTTTGAGAGACCTACTTGTCGGGTTGAGTGGATCCCACAAATCAGAATCAGGACCTACTTCTGGTGTGATATATGATTATATTGCTCTTTCTTTTTTTAATTCTTATTATTGAAGGAAAAAGTATTTGATTATATGAGTCTAATTTTCTTGTGCTTTCAAGTCTCCGACGATGTATCCTGCTCCTATTAGCCATGTATTTTGCTCCAGTTTAGTTAATCGATATACACTGTTGTTTTTAAGAAAAATTGACAGAAAAATTTCTATCAAGCAAAAGCCAATCTTTTGCTCTCTTCTGGTTTACGTTTATTTTAGCATGAACGTCTACCTTCCCAGAGAAACTAAAACGATGGCGGGGTTTTCAAGTTATGCCAATCACATGCGATTATACATAAACAAGGAAAGACAGGCTGATTTCCTTCAGAATAATTAAATCAACACAGGAAAGCCCTAACAGCGAAAACTCGAGCTAAAATCGTTGATAAAAAACCCAGTAATTTATTTTCTTTCTTCAGGGATTACCCGATTGAGGTTGGTTTCGTAGGTAGATAACCATTTCAAGTATTGTGTGGGTGCTACTCCACTAGCTACCCATCTATACATGTATTTTTATCGTTAAAAAACGATCATGAAAGTCAATCCACACCATCATCTTATTCATCTGATCAGCATTATCATTGGAATTGTTAGTTCTGATACCACACCATCGAACATTATCATTGTTAAAATTGATTTGAACATAAAGTTTTAGGGTTTCCATTCTAGTTAGGCAGGCGAGCAGGGAAATGGTAGACGTTTAACAGTTGTCCACACACATTAGAAGATCATGTATAGTCACCACGGTGGTGATAGAAATGATTAAATGAGTTGAAATTTGTGGTTTTTATTAGAAAGTTCATCCTCACACATCAGAAGTGGCATGGAGATTTGGAATTTTGAAGACTACTACCCTATTATATAAATATAGTATTACCCCTCGAACCTTCTTCTGGAAAAGAAAATCTACATAAATATAATTTCTTAAAAAAATTTAAACAAGATTTTGATTGAAACGAAGTCTGTAGCCGAGTATCAACAGAAAAATACTGAGCAAACTATCAGCAATGTCCAGCTTTCATAAGCAACTAAAGAAGGCTGAAGAAAAAGAAGATGGCTAGGTTGCAGTTGATAGGACCTCTTGGAGAAGGTTAAAAATGTTAGGCTGCAAAACCAAAGGCCGGCATGGATTGTCTGGTCTACACGGCAAAGCCTTGGAAACAGGGGAGGAAAAAGAGAGAAAACTTGACTGGAAGACCTGTATTTGGACAAGACAGACCTCCTTGCTCGAACATTCACTTTGGAAGGGAAAGGTCACCATCATAATTATTTCTTGCACTCGGCTGATCAGGCGGACACCCCTTTCAACACCCTTTCGTCTCAAAGCTTCTTGCGGAGAAGATAATATCAGGCAATGCCATGATAGGAGTTAAGCAATTAAATTAAATTAAATTAAATTAAAAGTAGCGGAAAAACTGCATTTGCCCGTAGTTGTCATGATAACTATGAAATGAGGATAATTTAGCTACACAGACTTCCATTAAAATTAAAAAAAATCATAAACTCACGGAGTGAATTATCACTTTCCCCGTAAGAAAAAAACATAAACTCACGAAGTGAAGAAGGTTTCGCTCCCACCTTAAACATAATCAAGGCTAAAACTCGCTGAAACCCATTACCGAGCCAGTGAAGAAAGTAAGAAGTAACCCACCTCACGGTTTAAGCCCATAGCATAGATAACCAAAACATGATTTTGGAAAGAAACAAGAAGGAGAAATCCTAACCTCACAGGAGGATTACTACACTTGAACGACTCACTATGCTACTTACGTGCTCTCCGCTTATAAAATAACGAAAAAAATTTCCCCTCACTACTGCCTTCTCCGAATCTCCAGTGTCAAAGGAAAAATATAGAGTGAGGATTCGTGTCACCCTTTCATATAAAACTATATGTGTATTCACTGTACGTGTGATGAAGGCCATGACTGTTGGCTTCATTGTTACTACGTGATACTCCAATGGCCAGGGTTGAGTCAGAAGGCCCAACAAGAAGAAAAGAAAGAGTGCCTTCCTCTTCGAGGTCTTAATTGGCGATTTCTCTTGCAAGTTGTTAATCTTCTTCTTCTTTTTTTTCAAACAATATTATTTGCGACAAAAATGTAAATCTAAATGTTTATTGAATAAGTTCTTGATTTACTGAAAACCTCCTTTACTCAAAGAACAAATAGGCTATTTATAAGCCTTTACAAGGAAACTGGAAGAAATGAAATTGCTGCCCACGTTGAACATTATCCTAAACGTGGTATATGATTAAATATAAAGGGAATAACTGAAACAACTGCTTAGTAGTGGGTGGAACCATTACGTTCAACATGTCTAATAGCTTAACATCCTTCCTTAAACTGATTAGTTAAGTAATCAATTTACACTGGTTGCAGACATACTCCCATGAGCTCTCGTAGCTTTATAAAGGCATCGGTCTTTAAGGGTTTGGGTAATATATCTGCTATTTGATCCTTAGTGTTGCAATGAACCAGCTGCATAGTTTTATCTTTAGTCAACTGAAGGAAATAGAAACGTACATCAATGTGTTTGCTTCGACCATGCATTACAGGATTCTTGGAGAGCTTTATTGCTGAATTATTGTCATAGAAAATTATTGTGGGATCATGCTGAACTTGACGCAATTTCTTCATTATCCTTCTCAACCAAGTTGCTTGACATTCACATGAAGCGGCTGCAATGAATTCGGCTTCAGTTGTTGATAATGAAACCACAGGTTGCTTCTTGGAAGACCAACACACAGATCCTGAACTTAGCATAAACAAATATCCTGATGTGCTTCTTCTATCATTTAAGTCACCTGCATAGTCACCATCTGAATATCCTTCAAGTTCAGCATGTCCTCCTTTTTTGTAAAGAATTCCAAGGTTGATCGTGCCTTTTAAATACCTGAGTACCTTTTTTGCTGCTGCCAAATGCTCTTCTGTTGGGCATTACATAAACCTGCTAATTAAGCTTACCACAAACATAGTGTCTGGTCGAGTGGCTGTAAGATACATAAGACTTCCCATGATTTGTTTGTAAAGAGTGTTGATGACCTTCTCCTTCTCACCAGTCACATTCTTCCTAAGCTTGGTACTTGGAACGATAGGATTCTGCATTAGATTGCAACTTTCCATTTTAAATCGTTCCATCACTTCCTTAGCATACTTCTTTTAACAAATAAATATTCCATCTACCAGCTGCAATACTTCAATTCCAAGGAAGTATCTCATCTTACCAATATCAGTTATTTCAAACTTATTCATCATTGATTGCTTAAATTTAGTGAACATGCATTCATCTTTTCCAATATAAATGAGATCATCGACGTAAAGACAAACAATGAGAATGTTACCTCCATCACCAATTTTGATGAACAAAGCATGTTCATAGGGACATTTCACAAAACCTTCTTTCAAGAAAAATGCTTCCATACAACTATATCAAACACGGGGGGCTTGTTTAAATCCATATAAAGCTTTTCTTAATTTGTAAACTTTATGTTTCTAACCTTCCTACACATACCCCGGTGGTTGTTCTACAAATACTTCTTCATTGATTTCTCCATGTAGGAAGGCACTTTTCAAGTCCAGTTGATGAATTGTCCATTTCTTTTAAGCAGCAAGTGCAATTACAATCGAATTGTATCTAACTTAGCCAAGGGAGCAAATACCTCAGCATAATCGACCCCATGTTCTTGAGCATACCCCTTAGCTACCAGCCAAGCTTTGTACTTATCCACCTCTCCTTTCTCATTCAGTTTAGTTTTGTAAATCCATTTGACACTAATCATTTTCCCACTTTGAGGTAACTCTATCAGTTCCCAAGTCTTGTTCCTTTCTATGGTTGCTATCTCGACATCCATGGCTTGCCTCCACTTATCACTTTTCACAGCTTCATTATACAATTGGATCACTATCTGCTAAGAAGGCCAAATGCATCATGTTTTCTTCTTCATACATTTCTTCTCCAATGATGTAGTCCTTCATCCAAACTGGTGGAGCTATATACCTTATTTGTCCTGGATTGGATGAAGAAATACTTGAAGATGCATCTGATCTTCCTCTGTTACTTAAGTCATTTCTAATTTCATAAGATATTTCTTCATTTCCTCTTTAACAGGCATCTCCCTCTACTGCATCATTTCCAGCTGGTCTATCTTCCATTTCCCATTGACAAGCAGCTTCCTCTGTTTCACCATTTCCAGCAGGGCTATCTTCATCTTCCCTTTGACATGAAGCTTCATCTGCTTTACCATTTTCATCATCCCATTCTAACTCTGTGATTATTGCTTCATTATACTACTCGTCCCAATCCCAGCTGTTATTCTCATCAAATCTAACATCATGACTAATTAGGATGTTCTGCAAAATAGGATTGATTAGCCGATAGGCCTTCGATCCTTCACTAACCCCAAGCAGCACGCACTTTATGCCTTTATCATCTAACTTGGTCCTGTTATTATCTGGAATATGTACATATGAAATACACCAAAAAACCCTGAAATAACTTACTGATGGTATGATGCCACTCCATGCCTTCTCGGGTGTTTTATTTTTGACAACAAATATGGAACTTCTATTGAGCACATGAACTGTCCAATTTGCTACTTCAGGCCAGAAAATCTTTGGCATCTTCTTCTCAGTCAATAGGCTTCAAACCATGTTCATTATGGTTCGGTTCTTACGATCAGCTACTCCGTTTTGTTGCGGAGTGTAAGCTACTGTCAATTGTCGATGTATCTTATTCTCAATACAAAACTCAGCAAACTCGAAAGATGTAAACTCCCCTCCACGATCTGTATGTAGACTTTTAATGCTTGAATCTGTTTCTTTCTCCATAAGGCTTTTGAAAGCTTTAAAGGATCAGAAGGCTTTTGACTTCTCAAATAGAAAATAAACCCAAGTTTTACGACTAAAATCATCGATAAAGGTGAGTAGATACCTTTTGTTGCTATTTGATGTAGGCTTTATTGGTCCACATAGATCTGTATCAATTAGTTGTAGGATTTTACAAGCTCTCCAGACATTCCTTTTGGGAAAGGGATCTCTTGATTGCTTGCTTACTAAGCAATTCTCACACACTCTTGAAGAGTCTTTTATCTGAGGTAATCCTTTCACCATATGCTTATGTTGCAGAGTCTTTAATCCTCCAATACTCAAGTGCCCAAATCGACAGTGCCATAACTGAACTGGATCATCTATGAGAACATTTAGGCATGCCTGATTCATTGGTTGATACTGAGCAATAAGAGTGAACATGCGGTTTGTAGCCATGATAGTCTCTATGATCAGTCTCTTTTCAGGGTGATATATTTTGCACCTTCCATGCTGAATGAGAATAGCTTCTCTTGAAGTTGACCAATACTTAGAAGATTGGTTTTTAAATCAGGTACATAGAAGATTCCCGTGATCACCTGTGTCATTCCATTCACTTGTAGTCGAATATTTCCTTTCCCTAACACAACTATACTAGTGTTGTTCCTTAGTTTTGTCGCACCCTAAAAAATGAGCACGTGGCGTCCCGGCGACCATCCTCGCGTGCAGGGGAATTCAATGTTTATTTTCGTGGAAAGGGAGTCGCCACCTAGTATTATGGTTACTAGGAAACCTAAACTGGTCTTTCAGAGATTCTAGGGTAAGGGACTGGTTGCGTAAATGGAAGGTTTTAGCACCCCTAGTACGCCCTACCTAAGGTAAGCTGCTTGGTGTTTTTGTTTGTTTATGATTTGTTATGATCTTGATATTTTTTTTTTAAAAAAAGTTGGTTAAATGGTGATGGTGTATTATCCTCGTTGAATATTTTGGATATTAACCCCTTCGGATTTATTTATCCAAACACCAACGGTGAATAATAGCAAATTATTCTTGTCGAATATTTTGGATATTGACCCCTTAGGATTTATTTATCCAACTATCAACAGTGAATAATAGCAAATTATTCCCGTTAAATATTTTGGATATTGATCCTTTAGGATTTATTTATCCAAATATCAACAATGAGTAATATAGATAACCAAAAATAATATTTTGATATTTTTGGAATATTGGCCAATACCCTTTGGATTTTACAAACATGTTGTAAAATCCCAAAATGCAAGAAATGATTTCTTTTGTGAAATTCATGCTAAAATGTATTTTCCTTAATATTCCAAGGTAATATATATTTTCCGAAACAAAAAGAGTTTTTTTTTTTAAATATGCTAGTGTATTGGCCGTATGTACAAAAACACGTTTTTTTAGATACTTTCTATATATATATATATATATATATATATATATATATATATATATATATATATATATATATATATATATTTACTATTATTTATTTATATATTTATTTAGATATATTTTATATATATATTTACTATTATTTATTTATTTATTTTATATATATATATATATATATATATATATATATATATATATAATTGGATTGCAACCCAAAGGGATCTGGGCCGTCGGCCCAGAGAATATGGTATATGGGCCGTAGGCCCAAATATTATTTGGGCCGGGGCCTTAGGCCCGTAGAGGTTGGGTATGGGCCTAAGGCCCATAGAGTTTGTGTCTGGGCCTTAGGCCCGTAAAGATTTGGGTCTGGGCCGGAAATCTCGGTGTTGGGCTGACCCGAACCCGACCCGACCGACCCGTTACTGTTCACAACAGTAACCGGGACATTTTTGCATGAATTGGAGAAGATGAACAGTAGCTAATGGATTTTTCGAGTACAAGGAATGGAGAAACGGTTAGTACCTTGGTGTAGAGGACGTTATGGTGGTTCTTTTGGTCGTGGTCTCGTCGTGAATGGAGGCCTATGGTGGCCGGAAATGGGATTGGAAGTCGCCGGATTGTATGGCTGCCGTCGGGGCTGTCACCTTTTCTTCAACCGGAGAAGACCACCGGTCTGAGGGAGATGAGAGGAAGATTTCGGTGGTGCTAAGGAGGGCTATGAGTGGTCGACGGTGGCCCCAGGTGGCCGGCCGAGAGGGAGAGAGAGGGAGCTTCGGGTCTGTTTTTTAGAGAGAGAGAGAGAGCAAAACCGAGAGAGGGAGAGAGCCCAAAACCGAGAGGAAGAGAATGAAGATTTAAATTTCACGTCCTCATCTCTGTTAACTCTCCTTTGCTCTCAAATTTTCACTTCTCCTCTGCTCTGCTTGAAACACTTCGTTCTGCTCTCTCTTTTTTTTGAAATCCTCTTCGCCAGTTCTTCTTCTCCTCGCGTGAGTCCCCTGCTTTTTTCTTCAGTTCTCCCTCTCTGCAACTCTCAGTTCTCTCCTCTTTTCTTTCAGTTTTTCTTCCCGTTTTTTTCCGGTCTTTTCGTGACTCCTGTCCTACTTTCTCCTCCTTCCAGTCCTTTTTTTTTCTTGTGTTTCAAATCTTGCCATTTTATAGGCATGGCAGAAGTTACCGTTGCAACGGTAAGCTTCTCCTTTTTTCTCTTTTTTTTTTTTGCAGTGGCTAGTTATGGGTGGCTTGCAGGGGGCTGGTCGGCGGCAGCAGGCATGCGCTGCATGCTTTTGGGAAGAGTAATTGCAATTTGGTCCCTAAATTTTAATTGTCCTAATTACACCTCCAATTGGATTTGATCTTATGATTTTGTGTAATTGTACCCCTAACTGAATTTCAACCTTAATTTTGCGCGCCTCCATTATTTTGGTCCTTAATTTCTGATTTGCGCGATTTAACCCCTAATTAATCATTAGACTCTCAATTCATTCAATTTGGCCCCCGATTTCGCAAAATGGCTTGGAAAAATTCAAATTGATCTCCGAAAATTCAAATCTCGCCAATTGAGCCCGAATTAAATTCAAGAACTCGATTTCTCATCGTCTAAGCCCTTAATAAAATTAATTTGATCAATTTGAAGTAACAATTACGTTATCGCACTTAATTAACTTCTTCGATTGGACCGAAAATTAATTCTCAAATATAATTACACGTTTAAAATGGCCAACGATTAAATCGAATTGACCCATAAAAATATAATTATATCTTTCAACTTAATTTCTACGCAGATTTATCCAATAATAAACTGCGTTAGACTTAATCTGCATTTTCCTTCATTTTCAAGCATAAAAAATGTACGATTGAGCTCTCGAAAAACATCCAAATTTTAACTTGATTTTCTACCGAGACCAACCCCTTTTATTCTATTTTTTTTTTTGTTATTTTTGGGTAGATTTGGGAATGACCCAAAATTGGGTTATGACAGTTGCCCCCTTCTTTACAATGCTTACGACTAAAGTCTTTGTAAAAAGGCTTTAATTAGTAAGTGTTGTAAAGAAAAATGAAGCTGGTCTTGTTATAATGGGTGACCTACCCGGATCTATTTATGACGGGCGACCTGCCCGAATTAGTTGAGTCTCGATAGTGACGGATGACTTACCCGGGTCTGATTATGACGGGTGACCTGCCCGAGTTAGTGGAGTCTCGATAGTGACGGATGACTTACCCGGGTCTGATTATGACGGGTGACCTGCCCGAGTTAGTGGAGTCTCGATAGTGACGGATGACTTACCCGGGTCTGATTATGACGGGTGACCTGCCCGGATTATAATGGTCTCAATGGTGACGGGTGACCTACCCGGGTCTGATTATGATGGGTGACCTACCCGAATATAATAGTCTCAATGGTGACGGGTGACCTACCCGGGTCTTATCATGACGGGTGACCTACCCGAATATAATAGTCTCAATGGTGACGGGTGACCTACCCGGGTCTTATCATGACGGGTGACCTGCCCGGGTCTTATCATGATGGGTGACCTACCCTGATTATAATGGTCTCAATGGTGACGGGTGACCTACCCGGGTCTGATTATGACGGGTGACCTACCCGGATTATAATGGTCTCAATGGTGACGGGTGACCTACCCGGGTCTTATTATGATGGGTGACCTACCCTGATTATAATGGTCTCAATGGTGACGGGTGACCTACCCGGGTCTTATCATGACGGGTGACCTACCCGAATATAATGGTCTCAATGGTGACGGGTGACCTACCCGGGTCTGATTATGACGGGTGACCTACCCGGATTAGATGGTCTCAATGGTGACGGGTGACCTACCCGGGTCTGATTATGACGGGTGACCTACCCGGATTAGATGGTCTCAATGGTGACGGGTGACCTACCCGGGTCTGATTATGACGGGTGACCTACCCGGATATAATGGTCTCAATGGTGACGGGTGACCTACCCGGGTCTGATTATGACGGGTGACCTACCCGGATTAGATGGTCTCAATGGTGGCGGGTGACCTACCCGGGTCTGATTATGACGGGTGACCTACCCGGATTAGATGGTCTCAATGGTGACGGGTGACCTACCCGGGTCTGATTATGACGGGTGACCTACCCGGATTAGATGGTCTCAATGGTGGCGGGTGACCTACCCGGGTCTGATTATGACGGGTGACCTACCCGGATTAGATGGTCTCAATGGTGACGGGTGACCTACCCGGGTCTTATCATGACGGGTGACCTACCCGATTATAATGGTCTCAATGGTGACGGGTGACCTACCCGGGTCTTATTATGACGGGTGACCTACCCGGATTATAATGGTCTCAATGGTGACGGGTGACCTACCCGGGTCTTATTATGACGGGTGACCTACCCGGATTATAATGGTCTCAATGGTGACGGGTGACCTACCCGGGTCTTATTATGATGGGTGACCTACCCTGATTAGATGGTCTCAATGGTGACGGGTGACCTACCCGGGTCTTATGATGACGGGTGACCTACCCGAATTAGATGGTCTCAATGGTGACGGGTGACCTACCCGGGTCTTATCATGACGGGTGACCTACCCGATTATAATGGTCTCAATGGTGACGGGTGACCTACCCGGGTCTTATTATGATGGGTGACCTACCCGATTATAATGGTCTCAATGGTGACAGGTGACCTACCCGGGTCTGATTATGACGGGTGACCTACCCGGATGGAAATGGTGGAGTTGGGGATGCAATGCATAATTATGCATGTATACTTACCTGAGAAATATAGGTCTCCTTTCATCTAATGCTCCATTGTCATAGGATCTCCAAAGCTTTGTTGTGACTCCTCCGTCCAACTTAAGCACATTGTTTATCCCAAGTTATCTGTGATGATCTCTACTTTCATTGTTTATCAAGTCTGAAATTGCCCCCAAGTATGGTGTCGCTTGATTCATCATGAAGGGGTGCAACAATTCATCCATTTGTTTTGATTCTTTCACTAACAGTTCTTGGACTTGTGCATTCTTCCAACAAGTCATCGCAAGACTCGCTAAATGTTGACTTCATCTTCGGTTATCAATCATGGAGTTTTCATCAATTGAATTGTATTTCTTCTACCATATATCATGATTAACCTTTATGGAAATATTAAGTCATCCAGAAAAGTACCCAAAACTCATCATTGCATGCTCAATGTTATCATTAATAAATTTTTCTCAACTCGTGAGAAGAGATGTGATGCTATCATGACCGACACTCATGCGATGAATTGCACCTTGAATTGATGCAACTATTCGGTCATGTTATTTGAAACTCCTCATTGTAGACTTGATTTCTTATAAAAAAATTCTTCTTAGTTTATGCATTGTTGTCATCAACGAGGTTTTTTCTTTTCTTTTTCTTTGCGGTGAATTGATCATTGAGTCGATAGGCTTCAAGATACATCATTCTGTAATTAGTCTTCGTGGTCATATATTCTCCAACATTTATCATTATGCACCCGTGCAATAACATCTTTTGGAGGAAACCAAATCTGCGAGTCCGCCGATGTTTCTAAAGGCGCTCCCCAAATGCGATGTTGATCTTAATTGTTGTTGGAGTTTTTTCTTTCTTTTTTCTTTTTTTTTCTTTTTAAAACCATCATATTCTACTCAAACAATCCTTATTGACGCCCATTCATCTGTTTGTTAACCAAAATATATTTATTGTAGCTATAAATTTGATGAATTCCACTGAATTATTATTCGTTTGTGCTCCTTGCCCCCAAGTTGATATCAAATTATTTGCATTCCTATCAAGATTCACATTCTGACGTTTGACTACCGGGCTTTTCATTGATAGTCAAAAACTGTTAATGCCAAGGGTTTTGTGAATCCGATCAATGTTTTATTTGTTTGTAAGTCTTTCTTGTCCTGACATTAAGTCATCAATTTCAAAAATCATGTGTTTTGTGAGAAAAAAAAAAAGTTTCTTGTAATGAGAATTCCTGGCTGAATTTTATCCTATTGATTGGGGAGGTTCCAAAATATCAGGCATAATTTTATTTTAGAGTGAGAATTCTTAGGCCTAACTAAATCCTCTCCATCCATTCTAGACGATAGCAAAGCTCCTCCCGGAAACAATTTCTTCACTGCATAGAAGCCTTTAGTTGGGGGTCTATTGACTTGATCTCATCCCGATACAGGTAATTTTCTTCAGTACCGGATCTCTTTCTTAGAATTTTTGAGGTTGGACTTTCTTGTCATATGTTTCGGCCATCTTTCTTTAGTAAAATTTTTTGTTGATTAAATTCAAATGTTCATATCTGACTTTTGCCTATTCTGCTTTGTTTAGTTCAATGTTTATCAATATATGTTTTTTTTTTTTTATTAGCGACTTCTACCGCACCGTTCATCTTTGGTTTGTAAGTTGAGGAATTTGAGAGTTTTGTTATTAATTTCCAGTTGAAGTTTTATGCATTATCAATTATATTTTTTCTGGTGGTCCCTACCGACGAATCAAATTATTCTCAATGAATTTGTTGACCATTTTTTACGCAACATGAGCAAATGATCCGGCTTCTACCTAATTTGTAAAGTATTTGGTAGCCACGAAATGAACCTATGACCTATTGTTGGCTTTTGGATTGTTAGACTCAATCACACCCATTTCTCGCATTGCAAAAAGCTAAGGATATATCAAGTTAAATAAAGGGGCCGGAGGGGCATTGATTTTGTCATGCCGGATCTGACACTTATGACACTAGCGGACATAGTCAATGCAATCCTTCTCTAGTGTCAACCAAAAATAACCAACTCTTTGTATTTTCCTAGCCATTATATGTCCACTAGCATGGGTTGAGCATATCCCTTTATGAATTTCTCGTAATACATCTCTGGCTTCAATTTCATCTAGGCATCTCAACACAGTCCCGTCGGACAATTTTTTTTTTTTTTTTTTTATGCAAAATCTCCTCGTCAAGATAAAAACCAATTGCTAATTTCCTCAAGGTTTTCTTTTCAGTTTTGGATGCCCCCAGGGGATGAGTCTGGTTTCAAATGAAATTCTTAATATTGTAGCACCAAGGGTTTCTGTTTATTTCTCCCTCAGCTGAGCAACAATAAGCTGGTTTTTTATTTATTTATTTTTTTTTTTTTGTAAGTTTCGCCCGTAGTTCATTTTAACCATAGAAGCTAGTGTGGTCGAAATATCCAACTGATTTCTTTTCTTTCCTAGCTGTGTGAACTCATATTTCTTAAATTCTCTCATTAGTTTAGGTTGGTGTTCTAAGTATGGTCTAAGCCTTTTGAACCATTTTTATCTGGTCCCAACTTGAAAGCCCGTCTATTAACATATGGGAAAATTATTTTTAGGGCTAACATGATTTAAGGCCCTAAGGTACTATCGCTATGTTTGATGCCCAACCCAATTCAATAGTTTTGAAATTTTTATCTTTATTTTGAGCTGAATTTTCTTCTCAGCTTTTGTTGGATCGACTTGCATCTTTTATCTTTTTCTTTTCTTTTCTTTTCTTTTTTCTTTTCTTTTTTCTTTTTTTTTTAAATTCCTTGTGTACTGCGATATCTGTATCCTATCTAGGCATATCCTTATAAGACCCAGCAGACATATCTATGTAATCCCTAAGTAATATAATCATATCTTCTCTTTCCTTTTGTGTGACCAAAGTTCCAATCCTGAGCCTTTTGTAACTTTCTTCATTAACCATGTTTAGCGCTTAAAGCTTCCCCTTAATGGGTTTCTGAACTTATTAAGTTTTAACATTATGTTCAATCCCTTATGTTTCAAAACTCAATCATTCATGCAGGTGTTGTTGCGAAAGATATATATGCAGATTTTTTTTTTTTTTGCGCTTCACCGCGCTTCCTTATTGGACATAAAAGTGAATCGAGCTAGAAAGAAATCTAGACAAATCACCAAAGTATGCAAATCATGAACAAATTTCGTTAGACGATGAAAAGACTCTTTCGCGGCAATTTCCTTTGTCGAGCAATGTAATCTTGCGTTGCATATGCTTTAAACTCTGAGATACCAGAATAAATTCAACAATCCCATATTATCTAGATATTTTATCTTTGCTCGTCAAATAACATGGTCTACCGTGCGTGGCTGTTAAAAAAAAAACTTCTTGATTTGATAGTGCAGCAACAAACTCCACATGATCAAGAGAGAGATACTTAAATGGATTGTACCACCCTTTTTGACTGATGCCTGGTTTCGGTAAATGGGTTCGTATATGGGCTACCCGTATTTTTTAAAATGAAACCTTGAATTTCTATAAACTTCACTGATGATGTATTAACACTATGCAGATAATACCCTGATTGATTTCACTGGAGAGCAGAGAACTCTGTTGTTGGCTTGTAGAAAAAACGAATGATGTCTCTGTATCGGTGTCAGTTCTTCTCAGCAGTGTCATATGTCCATGACTCTTGACCCTTCGGAGGATGACAGATTGAGGGACCCCTATTTCAAACTATGGGAATACAATTTGAGATGTATGCATGTTGCTTTTTTTTTTTTTTACGGACTCGCTCTTCGAGGAGTGACACGTGATTTTAACAATTGCATGCTAAACAAAAACTATGAGAATGCATGTTGAAAAATATATGCTTTTTTGGGTTTTTTTTTTTTTTTTTACGGACTCGCTCTTCGAGGAGTGACACGTCATCATAACAATTACATTATATAAACCAACTGTGAAAATGCGTGTTGAAATGTAAATGCATATTTTTTTTTGGGTTTTTTTTTTTTTTGACGGACTCGCCTTTTGAGGAATGACATGATCATAACAATTATATTATATAAACAAATTGTGAAAATGCATGTTGAAATGTAAATGCATATTTTTCGGGTTTTTTTTTTTTTTTTTTTTTTTGTTTTTTGGACTTACCCCTCGAGGAGTGATATGTGATCATACAGTTGCATGATAAACAAAGATTTGATTTTTACTTAAACCCTACAATGAAAATTTTCTTAAGTGATAACCACTATGTCACCGAAAAGTCTTAAGTTCAAGATGCTTCAAGAAGGGTTTGTCTTCACGCAAACCAAAAATGGAGGGAGCATACACCCTAACGATTGGTTCTAGTTCCTTTATGTGAGACATAGGGTAGGTTTACTACTTGGTCTCTAAAGAGGGTCTCTTGTTGTCCCAGTGATCACCTTCGTAAAGGTGATATGGGGGTTTAGCAGGTAGCGGGATGGTACGTATACCAATCACTACCAGTCTAAACACTCAGCAAAGAGTCGGGGTTTACACAAACTTCAACCTTGACTCAAGTCATAGGTAAGCTGCTAGTCCCCCACTTAACTTAAAGTTTAGTGTGTGCTCTCAAAATAATAAAAGTGATGCATGACAAGGCATATTATGATGACAAGATGTAAAGATGCATGCTAACAAAATAAACCATTCATAACAAACATTCAATCAATATAAAGCATAAAAATACAAATTACCAAGCCTAGTCCAAATGTCCCCAGTGGAGTCGCCATCCTGTCGCACCCTAAAAAATGAGCACGTGGCGTCCCGGCGACCATCCTCGCGTGCAGGGGAATTCAATGTTTATTTTCGTGGAAAGGGAGTCGCCACCTAGTATTATGGTTACTAGGAAACCTAAACTGGTCTTTCAGAGATTCTAGGGTAAGGGACTGATTGCGTAAAGGGAAGGTTTTAGCACCCCTAGTACGCCTTACCTAAGGTAAGCTGCTTGGTGTTTTTGTTTGTTTATGATTTGTTATGATCTTGATATTTTTTTTAAAAAAAGGTTGGTTAAATGGTGATGGTGTATTATCCTCGTTGAACATTTTGGATATTATCCCCTTCGGATTTATTTATCCAAACACCAACGGTGAATAATAGCAAATTATTCTTGTCGAATATTTTGGATATTGACCCCTTAGGATTTATTTATCCAACTATCAACAGTGAATAATAACAAATTATTCCCGTTAAATATTTTGGATATTGATCCTTTAGGATTTATTTATCCAAATATCAACAATGAGTAATATAGATAACCAAAAATAATATTTTGATATTTTTGAAATATTGGCCAATACCTTTTGGATTTTACAAACATGTTGTAAAATCCCAAAATGCAAGAAATGATTTCTTTTGTGAAATTCATGCTAAAATATATTTTCCTTAAAATTCCAAGGTAATATATATTTTCCGAAACAAAAAGAGTTTTTTTTTTAAAAAAATATGCTAGTGTATTGGCCGTATGCATAAAACCACATTTTTTAGATACTTTCTATATATATATATATATATATATATATATATATATATATATATATATATATATACATATATATATATATATATATATTATATTTTTTGTTATTTATTTATATATATTTTATATATATATATATATATATATATATATATATATATATATATTTACTATTATTTATTTATATATTTATTTAGATATATTTTAGATATATTTTATATTTTACTATTATTTATTTAATTATTTTATATATATATATATATATGGTAATCGATTTCCAATCATATGGTATATGGGCCGTAGGCCCAAATATTATTTGGGCCGGGGCCTTAGGCCCGTAGAGGTTGGGTATGGGCCTAAGGCCCATAGAGTTTGTGTCTGGGCCTTAGGCCCGTAAAGATTTGGGTCTGGGCCGGAAATCTCGGTGTTGGGCTGACCCGACCGACCCGTTACTGTTCACAACAGTAACCGGGACATTTTTGCATGAATTGGAGAAGATGAACAGTAGCTAATGGATTTTTCGAGTACAAGGAATGGAGAAACGGTTAGTACCTTGGTGTAGAGGACGTTATGGTGGTTCTTTTGGTCGTGGTCTCGTCGTGAATGGAGGCCTATGGTGGCCGGAAATGGGATTGGAAGTCGCCGGATTGTATGGCTGCCGTCGGGGCTGTCACCTTTTCTTCAACCGGAGAAGACCACCGGTCTGAGGGAGATGAGAGGAAGATTTCGGTGGTGCTAAGGAGGGCTATGAGTGGTCGACGGTGGCCCCAGGTGGCCGGCCGAGAGGGAGAGAGAGGGAGCTTCGGGTCTGTTTTTTTTTAGAGAGAGAGAGAGCAAAACCGAGAGAGGGAGAGAGTCTAAAACCGAGAGGAAGAGAATGAAGATTTAAATTTCACGTCCTCATCTCTGTTAACTCTCCTTTGCTCTCAAATTTTCACTTCTCCTCTGCTCTGCTTGAAACACTTCGTTCTGCTCTCTCTTTTTTGAAATCCTCTTCGCCAGTTCTTCTTCTCCCAGCGTGAGTCCCTTGCTTTTTTCTTCAGTTCTCCTTCTCTGCAACTCTCAGTTCTCTCCTCTTTTCTTTCAGTTTTTCTTCCCGTTTTTTCCCAGTCTTTTCGTGACTCCTGCCCTACTTTCTCCTCCTTCCAGTCCTTATTTTTTTCTCCTTGTGTTTCAAATCTTGCCATTTTATAGGCATTGCAGAAGTTACCGTTGCAATGGTAAGCTTCTCCTTTTTTCTCTTTTTTTTCTGCAGTGGCTAGTTATGGGTGGCTTGCAGGGGGCTGGTCGGCGGCAGCAGGCATGCGCTGCATGCTTTTGGGAAGAGTAATTGCAATTTGGTCCCTAAATTTTAATTGTCCTAATTACACCTCCAATTGGATTTGATCTTATGATTTTGTGTAATTGTACCCCTAACTGAATTTCAACCTTAATTTTGCGCGCCTCCATTATTTTGGTCCTTAATTTCTGATTTGCGCGATTTAACCCCTAATTAATCATTAGACTCTCAATTCATTCAATTTGGCCCCCGATTTCGCAAAATGGCTTGGAAAAATTCAAATTGATCTCCGAAAATTCAAATCTCGCCAATTGAGCCCGAATTAAATTCAAGAACTCGATTTCTCATCGTCTAAGCCCTTAATAAAATTAATTTGATCAATTTGAAGTAACAATTACGTTATCGCACTTAATTAACTTCTTCGATTGGACCGAAAATTAATTCTCAAATATAATTACACGTTTAAAATGGCCAACGATTAAATCGAATTGACCCATAAAAATATAATTATATCTTTCAACTTAATTTCTACGCAGATTTATCCAATAATAAACTGCGTTAGACTTAATCTGCATTTTTCTTCATTTTCAAGCATAAAAAAATGTACGATTGAGCTCTCGAAAAACATCCAAATTTTAACTTGATTTTCTACTGAGACCAACCCCTTTTATTCTATTTTTTTTTGTTATTTTTGGGTAGATTTGGGAATGACCCAAAATTGGGTTATGACAAGTTTCACAGTTTCTTTAAAGCTTTCAACAAAGCCAGAGAATAATTCCCTCTTACCACACATATGATTGATACAACCCGAGTTGAGAAACCAAATATCTTCTTTGATCCCCTGAATGTCCACGTACGCCATCAACAACATCTCTCCAAAGGCTTCTACATAGTTTGTCTTTGTTTCATTGTTTTTCTTGGGACACTCATACTAAAAGTGTCCTAGTTGATGAAAATTATAGCACTCAATCATTGTCTTGTCGACCTCTTCCTCTACCTCTTCCCCTATAGCCTCCTCGACCACGTCCCCTTTCATCATAATTTTCTTCATAGGACACCTTTAGTGCTTGCTCCTCCATAAAATGCCCAACCATTCTCTGCTCATGCACCAGTAAACTGCTTTGTAGTTCATCAAATGAGAGAATGTCTAAATCTTTAAATTCCTTAGTTGAACATACTATATAATCATATTTTGGTGTCATTGATCTCAGGATCTTCTCAATAATTTCTACATCCATCATTTTGTCAACGTTAATCCTTCTCTTATTGGCCATGGTCAGTGTTCGACCAAAGAACTCATTTACAGTCTCTCCTGTCTTCATGTGAAACATTTCAAACTCCTTTCAAAATGCCTGTAACTGTGCTTGTTTAACTCGAGCAATTCCCTGATACGTTTGCTTCAGTGAATCCCAAATCTCCTTAGCTGTATTCTTGTTCAAGATTGTTTCTAGGATAGCTCTATCACTTGCTTGGAACAAGTAGTTCTTAGCTTTTAGATCTTTCAACTTTTGTTCCTCTAGTACTTTTCGTTGTTCTCTCTCGAGTAAAGCTTCTTCTGCTACTGTAGGTATTCCATGCTCTACAAGTCTCCAATATTATTTTGAACGTAGAAAGTTTTCCATAAGCATTGACCAATGATCATAATGCCCATCCAATTTTGGAATGGATGCTTGCACAAAACCACTATCTTCTCCTACCATAACTTCGTACTGCTTTACTCAACTTTGCTCAATAGATTGTTATCTCTCAAACTTTGACCAGGAGCCCCAGATTGTAGGCTCTGATACCAAATGTAAATCTAAGTATTTATTGAATCAATTCTTGACTTACTGAAAACCCCCTTTATTCAAAGAACAAATAGGCTATTTATAAGCCTTTACAAGGAAACTAAAGGAAATGAAATTGTTGCCCATGTTGAACATTATCCTAAACGTGGTATATGACTAAACATAAAGGGAATAACTGAAACAACTGCTTAGTAGTGGGTGGAACCATTACGTTCAACATGTCTAATAACTTAACAGAAAATAATTCTTTCTAATTTTCTTTTCTCAGAAACCAATAATATCTAGACTTCATGTAGACATGTTTTTGATTAAGGAGGTGCTATATCAGTATATTACTTATTAGATGAAACCAGACAGTCTTTTATGGGGACCTGAGCTTAGTGTTCGTTGTTGTAAATTGTTCATCGACCGCTTACCTGCTACTCGACACAAAGAGGAAACCGTAGTTTAAGATGATAGAAGAAATCCCATCAAGATCAAAAGACCTCTTAGGTTCCAAAAAACCTTGAAGATTGATTGTAGTTTTGGTAAAAATTACATAAATCTTGTATTATGCTTGTTGTTGAAAGAATAATCGTATTGTATGCTTGTCTAGTTGTCTTACAGTTTCTTCAATATCTTGGGTGAATATTGTCCTCGTTTCTTTTTAAGATGAAAGAGAAGAATTGAGTTCCGATTTAATCATTTGACCAATCTTGAAGTGTTTAAAGTTTTCAAAGATTTTTGCTGGGTCAATTTCATTATCTTATCTCAAAGCATATATAGGGTCTTTGATAGTCAAATATATATTACCTCTAGGATATTAATTTAAATATTTCTATGTTATTTAGGATTTTATATAGTGTATAAATAGGTATTTTGAAGAAGAAAAAAGTGATCAACCTCTATTTTGATAGCAATGAGGATAGTAACTCGACGAAATTCACTTATCGGTTAGTCTTCTGAAAGATTTGGAGCATTGGATAAGAGAGTTTAATGCATGTAAAACAGAATATTGTGATGGTCATTGATGAGTTTTATATGGGCCAATTATAGTTATTCACCAAAATTTATGGAGAACTGTTTCTTTTATATTGATAACCTGGATTTTCTTTTGTTGTAGAGGATCCCACCGAAATTTGCAAAGCATCTTGTTAATTTACCTGGAATTCTGCTAGTGAATGCTGGTCTATTAGCATCAAAAGGGATCAGAACATTTTGTATTTTGAAGAAGGTTAGAGGGAATTTGTGCATAATAATGCTCTAGAACATGGAGACTTTCTAGTTTTTCGTACTCTGGGATTTTAGACTTTGATGCCACCATTTATGGATGGTTGTGAAAGAATGTGGTTGCTACAAATGAAAAGAAAACCGAACCTCATTCCTGTGTTAGGAAACAAAATGAAGTTGATCAACATTCGGAAAGGATCAGAACCATGGCATAAACATTGATACGATTGACATTGAATCTGATAGTAACATTGAACCTAATATTAGTATGATCAGCAGCAGCCTCAGTGTAAGAAAGTATGTAAAGAAAAATATACGGATCTTGGAGCCAGAAAATTCATCTCGAAGCATCCATCGTTTCAAATTTGTATGCAAAAATCTTACGTGCAATATGGGTTTTTGGTAAGCTTCTGAACCTAACCTGATATCTCCATTGAAATTGTTTAATAAGCTGGAATACGTAGTTTTTTATAAGCTTATGTAGACGGTGTGGTTAACCTGAGATGGGATCTTTGACTTGAGTCAAGAACTTAGATGGTAAGTTAATTGTTGCTTTCATTATTTTTACCATCGATAGATTTTTGTAATGATAACATAAAAGCATTTACCACATTGCATGTGCAAAATCTACCAAAAAGGTTCTTGATACAGCACATTAAAGTGAAACAACAGAAGATTAAACTTAGGATTTCAAAGAAAAAAAACCTAGTCAGTGAAATTGGTTACCTCAGGATACCATCCAAAGCTTCGAGAAGGGTGGACGACATTTGTGAAAAGCAATTCTCTAAAAATTGGTGATATTTGCATCTTTCAAGTGTTAAAAGGGATTCCAAAGGAGCTACAAGTTTTTATTTTAAGAGCCTAATTTGATTATCTGTCCCCCTCCACCCTACTCTGTTTTGGTAATGGGAGTGCTTTTGCTTAATTGTTCATTTTTTTTTTTGTGAATTCTAGTAGGTTGCTATTATTGGGCAGTCATGCTCTGAGTATGGAATCTCAAACAAAACTAGTAGTCAATGGGATATTGAATATAATGGCTTTGATTTCCCTGACATTGCTGATCTTTACAAGGAACTTGCCAGGAAATGACAAGACATCAGGATTATGCCTTGTATTCTTCTTCGTTGTTATCTTGATTAAGCTTTGAAAGGCATGACTAGAAGTTCTTATAGGCAACATTTTAACTTGTTACGGTATGACAAATTTTGTATTAGTTGCATGAATAAAATTTCACTTGCATCCGACATGGGGGCTATGGAGAAAGAAAAACTTAAGCTACTGGCTCCTAAGGCACGCGTTGGGAATCCAAATGCAATACCCTGCAAATGCCAGCACACAACATTTTCATCATAGAGCTAGAAAAAAACGTGTAGAAACTAATCTACTTACTGTCCATTATACAGCAAACTGATCACCCTTTGTAGGGTGTTCACAGGATTAAGAGAATGAAGAAGACCTAGAGTTTCAAATTTCTTAAACCATTCCAAACCAACACAACAATACAATACAGTGCAGCAACCCATACAAATAAAGAGAATGCCTAAAATATCACTAAAACTCTACAGGCAAAGTTTAATTTCTAGGCCGGGTTATCCTTTGTCATCTCCGACCACACATGTGTGCTCTATGCGAAGCGAGGCTGTTATTTCAACACCATACATGCGTGTATGTTCACAGGCTGTTATATGCGAAGCGAGGCTGGTGTCCCCGCCTTAATTTTTGAAAAGATTTCTGCAATGCTGTTATTTCAACATCTGCAATTCTTTTAAGTTCAGGAAGCTCAGTTTTCTGATTTAGCCCTAGCTGCATGGGATCTATGGGTATATAATTGGAATTTACCAATGCATTTGGCTCTGATTTATGGATGGCTAGTAGTTCTCTCATGATTTGATAGAGAGCATTGTTCTGTATGAATTCAAGCCAAAAATTTCCATCACACTTTTCCTACCAATCAAAGCAAATTAAACATGCATTTAAAGTGTGGTTCATTAGTCAGAATAAAGGGAGTTGTACATACTAATATCAATAATGTTAGCTCAACATGTGAATACCTAACAGTCCAGTTTTCACAATTCACCTTCATAGTATGCAATCACAGTGACAATCCGAAATGATCCAAATATTGACTTGATTGGGTTTCTCACTATAAAACTCTGGTGTATTGCCGTTTTTTGATCGTAAAAAGAGCAGGGAAGAGAATCAAGTAACAAGAGAGACAGATGCAATGTTCAAAACCAAGAAAGCAAAAGTAATTTCTGTAGCATTGTTCCCCACTTCATTATCTTGTTCTTGAAACATCTTTCACTCTTCAATCTGTACAACTTCCTTACCTCGTGTTTCAATCTGCATATCAGTGGTTCTTATTTGTGTTCTATCTATTTAAGAATGTTCCTCAGCGTGCAAATATTGTGAAACTTGAGGTTCTGTTTCTCCTTCAATTCCTTCATTTTCCAGATGCTCAACATTATGAGATCTTCAGTTGGATTTCTTGTAGTTGTAATTGACTTCGTTCTCCATTTGCCTCATTTTCAATCATATGAACTTCCTTGCCAGGTTTTCCCTCATCTACTCCTTCTGGGGGCTGCCTCTATTTTCCTTCGTCAATCAATTTGGACTGTCCTTGAACAACTTGAGAAATGTTTTCAGCCTGTTCTTCAACCCTCTACTCCTTAGATACCCTGATCTGTTCTTCTAGAAAAATGGCCATGGTTTTTGACTACTTCTCTTTGAAGTGCTCATAGTTCAATTGTTCTATCACTTTCAGGCTGATCTTCTGATGATCCTGCACTTCAATTCTTTCTTTGACCTTTTGCAATCTATTACTTCTCCTACCCTGCTCGCACTGCACGGACTGCTGATTTCCTGCTTTAAATTGGCAGGGGAACCTGTATCCTCAGCTGGAAGCACGAAACGATTCTCAGAAGGAAAAGCTAGCTCCTCTTTGTCCACAAGTTTCTCTAATTGCACAGTTAATTTAGCCACATGAACCTGAAAAACATCATACTTTCTCATGATAAACTGTGATGTCACATCCTTGGCCGACCCCCCTTCTTCATTTAAATCCATAATAGCCTCCTGTATCATATCTATGAATGAAATCAAATCATAGCAATTAGGAAACTAAACAGTGACAATTTCATTGTTCCTTTGTTGTTCCAAAATCCAAGAAGAACAAGGTAAGACTCAAACCAGAGACCTGCACTGCTACACGTGCCCTTGCTTTTTTCAGGAAGAGTGCTGCTAGGTTAAAGACTCATTAGCACAAAAACTGAAATTTCTAGAGAAGCAGACATGAAACAAAAGAGAGAATACAAAAGGGTATACTGGGTGGTTGTCTGTTATGGATTTCCAAGTACTGCATCGCCGAAAGCAATACAGGAAATATTCAGAGGCAATACCGGCAATTTAAGTGGATTGACAATTTGACATTATACACTAAACTTAAATGTTAACAAGTGCGACATCAAAAACACATTGAATGGACTTTGGAATCCTACTTCACCATGTATTTCAGATATATTTCAAGACTGAATATTCGTTTTTTAGTTTTCAAGTGACAGAAATGCTATTTAAGATTCTCACTTTGGAAACCCTAGCATCTGACAAATCTTATTACCAGAGAGTAGAAATCCTACAAGGAATGCATGAACTAAATGAGCAACAATGATAAGATTGTACCTCTCTATGAATTTTCAGTTTTTCTTAAATAATTAAGTGGTTAGCCATTAAGATACAGCATATTAAAGGCATATACAACTGACCTTGATATCGTTCATCAAAACATTTTTTTGCAGGCCCGGTTACTGAGAATCTGTAAAATCACATGCCTATGAAGTCTTTATCCATCTAACTCAAAAGACTCTGAATCCCAATACTTGGTGGGAAATCTAGATTTATTCTTATACAACATTCACAGGAGAGAAAAAAGAGAGTCAAACAGCTGACGGATTTGGCTATACAATAAGGAAATTCATTTTCATTTTCTATTTTTTCAGCTATACAAGACTAGAATACAACAAACACCATGGATGATTGATCACATTTGATGCCAGATATATGCTCGCAAGATGATCACAAGGAGATATTTGTGCACCACAAAATCTACAACATGCGGATCAGTTTCCCTAAATCCTTCACAGCTGAGTTGATTATGGAGGCTATAATTGTGGACAGGAGTGCAACTGTGCAAGGGATGTTCAAAAAGGAACGCCAGAAATGAAATGTAAACAAATTAAAAAGCACGCCAAATCATTAAGGAAGCTGGACTACAAGCCTGAGCTCAAGTGGAGATATCCCACATCGACGAGACATAAAGTAGAGCAACAAATGGAGCAATATAAATATGACACCGTGTTGACAGACAAAATCATCTTTGCGCTTGGGGCAATGACGCAGCTAGTGAGGTTCTAACCGAGGCGCGTCAATTGCTGGTTGAAAACTATTTCCAAACCCCCTCTTAGGCCTGGGTTTGGCCCAGTGCCTTCGAGAATTTCTGGAAGGGCTCCCTTAGGGGTAAAGCCCTGCAATTCATAGTTCAAATATTAGCTTTCTCGGTTAAGACCTTGCTTTCAGTATTCGTAGTCAAAAAACAACCCGGCGAGGTAACTCAGGTTTGTTGCTTAAATTTGTGATCTATGTCATTAATTCAAGTTTAATACCTAATTAATCTACTGTTTAACGAAATTTTTTAAAAAATAGTATTAAAAGTTCTAAAAAGTTTATCCAAACTTAATTAATCTACTGTTAATTCATATAAATTTTGAAATAACAAAATAGAATAAATTATAAAATTAAATTTATAATCAAATAAATATTAATATAATAAAAAATTAATTAACAAAAGTTGAGATGACTCAATCAACCTAAAATCCAGATGATGATATTAGGATGATCCAAAAAAAAAATCCAAATAAATTCTGAAATTTAATTCCTAATAAACCATGTGTCAAAATAATGATACAAAAAAAATAGAAAAAAACATATAAATATTCCAATGAATAATAATTTGAGAGGAGGTGATCAATAAATCCCCCTCTTAAATTAGCCTTTGTTAATATTAAAGGATATTTTTTTTTAAAAAGATAGTATAAAATAATAAAAATCAAATTAAAAAAAATAATATTTCACTGTATATTTGCTATAGTAAAATAACAAAGATTAAATTAAATAAAGATCTCTTTGTCATATTGTGTAGCTCTTTTTGATTGAGCTTGTAAATAATCTTGTTAATTTTGATAGTACGACAGTTAAACTATGTTTTGTTTTATTTTAAATTATTTTTTTTATAATTTTTTACATGTTAATATTAAAAATAAAATTTAAAATTATAATAATAAAATATCATTATTTTTTAAAATTTTATTATGATTTATTATTAAATAAAAAATATTTTAAAAAACAACTACAATTCTATTATCAAATAATATATTGTTTTAACTCATCTTAATTTACTTGTCTTTTTTTGTTCAAAAGAAATCTTGATGCGCCCATAATTATATTAGTTAACTTGTTTATGGGCTCTTTTATTAACTCAACCATATTTTTTTTTGACAATGTTAAATAATATGGATTTTATTTTGAGGAAAAAAAAAAGGGCTAATGTAACTTATTCACCCCACAAAATAAATGTGTAGAAATTAAAAGTATTTTTATTTAAAAATAATTTTATTTTTTTAATTATTTTTAATATCAGCATATCAAAATAATATAAAAAAATATAATTTTAAAAAACTAAAAAAACTTTTTTCAAAAATAATATAAGAACACAAATATAAAAACTAGTTTTATTTTGATAGGTAGGTAAGGATCTTTCATTTATGTTTATCTTTTACTAAAAAATAGACAAAATAAAGTAGGTAATGATAAATCTTGACCAATGGAAAAAAATCAATGATTAATTTTGACTAAAATCCCATGATTATGTTTCTCAAAACACAAGTGAACGTTCATCTATTTTAAGCCACAAAATTAAAGATCTTCCTGCACCGAACTGCGGATCTTCCTTCACCGAACCGCTCAAGATGGACTTTAAAATAAATATCCAGTTGATGATATAGTTTAGAATTAATAAATTTAATATAATAATTATTGAAGTTTTATATAATCATTAATTTTAAGATCGAGATACACATAAATTAACCTAAATATTCATATTAAAAAAAAAAACTTTAAAATAGAATGTCAATTGTATGATGGCTTGACATTGCCTTTAAAAAATATTAAAAAAAAAGATTAAATAGTTTAATATTTTTAGATTATTTTAATTTGTTAATATAAAAAATAAAATAATAATTTAATATATATTTTTAAATAGAAAAAAAAAGTTGAAAAACAATTTATAAATCAGTCCAACTGCATTACTTGTGACGGAGGAGACTGATAGTAAATGATCGATAGCATATGCAAAGGTAAGGACCATAGCTATAAAATTGAAAGCAACTCTCAGTTCACCTGTGAAAAAGGGTGTCTTAAATGCAATTCAATGATAATTCTTTTTCATACCAACAACCATTAAAACAAGTTGGAGCAAATACTCTCCAAGAATATATCATGATAATAAAAATTTTAAGATTTATATAATAAATTTTAAATTAGAATTAGAGGATATATATTTTATAAAAATTTAAAACAGTTTGTATTTTACTCGTTCATCTAAATCCATAAAATATACTTTTTAAGAATGAAATTTTTCTCGAATAAAAAAAAAATTGGAGCAAACAATTTATCTACTAATATTACTTTCTCAATAATTAAAAATATATATTTGATTTATAAATATTTAGCCTTACATATTTTTTTTATATTTTTTGACGTGGGATAGTATATAATCTATTTCTATATGGAATGTAAGGCTAAATTACAAAAAGGAGTGGAAATTAAAAAAAATAAAATATTAAGGTACTAATGGTTCATGGACCGTTTGTTTTTGTGATTCTTATATAAAAATAAAACATTTAAGAATATATTATTTTAATTGAAAAATATTCCTAGAAAACGACATGCTACGAATTACCTTGAACACAGTTCAGGGTGCAGTAAGTTATGGTCCTTCGTTTCAATGCTGCTTCTTAAGTGGGCAGAAAAGACGGGGCAAAGCATCCGTAATGGTAAATTACAATGTAGTCCCTGTGTTTCAAGAAGGAAATTTTTTAGTACTTTTAATTTGAGGAATTACATAAATAGTCCTTACATATTTATATTTTATTATCAAATCATTTTACTACCTATGAAAACCACAATTACGAAAGCTATCACAATATCAAAAATATCACAAAATTAATATTTCTTACATTTAAAATATCTTTATTTTTATTCAAAATATTCAATTTCATTGAAAATACAAAATCATTTTTAAAATTTTTTAATCTTTAAAATATCTTGTTTCCTTCTCCTCTCTCTACTCAGACAGCATCACGATCATCACTTCCCCCGCTTGGCCCCGCTTTCCTCTCCCCTCTCCTTAATTTCCCACCGACCTCTGTAAATTTGATAAGAATTTAAAGATTTAGGATTAATTAAATAATTCATAGAACTAAGAAACTATTTAATTTAATTTATAAAACGGTAAGGACCAAAATAAGCGACCAAAGGGGAAAGCATAAGCAGAAACAAAACAAAAACCAGTCTTTGGTCGGACTGAGCTCACCCACTAACTTCGCCTCTCCCACGCCCTTCCTTTATCAGCCTCTATCGAACCAGCCAAAAAAATAGAAGAGAGAAAAAAGTTTTGAGCAGATAATAAGAACCCATAACCACATTTCCTCGCTTGTCGTTTGCTCTTCATACAGAAAAAGCAATACTTTATAGATTTTGGATCTCCTTGACTGGTACACCCTCAAGTCCTGGTATTTTCTTGGTTAGGGTTTTCATGTGATTATGGAGACGACGAGAATGAAGAAGTACAACAGGCAACTAAGTCCAGAGAGAGCAAAAGTGTGGACAGAGAGGTCACCAAAGTATCAACAACAGAACCGTAAAGTTGCTGTTGTTTATTACCTCTGTAAAAATCGCCAGCTTGAGCACCCTCATTTCATTGAAGTCCCTCTTTCTTCACCTGATGGTCTCTACCTTAGAGGTATTTTTTTGTGATTTCTTTTTTGGGTTTTGGTTTCGAGAATGAATGTAATTTGATGTGTTGTTGCAGATGTGATTGCGAGGCTTAATGTTTTGAGAGGGAGAGGGATGGCTTCCTTGTATTCTTGGTCTTCTAAGAGGTCAAAGTTACTTTCTTTCTTCTGGTTTTAGTTTCTTGGACTGTTTTGATTTGAAAAACCTGGACGAATTGAAAAATATTTGATAAAAAATCTTTTTTTTTTTTTGAAAAACCTGTGGGCTACTTTTAGTTTATTCTGCTTGTGCTTATTTGTTCGTTTTTGTTTGTGTTGTGTGTCGCAGAAGCTATAAGAATGGATTTGTATGGCATGATCTTTGTGAGGATGATTTAATTCTTCCTGCTCATGGAAATGAATATGTTCTCAAAGGTTCTGAACTCTTTGAAGAATCAAATTCAGGTGGGCCATGGATGAAATTCAGCTTGATTCATGGTTTATTGTTCTGTAACGTGGATATGTTTAAGGCCTGAGTGCTTTGTAATCTCTACAGATCATTTCTCTCCTGTTGGAACCATAAAAATGCAAAATCTGAAACTATTGCCAGAACCAGCCTCTTCTAGAAGTCAAGATGACTCCTCGTCAGCTTCAAGTTTGAATGGAAAGGATACAAAGCATTCTCAGGAAGATGAAATCTCCCCTCCACTGCAACATCCCGGCTCCTCTGGCGTGTCTCCAGAGTCTACTGCTGGAAAGAACTCTACGTGGAATGGCTCTCTTAGCTTGACAGAATACAAGGTTTACAAGAGTGATGGATTCGCAAATGCTTCGACTCAGACCGAGGAAAATGTAAGCAGATCTAAATCCCGAGAAACTCGTACAAGGGGTGTGTCGACTGATGATGCTTCTCTGGAACAGGAATGCAATGAGGATTTCCAAAATCGGCTTCCATGCGTGAAGGAAAATTCTGAGATATGTGAGAATTCAGTTTCATCTAGCCCATCATCATCAGGCGGGAAGACTGAAACTTTAGAGTCTCTTATTAGAGCTGATGTTAATAAAATCAACAGTTTTAGAATTATTGAAGAGGAAGACATTCGAATGCCAAACAATGCGAGACTCAAGGCCACAAATATGTTGATGCAATTGATTTCCTGTGGGTCAATTTCAGTGAAAGATCACAGTTTTGGATTAGTTCCAACCTACAGACCGAGATTTTCTCATTCAAAATTTCCCTCTCCGTTTTACTCTACTTCAATAATGTTAGGAGAGTTTGATTGCTTGTCAGAAAATCCGAGGGTGATGGGCCTCAGATTGGAAGAAAAGGAGCATTTCAGTGGGAGCCTGATCGACACGAAAATGGTAGATGGAGGAGATGGGCTTGCTAGTCTGAAGCGTTCTTCTTCCTACAATGCAAACAGGTTAACCTCGCTTCAACCCCTGCTTCTCTTTTGTGTTAAATTCTTCGTATATCATTTAAAGGTGCTAGCTTCCCCCCCTCCCCCACGTATCTATGGATGCAAGCTGGTTGTAGTAGTACTAAAACCTAACAAGCTAATACATGACGTTTTTACATTTTTTGCAATAAAATCAACAGCTGGCTTGTTGAATGATGGCTTAAATTGAGTTATTTTAACTTAACAAATAGGCCTATCAATCAGTTTGCGAATAGTTGGAAATTTTTACCAGATAGGTGTTCTGAAGAATTTGAATGTTTTATTAGGTTTTAGTTAACTTGGCTGGTTAGGCTCTCAACCAGGTATTCTTGAGGCAACATCTAAGTCAAGCTTGAGTTTTCAATTTGGCCATTTGGCTTGTGAAGAGAATTCACAATGTCAACCAGTGGAGTTATCTCCTATCATTTCAGTTTAATGTGGTTTGGAGGGATCCTATAATGTTGGTAAGGACATAACATGATGGTGTTTACTTGTTGGAGCAAAAATCTTTTCCCTTATGTGGACTTGTAAGATTGTTGCCCCACCCTCTTTAACCTACTACTTTCCCTGCACTGTATTTGTTAATAGTGAGGTCACATGCATTGTCCCGTCATCCTATAGTGTTGGTATTCAGAAGCTCCAAACTTTTACTGAGCAAAGCTCAAAGAAACTTTATAGGTTATTATTGGTCTACTCAAAAAAAGGTCATGCCACGAAATGAGTCCTCATGGTTGGTTTTGGAATGATGCACAGTACGAGAGGAACAAGAAAGCAGATAATATGAAACGACACAACAGGGACGAGACTAATTTGTGTTTGTTTAGGTAGACAAGATATAATTTTCTGTCCTTTTCTGTTTATTGATACTAAAAAAAATTTCTTTTATTTAGAAATGTGATAGTATTGGAATAAAAGTTTTAAAAATACATCAAAAAAATTCTTCTATGTTTTATTAAGGACTTATGTTTTTTATGAGAATACTTGAAGGTATTATTCAAAGAGGAAATAGTCCTGCTTTCTTTCCTTGATATTTATCAATCCACCTTAATTACAAACACATTATATTTCAGGATGTGTAAACAACCAGATTCAGTTGAAGACAATGGCGAGTCACCCTCTGGACACTCAGAATGCATCTCACGATCATTAAAAGCCTCCCTAAGCAAGCAACCACACAGCGAATCTTTGCGATCACCGGTTTCTGATAAACCTAGAAACTCCTCTGACGGGGCTGATGGCTCTCAAGTAATACGCTATAGCTCAGCAAATGGTGGCGGTGGTGGTGGCAGTAAAAGAATCACAGAGCCTGTTCCACTTAAGAAACAAGCAAAGAAGCTCGGTTCTTTCAGAGAGGAGAGGGTGATCCAAATCGAAGAAAGTTAAGTGTTGACTCCAGACTGTTTTAAAAGTTGCTGCTACGTTTTATCCTTTTGTTGTCACATTTTGACACTATTCTATATTCTCCTTGAACAGGCTTGCTTCAGGAGCTCGGGTTATAATCCACTCCAAAGCCCCTTGTAACTCTGCTGTTTGCCGCTCGTAGGGCAAAATTTGGAGGCTGGTCAATGTTAACAAACAGTCAGTTCCATTTGAGAAGGCTTGATGATTGTATACAGCTACTAGTTTTCAAATAGTCAAAATTAATTGGATGATTCTGTAAATAAAAAAGTTTCAAAAGTTTAGAGCGGAAAAAGGGCAGAAAAAAAAAACCTTCGCAGCTCAGGCATTGTCTACTGGGTGCCAGCTTTTTTTTCTTTCAAAATGATAATAATAATTGAATTGTACCTTTTCTTGTAAACTGTAGGCGCAAAATCATCCCTGTGCATAATAATGTTTTGCTACAATAATGAATAAACTATCACAGCAATTGCAACCATATATTATTTTCAAAAACTCTCTTTCGCCTGCGCTATTTTGTCAGCACTAAACACCCGTATAAATTGCCAGGGTCTTGTGTTTTCTCACCGCCTCCTTTCCGACAAATTAAAGCCTAGCCGCTGGAATGGCATTCAACGTCAC
The DNA here is from genome assembly GCA_015731905.1 of Salix dunnii. Classification (NCBI taxonomy): domain Eukaryota; kingdom Viridiplantae; phylum Streptophyta; class Magnoliopsida; order Malpighiales; family Salicaceae; genus Salix; species Salix dunnii. Next base: position 16,883,640 of record CM027662.1, read on the forward strand.
GGGCCGACGAGAAAAAGCATGGACCCTGGAATGAGAAAAGGTGGCTTTAAAGTAATTCCTGTTGCGTTAAACAAGGTGGGTTTTTTCTTTTGTTTTGCTGGTTTAATTTGTTTTTCATCTAATTATGTGGTCTTTTGCACGTTTTTCAGTTAAAAGTTGATGGTATGGAAGGCTTGCCTTTCTCCTGCTCGGCTGCTTCTACAAGTTGCAACCAGGAAAGAATCCTCGGATACCGAAAAAATTATTACCAGTGATAATTGAGATAGTTGAGACATATTCAGCTCAAAAGAAATAAAGGGAATTTGTATTTTTAATTGCAGATAATTGAGAATAATTTTGGAAATTTATCTCATCCAACTGCTTGTTTGTTTTTAAGTATGGTTGATGTTGTTTTAAAAAGTATTTTGTATTCAGAAATATATTAAAATGATTTAAAAAAAAAAATTATTTTTCTCACCTCCTCCTTTCCGACAAATTAAAGCCTAGCCGCTGGAATGGCATTCAACGTCACGGGCCGACGAGACAAAAGTATGGTTTTCACGTGCCTGTGACGGTGAAGGAGGCTTGCCTTTCTCCTGCTCGGTTGCTTCTACAAGTTGCAACCAGGAAAGAATCCTCGGATACCGAAAAAATTATTACCAGTGATAATTGAGATAGTTGAGACATATTCAGCTATATAAAAATATTAAAAAAATAATTTTTAATTTAAAATAAAAAAAATTCATTTTTTTTCAAAAACATTTCCAATAACATTGTTATCAAGTTTTCTTTCGTTATTATTAATATCTTCACCCTCTCATCCCTTCCTATTAAATTGTACTTAATTCGAGAATATAAATGTTATATTGATTGAATCGATGATGATAAGGGGGTTTTTCTTCTTATGAATGAGTGAAGATATAAGAAAATAAAAGGGTATTTTTAATTTCTTGAGTAGAGTTTACTTAAAGCATGAAGAATTAATAAATCCCTCCGAGGCATTTTTCAGTCTAGAAACAACCAGAGCAACCCACTTGGATTGTCCTCTCTTTGTTCTTTTCCCCTTTCCTAGAAAACATCGACCGCGAAGGTGAAGAAAACAATGGTAATATTGTGATAATTTATTTAATTGCGATTTAAAATGGTTTTTTTTTTTAAATATATAAATTATAGTATTTTTAGTAAAATCTATGCAAAATTATTATATGTGCTCACTTAAATCTGTGAGTGGAGATTCTGTCCCCATTCTTACAGCGAATTTGAGGTGCGTCTGCTGTATAGACTCTAGGGTTATGTGCTCTGCACTGCAGGCTTGGCTAGAAGAAAAAACCAACGTGGCCTTGTCATTATTTACGAGCTTCTGTGCAGGTAAAATTGTATCCAGTCCACCAAGCAGAAACCAGACAGTCCACCAACCATGGTGGCTTTGAATGGTACAAACACTAGTTAAAAATCGGTAGCATTACAATGAAACTGAAACTATTACAAGTCCATAAGTGAAATAAATAGTTAAAAAAGAAAAATATAATTATCTGGGAAAAGAAAATGGTTCCACAAATTGAGAAAACAATTGATATGCACGAGTTAGAAAGGTTGTCCTGGAGCAAGATGATAAAATTAGGTTTATAGAGTGGATTTTGATACCCTCTAATGGTCACGACATGGGTGGTCTCCGAGTTAGTTTTTCAGACAAGTAAGATTTGCGCCGTTCAGATCGAAAGTTATTGTCTAATAAAGGAACAGAATGCATTTGCCTTTCGAAACTTGTTGAGCTTTTATTTATAGATATGGTCTACGAACTCATCAACTAGATGTCCAACATCACTAAATATATAATTAGTTGACAAATCCAGTGAGGTCTTGAAACCATTACAAATAGTTGGGATGCTAACAGCTACGTAGATTATTGGTTTTGGAACCCGATTCAGCTAACACAATTATATTAGAATACACCGTATAGATTGCATAGTTCTTTCGATTCCTCTTCAACTTCTGTCAAGGTACTGCAATCGGTTAGGTTCCTTCATATTCCTAGAGAAACTAACTCGGTTGCAGATCGATCAGCTAGCAAAGACAGTTTGCAGAGGTATCATGAATTCTTATCCTGGCTTTAAACTTTCATATCCTTTTTTTTTCTTTTGCTAGGAACTGGGGATATTGTTTGTTCCCAGCCATCTACTTGTTGATTAAAAACAAATAACACATCGATCTGAACTAGTGGTTATAATGGAGAGTGTTCAAACAAGCTGGTATATTTTATGCCAAGAACTCAAATGCATGATGCTCAGAGTTCTAATATATATAGTGCCAGAAGTTAACCTTGTCAATAAGAGTTTCCCTTGGCATTGCTTATTTGTTTGCAATTGTGTATAGTAATGGAGTAATGGGACATCGTGAAGCAGAGAAACATGACCATGAAAAATGGAAGAAATAGCGGGGCAGTTTAGGGGCCGGTGCATGGCCCTAGCTAGCTAGTCTCCAAGTGTTTCTGGCTCCCTGCAATGTTCAACGACATATTATTGATCAGAATCTGCTAATGCAACTACCTTTCTACTCTTGTTTGAGTTAGATATTTATCTACAAGAAGGATAAGAAAACGATGAAAGCAAGGTAGTTAAATCTTAGCATAAGACCATAGGAACTCATGTCCATAAAATAAATCATAGAATAATAGTGATTAAGGAGATAATCAACACAACAATACCTCCCACGCTTGACCAACAAACCAAAATGACCAGCTTCAACTTACAAGGCAAATTAAAGTGCTCGTAACAACGAATCCAACGTAGTCCAAACAAAACAGAAGAAGTTACATTTAGATTGTAAATTGATAGCCGAGGCAGGTAGATGCAATGATGTATTTATTTATTTGCAATTTCAGTCTAAAACTCTCCACTCGGCAGTGGCTCATGAGCGCGACTAATAAAGATAAACTCGTAAGCGATCCCGACAAACCCGCCTCCGATCAAAGGGCCAGTAAACCCGGTGTTGGTACCAGTTCCAGCTCACCAAAGCCGCTCTAAATGGCTCGGCGGGGTTCAAAGCTGCTCCTTTAAATGTTCCACCAGCCAAAATGTTAGCTCCAAGTACAAAGCCAATGGCTAGAGGTGCAATGACTCCCAAGTCACCTCTCTTTGGATCAATGGCTGTTGCATATACTATGTAAATTAGGGCAAAAAAATTACAATCTCAAAGACAAATGCATTCCATATAGTCACCCAGGGGACAAAGTGAATACTGAAACTGTCTGCACAAGATTTAGTTTCCAATATTGTTAATTAGCAAAATAAACAGCTACATTAGTCTACATTTATGAAATCTTTGGATTGTAAGGTTATTTTTCTTAGTTGTAAGTTAGTAGCTACTCACCATGTCATGAGTGGTAAACTTAAGAAGGAAGCAAGCGACGGTGGAGCCAAGGAGTTAGAGCAATCCAACATAGAATGCCACAATCAAATACAGAATGCCATGAAGGAGAGAAATGTTGCCACCAATGTGTTAAATAATCATCTTACCTAAAAAGTTAAGCTTATAGATGATATTCTAGAATATGATTTATATTATTTTCTAATACACACTCTTAAGTGAAAGCTTTTTGGGTTTAAAACTTGCACTAACCCACATTATCTCGTGCTTGATTTTTATCAAATAAAATTGGGGTGGTAAGATTTGAATTCGTGATCGTTGGGTCAACAAGGTTTTAATACCATATTAAGGAACTATCTCACCTAAAAATTTAAACTTGTAAACGAGGCTCCTGAATATTATTTATATTATTTTCTAACACCGTGAAGACACCGAATGTTAAAGTCGAATTGACATGGCCTCCAAAGATGTTGGCATTGACAACAACTCTCACAACAAGGCCAAACACGTGTGTCAATGCCATGACAATCAACCTAGCTGGGGATGTTGATACATTGGATATGAGTTTGTTATAGGCCATAATCAACCTTTGTCCAACAAACACAAAAATTAAGGTACTGATGAACTTAGCCAATGCAACCTTCAATGCATTAGAATGAAAGCCATCCTCTACCCTTCTGATTACTATCCAGTCAAAGATAATAAAAGTATACATGGTGGTCGATTTTAAGGATCAAAATAGATCAGTGAAGAAGATTATAAATCTTGTTGTAAGCTGATAGTCTCGCTAGGAAGAAGTGAAACTCCCAGAAACACCTACTTTTACCAAATGTGAAATCTATGTTCCATTAGGGTCTTTGTGAGCCCTTTATATTGAACTTTCAAAGCAATTGAAACCCAACTATATTTGGTTTTTTGATGACCATCTCTACAATGCTGGGGCCATCTATCTTTTTACATTTGTTTATGCACAGCCAAGCATCCACCTTTGAAGAGTATGTGTGATAGCCAGGTAGAAATACATGATAAGGGCTACGTCTTGTGATTGTGGGAAAAAAGGGTTTTATATGAGGTTAATTTATTATTTGTTTAGAGGCAAGGATATATTTTCTATTTTATTTTATAACAATCAAATTATTATATTACCTTAAAAAAACAAAATAATAGACTTGATTTCAATAGCTTTATATGAATTTCATTTCACTATAAACACTGTAATTACTCCATTGCTCTTAACATAAAAAATCTTTTGACCTTAGCTCTAGGGGTTTATTGGTGATTTCATAATGTTTTTTTATATTTACCACTTAGTCCAGGATTGTTTTTATCTTTTTTTTTTTTAAATAACATAGTTTTAATGTGTACATTAAGTTAGCTACTCTGCCTTCTTCAAGTGGTGTGTGCATATGACTTCTATGGTTATGGTTGTGTTTTCATTGTATCGTTTGAGTTGTCTCAACATCTTTTTCATACCTAAGTGGTATATGCATTGTGATTTTTTCCGATTTTGCACCAATGCATTCTCTCTCTCTCTCTCTCTCTCTCTCCCCTTCAGCTTGATTTGTGAGTTGTCCTTTGAAAAAATCATATAATCCTTTCAATTTCTTTCCCCTTCAGATTTAGTCCCTCTTCTCTTATATATATATATTTGGAAAATTATTTCAAATTTAAAATTAATTTGAATCTCATCATTCTTTAATTTTTCTCATCTCTCATTTAGATCCTTGTTCTATTGATTGCTATTTTTTTTATGTGAGGTTGTTTATAAAATTAATATCTTTTATTATTTCATCATCCTTTATTTTTTTCTAATATGTATTCTTTTCATTGTTATTTTTATGATAAGACAAGTTTTTTAGTTTTTTTTTTATCTTTTTTATTAATTTCATGATTTTATCATGATCTTATGTTTCAGATCATGGATTTCACAGATTAACCATGGTTAAATCAAGTCAATCTATTATGCCGCCATCTAAATTGACCCGAGTTGCTAGATTTCACAGATTAATCATGATTTTAGCATGATCTCATTTTTCAAACCTAATGTGCTAGTAACACAAACTATAGATTTTACTAGATCATTGAACAATATGATGTTGTGGGTTGAATTATATTTTTAATACTAAAAAATATTTAGATATTGCTAATATTTTTAATAAAAAAAAATTAAATCGTGTGAGAATTGATCCGATATGACTTGGTCATCTTGACGAGTAGATAAACAACTCAGATGACCAGTAAAAACATAATTTGAGTCAAAATAAACACTTAAAAATAATGTTTTGTTTAATAAATATTGAGTTGATAACATATTAGATCAATTTAGATTAATTTGAGTTAACTTGTCAATCTATATATCAAGTTATCAGATTATGATAACTCCTAAATAAAATAAATTAAAACAAATTATGATTCTTATTTTTTAATAAACTCATTATTGAAGGATAAAATTAAAAAAAACAATCAATTATAAAAATCAAATATTAAACTAACAATCAATTGAAAATAAATTGCATTAACTTACCAAACTTGTGATCTATATCATAAGACCAACATAATCCCATAGAAAACAAATTGAAACAAATTATAAAACTCAAATCTTGATAACTTATTGATGAGAGATGATGGTTTTTTTTTTTTTAAATCAATTAGAAAACAAATATTAAAAATAACTTAGGGTAACCAATGCTAACTCGCCAAACCAATGATTTAAGTTATAAAATAGGAATAATTTTATAAAAATAAACTAAAATATATCAGATTCCTTAATTCTCAATAAATCTAATATTCAATAATAATATTTTTTTAAAAATTCAATTAGAAAATATTAGCATAATAATTTAAGTTTTAAAACTATAATCGCAACTCACCAACAACCTCGAAAATCCCCTTAACAGGCTGATATCTGTTTTAAGTTTGGGCCCAGTTTCGAAGTATGTTCCACTCAGCCTCGTCTTAAGACGCTCGGAAGGGATAACAAAAGCCAATAAATAGACCAATAAATTCATAAATAAAACACACGAAGACCAGAGAGGCCCAAGACACTATCATGACTCCATGGCACCTTCTCTCCTGAGCTCCTCCTCTTTCTCTTCTCTTTCTCCATGGCCTCTCGCAACCTGAACACGCCTTCCATGCGGGTCCTAACCCGCCCCCCAGCACCCTCACCCAGCCCCATTCCCATTTTGTCTCCTGATCCCCAACCATCCTCCCAGTCGAATCCTCGCTCCCTAGAAGGGGTGGTAGTAGTTGGAATCCTTTCCCGGAACCCCGACCACTCCACACACCTCATCAATCGGGTCCTTGACTCCAACGTATTCGGGTCGGGTCATCTCGACAAAGCATTGTTTGCTGATAAAGACGAAGTCAAGGATTGGTGTAAGAAGAGGAGAATCAGTTATTACCATGAAGAAGAAAAAGGGTTCTTGTTCTTGCAGTTTTGTTCGACCCGTTGCTCCATTATTCATGGGTTCTCGAGTTCGGGTTTGGAAGAGCTGGAGTTTGAAGAACTTAAGGGTCTGCTCTTCATGTTCTCTGTAAGCCCCCTTCTATAACCTGCGGAATTTTCATTACAAATTTCAAGCTTAGTTTTTGTTGATGATTTTTCTTAACTTTATATGATTCCTTATAATGGGATTTTTTTTGTTAATGCTGTTTAAAAATAAGTTTTTTAGTTAAAATTTAAATATTTTTAGGTGGTTTATAGAATTGTGAAAACAAAGAAAATCTAAGACTAAGTTGGTACTCATGGTTAGTGTGCATCAATGATCAGTGTGTGTGATTTATCTAATATAAAATTCAATTAGCAATGCAGGTTTGCCATGTGATTCTATATATTCAGGAGGGTACGCATTTCGACACTCATGTTTTGCAAAAGTTTAGGATTTTACAAGCGTCTAAGCATGCACTATCTCCTTATGTGAGATCGGGAATTATCTCGTCTCTGTCATCTAGGCCCCAGTCTTTGTCATCTTCATCTAGACTGACTTCTTCGACCGGTTCTTCTCCTGGAAGAAGTAGTTTCATAAGTCGTGATTCTTCCTCTGTTTCTATTATGTCTGGCTTAGGTTCCTACGCTTCGTTGTTTCCTGGGTATTGTACTCCAGTGATGCTCTTTGTATTTGTTGATGATTTTTTGGAGGGAATGAATTCTGGTTCTAATGTAGAGTCAACTGATAGTTCCTCACTCAATCAGTCGTCTGGTTTGAGTAGTGCGGATAGGCCAAATGCGCCTGCAAAAGGTTCTGGTTCAGTTGTTGTGCTAGCTCGCCCTTTAAGTAAATCGGAAGGTGGTTTCAAGAAGAAACTGCAGTCATCTCTTGAAGCACAGATTCGTTTTCTAATAAAGAAGTGCCGAACACTATCAGGTTTTGAAAGCAGTCATACTGGTTCAAGAAGTGGCGCTGTTTCAAGTACTGCACCTTTGTTTTCACTAGATGCATCAAGATCTGTTGTACTGCTTGACAGGTCTGCTAATCTGAGAGTTGAGTCTTTGGAGTTTGCCATTGACCTCGTGGAAGATGTTTTGAATGGGAAAGCAACCTCAGATTCTCTTTTGCTTGAAAGTCATGGTCAAAAAGCAAACAAAGATGACATTTTATCCATAAAGGAGTTCATTTACAGGCAGTCTGATATTCTGAGAGGAAAAGGAGGGTTGGCTACTGGAACAAACAGTGGCTCCGCAGCTGGTGTTGGGATGGTTGCCATTGCTGCAGCTGCAGCTGCAGCCTCAGCTTCTGCTGGGTCTGGAAAGACTTTGACTACTTCTGAACTTCCAAGTTTGGAAATATGGTTATCATCCAGTCAACTTATTCTATATGGAATTCTTTCAGCAAAACATGTGTGTATTGATGAAACTGAAGCTGGTAAAAGGAAACCTCGTCAACGAAACACTAGTTCAGCTCAAATTGATGGAGCTTCAAGAGTTATGGACCCTCCAGACATTGCAGTATCTTTGCTGGAAAATAGCAGAGGACTTAACAGAAAATTTTCGACTAAGTGGTGCGAGAAAGCTCTTCCGACTGCCAAAGATGAGTATTTGAAGGGTTTGCCTGTGTGTTATCCCACTGCACAGCATGAGGCCCATTTAGAAAAAGCAATGCGTGTTTTCCTGTCAATGGTCAGGGGACCTGCAGTTCCACTGTTTGCTAAAAAGCTGGAGGATGAATGCTCATCCATCTGGAGATCTGGGAGGCAACTATGTGATGCTGTTAGTTTGACAGGGAAACCATGCATGCAACTGCGACACAATGTTGATAATGGTGTGATGCTTACTGGAGCTCCAGTCAAGCCTCATTCAAGTGGATATTTTTTCCTTCATGCCTGTGCCTGTGGTCGTTCACGTCAACTACTATCTGACCCTTTTGAGTTTGAATCAGCAAATTTATCTTCTAATTACTTCACAGATTGTGACAAGCTCCTTCCTGCTATTCAGTTACCTGAGGGAAGCAACATAGGGCCAATCCAGTCATCTTCATGGAGTTTGATTCGTGTCGCGGGTGCAAGGTACTATGATTCATCTAAGGGCCTGCTGCAAAGTGGATTCTCTTCTACGCACAAATTTCTTTCAAAATGGTCAATATTTCTTGAGAAACCAACAAACCTAAATGGTCGACCAGCTACAAATGTGCAGCAAGGTTCTGCAATTGGGTCAAGTACAGATCCCCAGGTTGACTTTAATGGTGATTTAGATAGAAAGAAAACTGTGTTTTTCTCAGGAGATATGGATACAGTGGTGGAAAATAAAAGAAAATTGTCAGTAAATAGCAAATTATATGAAAAAGAACTCAGTTTTGGTAAAATTATTCCAAATCTTACAATGAGAAAGCCTTTTTCTGAGGTTGTAGCTGGATCATCAGCTGCAGATTCAGGATTCCCTCCTCTGCAGCACAGGAAACAGCACCTGTCAATTTCTGAGAAAGGTTCCAAGAAAAACTGGGGGAGAGATATTATTGAATGGGGCCGTCCTAAAGTTGGTCAAGCATCTCAAAAATCTGAAGATATTTCATCTGTCCAAGAAATTTTACATGGAAAGGCTTCTAATTGTAGCCTAGATGGTGATCCTTTCCTACAAATAGGAAGTAATGTAGTCCCTATGAATTCTATTGGCGGTGAAGTGGTGAAATCTTCTAAGGATGCAACAATATATGTTGGTTTTGAGCACGAGTGCCCCCATGGCCACCGTTTCTTATTAAGCCTAGATCATCTCAATGAACTAGGATCTTTGTATTCTTTGCCTGAAGAGTCTCATTTACCTTCTGTGGAAACTTCTGACAATAATCTAGCTAATCCTTCAAACTTGGGTAGAAATAGTGGCGCTGGTAAAGGTCGTCGAAGTTCTAAGGACAAGGCTGTTGCTACTGCAAATAAGCTGAGAAATACAGACAAGTCAAAGGAGATGGGGGTAAATGGTAATCTATCTGTTAATGAGCTGACAATGCTCTCTGGTTCAGGGAAGGAACAGAAACTGACATCTCTCAATGTTCCAACACACTCCAATTTTATGAAATGTCTTGTTGCGGACTTTGTTTTTACAAGCCTTGATGATGGTGGAAGTGCTTTCTCCATGTTGAATAGAAATTTACCAATGTATATGAATTGCCCATACTGCCAGCTCTCCAAGAATAAGAATGATCCACAAAAAGTGAAGTTTGCTGGCACAGTATCACAGATGCAGAGAATTTTTCTGGTACATAATGTTGCTAGTCTTTTCATACATTTTCCTGATTTCTATGGAACTGCAGAATTATGTTGTTAGTTTACTAATTCTATGGCTTCTTCATGCTGAAATTTGTTGTGATCCATATGTTCATTGATATTGCTATTGACAGCTTGCCCCCATATCATAAACAGTGGTAGTTTGTTCTGATACCTGTTTTGGCCCATGATAATTTGGAAAGCATGCTCTGTGGGATCATCGCTGACAAAAAAGGCAGTGGGAGTTGAAAATATAATACAGTTGAATATGTGTACCTTAACTAGTTTGATTCATATTTCACTAGTTTTTTAGAATATGATGTCACATTTATCATGTGGTGTGGTTCGAAAGGTTTATCTGTGGTTCTATGAGTTTAAAATGTCCACTCTTATGCAAGAAAATATGGTTGGCAATTAACTTATTTTACTGCATTAAGAATGTACAGTATTGATTCAAATAATATCACAATTTTTATTAATGGAAAAATTAAAACCATCAATGATCTTAGTGTTTTCTGAGATTCTTAAATTGTTATCCTTCAGATACACCAGTGGGACTTTTGTTCTCAGATAACTGATACATTGCCAGAAAATATATTTTGTTAAGAAAATGTTTTGATTTTCTATAGCATTTTTTGTTTTGTATGGTTGCAGTAAAAAGAAAAATGTTCTTTAGTGTGATTGATAATATGATTTGGATGGTTCCAAGTTGTGCAATTCAGTTTTTTCTATAGTTTGTTTGACCACGCAGACAATGTTAATGATGGCTTTTCTCAAGTGTGATTGTTATTAGATGAGAAAGTGAAGTGGTATTAAACAATCAATAACCTCAAAATTAGGCTACCTGTTTTCAGAGGACTACTTTGGTGTTTCAAATGGAGGAGGACAGAAATATACCACGTCCACCAACATTTTTTTATTCAACAGTGAAATATAATAATATTGTCTCCATTGATCAAAAACCTAATGTTTAAAATCTGCTTGCAGGTAACACCTCCATTGCCAGTGGTGTTGGCCACATGCCCAGTTATACAATTTGCGGTATACCAACCTTTCTCTTTAGAGCATACACATCAACATGGTATTACATATGTAGAAGTGCATTCAGTATTCACTGGGAGTACTTTACCTTCATGAACAGGACTTCACCATTGTGGTCATGGAATACTATCGTGGTTTTCATTGTTTCTTTGCCTGACAACTCCTTTCCTTTCATTGCAATTCTCAAGTATTTATTGTTAGTACTGCTCATTTTGTTATGGGATGATGTTGGTGAGCTTGTGTGTGTGTGTGTGTGTGTGTGTTATTCATTTTTAGCGATGTGTTTGTTTTCAGGCATCGTGCCTACCACCATCAGTTTCAGACCGTGATCAAAAGTTGCAGTTCAGCCTTGGATGTCAAGTGGTCCTACCACCAGAGAGTTTCCTTACTCTTAGACTTCCATTTGTGTATGGTGTGAAACTAGAAGATGGAAATCCAATTCCTCTTAATGCTTTTGAAAGTAAACCAGAAATGACAGCCTGGATCATGAAGGGCACAACTCTGCAAGTTGTTTCCAAGGCAAGTAAACTTGGTGAGGAACACCAGCAAAGTCAGAATTTCTGAACGTTGTAATTTGGACAGCACATTGACCTATGGCTTTAGTGAGTTCATGGAAGCAGATTTGATCGAACTGTTTTACCTATACTAAGGTATGCTATAAGCAATTTAAATAATTCTCTGAATTTTTGTGTTTATGTTCTAATTTTTGCTAAATATATTCTGGAGTTGGTTGTTATCTTTTTTTTATTTTATTTGTAATTTTTTTCTTCTCCTTTATGAAACTTCTTATATTAAATTTCTTACCACACAATGTGGTCATAGCCCCTAGTTACTGGGAAAATTGCCCCTAGGGATTTACTAAAATATATGAATCCATGCAGAGAGTTTGGAGTTACAGCCGACATGACTATTATTGGAGCTGGGAGACAAGAATTTTTTGTAGCTGCACCCGTATGGCTAGGATTATGACTTTCCCCAGTGAAGTTGAAGCTCTATGCCAAGGTAAACTAGAAACTTGAAGATGCATTTGCAGTGCAAGGATTTGAATGACTTTTCAAGCTGTATGTTGTAATTGGTGAGCTACAACCTGAAAACTGAGTATACAGCATTTAATCATTGGAATGTATTTTGCTTTAGCCTCACTCAAACATTCTCTCTCCCCTTTTTTTTTTGTTATTCACCGGGGTTCTTTTTTATTTATGCAGGATATAGAACTGAAGCTGGCTGGTGCTGCCAAGAAGTCATTCACGTTGCTATGGTATGCCTGTGCACGCACACGCATGCCAGTTAATTCAAGTTATTTTCAGTGCAATCATTAATTTTCTGTATGTCTCATAAAAGCCTCCCCCCTTGGGGCTGAATTGGGTTCTCAACTGTCCTGGAAAAAATTAGGATGCTTAAACCAGTCAAATAGAAAGTTGCCATCTCTTTCAAGTTTATTTATTCATTCAATTTCATCTTTTCTCCTTGGCCTTTTCAGTTGTGAACTCTCTGTTAAGTATTGCTGCAACATGGAGGCTAGGTTCCTGCTCAAGTTTACACCCAAATATAGATCTGTGGTATGACCTCTAGCGGACTCTAGCACAAAAGTGATTCCGTCTGTGGGAGTTGGATTTCATTCTGACATGCTAAGGTTCAGTTGACAAAATCGAAAGGAAAAGCAAATATTCGAGACATTGCAGACAGCAGCTGGTGGTTTTGCTCTGCCAAAAATGGAAATACGAGGGTGACTTAAGAACTACCAGAGTAGAAGTAATTATCCTGTTCTTGTTTTTGTTCTGCCATTTCATGTCAGTGTATTTGTGCAGAAAGGGAAAACAAAAGGAAATCCTGAGGTCTTGTTTCCTCATTGGGAAGTTACACCACTATTTGGACCAAAGATTGATGTTTTAGTTTTTTAATTGGAACGAAATATATTTGGTTTAGAAGAGTTTCATTTCGAAGTTATATATATATATATATATTTGGTTTAGAAGAGTTTCATTTCGAAGTATATATATATATATTTGGTTTAGAAGAGTTTCATTTATATATATATATATATATATATTTGGTTTAGAAGAGTTTCATTTCGAAGTTATATATATATATATATAATTAAAGATATTTATTGAAATTTTGCAATTTAAAATTTAAATATAAATAAAAAAATTAGAATTGATTTGATTAATTCGAAGATAATATAGAAAATGAATAAAAAAATAATTTAAATAAAAAAATTAAGTTAATTTTTGAAAAAATATTAAAACAATAATAATAAAGAAGTAATTTAGTTCATTTTCAAGCTACACAAGTCAACTTATCAACCATTAACTGGTCAACCATTAACTCGGATCTTGTCCTGGTCAACCAGGTTGAGAATTTTAAAACTACGGAGGCAGTCTGTTCGAGGGAAAATAAGAAAGGAGCCGAAGGCCCATCTCCACATGGCAACAAAAGACCGACACTGGCCTTATATGGTTCTACAGGGTACAAACTCCACCCACCAGAAGAAGCTCGCCGAACATTATCATTTTATCTAAAAAGAAGAGAAATGCCAGCAGCTGCAATGACGGCCAACGCAATCCTCACAGCCACTCCACCAGCTCTTCACCCTCTTCTCTCCCCACTCCCCCCGAATCATTCCTCATTCCATGGCGTCTCCCTTAAGCTCCCACGTCAGTCTTTTTCCTTCTCTCTGGCTGCCAAGAAGCAGCAACCTCTTTTTGTTGTTGCTGCTACCAAGAACGCTGTTGCTGTCCTTAAAGGCACTTCCAGTGTTGAAGGCGTCGTCACTTTGTCCCAGGAAGACGATGGTCTGTCACTCTTCTCTCCCTTTAAGGTTTTGTTGTGAATGTTTTTGTTGGTTGAGGTTGACCTTTTGATTCTTTGTTGGATGATGAGAAATCAGAGAAAAGAGTGGTGGTTTTTGTTCTTTGGGAGATGTGTTTTCTTTTTGGATCAAGTGAAGTTGTTTCTTGATGGCTGCGCTAACCGCATGGTGATTTTAACCTTGTCGAGTTTATGTTTGATTTTTCCTGTCTTTTGGAAAATTAAGATTGTAACTGAAGTTGTTCACTTTGAAATTAGCTGGCAAGTAGAGAAAATGAGGTTGGAACTAGATAATCAGTGTTTTTGTACTTGTTTCAGACAGGTTGATATTTGATTTCTGATGTTTAAAATACAAAATTTGAAATATATTTCAGGCTATTTGTATGGGAATGATTTCAAGTAGTTTACCTTTTGTTTCGCACATACTTTCTGATTGACGGTTTGATATTGTTGACCTAATTTGAGGTTTAGTTTTCGATTCTTTGTTGTTTTCGAAAGGCAGTTTCCAAAAGGAATACTGTCATGTGGAAATTTTTGAATTTCAAATCTGGAATTAGGAGAAGCAAGCATTCCTGAGACTTGATTTAGTTGATATGGTTTTTGTTCTTTCCATCACTGAGAGCTTGAATATCCAACCATCCCAAGTCAGATGACCATAATGGTTTCAGTTCAGTGGAGGTTAATGTCAAGAGTCGTAAACATTGGACTTGGAGCTTTGATGGTCATTCACATATTATTTGCATTTTGCTTTCAATAGGTCCTACAACTGTGAAAGTTCGTATTACTGGGCTTACTCCAGGGCCTCATGGGTTCCACCTGGTGAGTATTCCTGGCTTTAGTTTTTATCACCTTTGGACTTAATAGAGTTTACTTTCCAAATTGTAATCCTTTTTTTTTTTCTCTTTCAAATCATGGCTTTTTGTAGCATGAATATGGTGACACAACAAATGGATGCATGTCAACAGGTAGGACATGAAAGCTTGTCAGCAAACTGTTTTAGCTCTGGTTCTTTTGTTTTTTCATTAATGATGAGATGCTTTTAATGCTTGATTGGTGTATTTATAATCTCCCTTTTCAAATTCAAATAATAGGATCGCATTTTAATCCTAACAAGTTGACACATGGTGCTCCTGAGGATGAAATCCGTCATGCGGGCGACCTGGGAAACATAGTTGCTAATGCCGATGGTAATGTCTTTCTGGATTTTCATTTGGATTTTACGGGCTTCTCTGAACTTATTAACATATTTTACGGGCTTTCCTGAACGAATTAACATATTCTTGTAATTTTGATAGTACAGGAGTGGCAGAGGCAACAATAGTGGATAGCCAGGTGATGTTTCTGAACTGAAGCATGATGTTTATTTTTTATTTTTCAACAGCCATGAAATGTATTTTTGTTTCTTTGCTTGGTTGGAACTTTGGGTTGACACATGGTTTATATTCTTATTTCAGACTTTCCTTAATTCCTGTGCATTTACTCATTTTTGGAGTTTTGATCAAAGTAATAATTATAATAATATAAATAAATTGTGCAGATACCACTGACTGGTCCTAATTCAGTGATTGGAAGAGCACTTGTGGTCCATGAGCTTGAGGATGACCTTGGAAAGGGTAGGTTCTTGTTTAGATTATTTTACCATCCATTGAGGTGTATGCCTGCTGTTGACACTCTTTGCTTTGTGGAGGCATCCTGGTTACAAACTTTTGCAACATCAACTTTGTTACCTTTCAAACTTAGCTTCCAATTACAAATTATTACTTGTGCTTGCTAACAAACTTTTATTAATACCTTTATGTTCATTGCAACCATGAGAAAAATCTGTCTCTCGTGTGAGGAGGGAGGGACATGGGAACAGGGGTTGAAACTGACTTTATAATGCTTGAAACTTGTGTTTTGCTATTTTGTTAGTGTTCTGTGGTTATGAATATAAAGTATGAACTTCTTTAGGAATGGAGGCACAAAACATTGTTCCGGTCTCACTTAGTAGGAAATAATGGTTGCAATTTAGTGTTAATTACTTTGATGAACTTTGCTTTTTGAATGTTCTTAACATTGCCTCTCCATCCTGGTTGTTTTTTGCATCTGTAGGCGGGCATGAGCTAAGCTTAACCACTGGGAATGCAGGCGGTAGATTGGCATGTGGTATGTATGAATAGTGTTTTTTTATTTTTGTCTCCAGCTGTTGCATTTTTCTAGTGGCTAGATGGTCATGACTTGGCTGATCCATTCCTTGATTCAAATTTTGAAAGCTATTAGCGATAACTTGTTAGTTTAAATTATGAAAATTATGGCTATTGGTTTCTATTGAAGAACTAAAAACTTCCAACGGAACTCTTAACTCTATGGATGTGCATGCAATCTTCACAGCTGTGTATACTCTTACGGGCGTAATGTGTAACTTATTGCTTTCCTGTGTTGTATATTATTGTGTGATAAGGTTATTATTGATAAGGTGCATTTGATACCTCGGTACCTCGGGCAATGATTTGACTTTTGATATCACATGGTACAGTAGCAGTTCATATAGTAGATGCATCATGTGATTGTGATCATGTTGGAATGCCAGATGTAAAACTAGCTTGAAACCATAAAGCAAGATATCTATCCCACCATCAAACAACTTCTAAGTTTTGCAGTCTTTGTGAGGGTTCAATTTAACATTACTTTTGGTACCAGGATTTCACTGCATACAGGAGCCAGATTCTTTTTGACCAACTCAATTTTTTGACTTAATTTCTCAATGGAATTCCTGTATTGAGTGGAATATTCATGTCACCAACATGATTGCTTGCAAGCTCGCGATTACTGTGCTGTGCATACTTCACTCCAGCCAAGGAAGGCATATCACCTAAGACATGGAGGAATACATTCCTGATTTCTTTGCATTTTCCTTTCATGGTTGTGTGTGTAGCAAATGTTCTTAACATTGGCTTTATGATACATTTTCATGGAGTCGTGTTAGGATTGATACTTACACCTCTCAACATACACTAAAATCAAATTTAAATAGCTTGCAACTTTACCCAACAAGAACATGCATTGGAGAACCAAAGTCATACACAATGATCACCCTCACCCTACGTCTATAAAAGACACAAACGAGTAGTGTAAAATCATAACGAAGTCGATCAATCATTCAAAAAGTTTGTAAGTTTAATCAAGAATTTAGTATGAGAATCACTTAACCACACAAGAAGCAACATGAATACTATATATATATGAAATAGCCTTCCTTCAAAAAGTCTCTACAAAAGAGCATTTATATTACAAAGAATCATAGGTTTAATAGGATGTCCATAATGAATATGAATAAACCTAATGAGCAATAATAATCCAATGAACCTAATTTAAATAAAGACATCAATATCCCTAAAAAGCCTAATAATAACTAAAACATAAATAAAACAATAGCCTAACTAATTTAAATAAGTTTAAAATTGTTTTTGTAATCTGCTAGTAGAATTGTAGCTCAACTTCTAACGCATGGTTCTCTCACATCTTAATGAATTAGAAGGCATGTCATTAATCACTAGAAAGCTATGAATGTCTATTTTTCAATGTAGCTGGAATCGCTATAAACTCCTTTTGTAGCTCTAGTTATGACCAAAGTGAAAGGTCAAAACTTACAAGTTTTAATATTCTTATTCTAATCTTTTTGGAATGTTTGAATGCTCGCATACACGCCATTTTTGAATATGAATTAAATTAATCAAGGTTTTTACTTCATTATTTAATATTTTCTTGAAATCCATTTTAGTCCATGTGTCTTGAAGAGGTCCATTGAAAGTCTCTTCGGATCTTTTAGCTCTAAATCTTGTTACTAAATCAACTGGAACTTTTAACAGATCTCTTAGTGTTACTTGGATTGCATCATTATTCACTCTATGAATTTGCAGAAATCATTAGACCATGCATTCCTGACTTTATGAGTATTGTTATGTCCTTGAAGTCCAGTGAATACAGTCGTAGTGAGCGTCTCATATGCAGCAATCCCCAACTATTTGACTGCTAACTCTGTACATTGAGCAGAACACACTTCCGTGTGGGCTATTGAACAGTTTCAGATTTTTCTTCCATATTATTTGGGCCTTATCCTCCAAGATCTTATTGACATTAAAGCATGCAGTTCATCTCAGTAAAATTTTAATTGAATACTTGAATTCTTATTCGCCTCTCTGTGCCATGTATGTGCAGGAGTTGTTGGTTTGACTCCAATATAATGGCAGCTGTTCAAATTCAGTCTGGTGTCACCGTTTGCTGCTTGCTTTCACCACTTTCTCATATAGAGCCTAGTGTTAATGTTAATTTTCCCAGTGTGTAACGTAAAATTGTGACAGCAAGTATCAAGTCATGATCTTAGACAAGTTTCCTACCTGAATAAAGTTTGGTGCAATGCATGCCTTGTCAATGCCAGGTTCTGATATCTCAGCTATTGATTTCACCAAATTTGGACTGGTAGTTTCTTTATATTCCTCTAGAACTACAAAATGTTTCGGCGATGCACAGTGTAGATTATTCCTGGAAAACTTTTTGAATTGGTTTTCATATGGTAAAGAAGTGCATGCATGGTATTTTATGAACTTCATGTTAGACCTTCGATGTCATGTCATCATCTGCATCATAGTTGTAGTCTAGCGGGGTTAGCATTTGAGCTTCTCTGGTATTTAAGGTCGTGTTTTGTTAGTTACTCTGGAGGGTTCAATCATTCTTTAAACAATCCATGTTGCAAAGAAATTCGGTTGACTAATTTAGGTTCTGTTTGGTATGATATCATGTGATGATAGAAACCTTCTTGTTTCAAGTCCATAATTTATTTATTTTTTATAACCGGGGTGTCCGGGCTAGTTTACGCGCCACAACTAATATATGGATCCACTGAATATTCTGCAAAGCTAATGGATATGGAAGTTCTTAAAATTTTATTTGCATGGAAAGGTATCATAGTGCCTTTTTCTTCCATCCTTAAAACCCACACTAGTCACACTTGGCAATGCTTGATGAGGCCAAGCATTGCAACAATAGATTAAGACCTATGTTAAAATTATGAAAGTATTTCTAGTAGGTTTGGCAACCTAATCAAGTTAAACCCAAGACAAAAAAACAACAAATTGGCAAGAAACAGTACCAAGATGACTAATGACTACAGCTCACTGTCATCCTAATGAAGATTACAAAATAATTAATTTAGGTGTGGATGACTAACAGTCTATCAGAAATAGATTTATAGTCTCTACATATCGATATATAAGAGTTGATCCAAGAACATATTTATTGTTAAGATCTAAAAGTTGAGATTTATCGGCCACTCTGTCTCCATGTGCCCTGAAATTGACTAGCCAAAGTAATGAAAAGAGATGTGTTCTCTAATAAAATTTGACATGGTCTCCAGCACACATGACATCAGTGACGTTTATGCTATTAGAATAATCTACACATTAGAGCCTAATTTAAGGTTGGTTTTGACATCTCGAATATAATTAAAGGTTGGTTTTGACATGTCGATTATAATCAAGGATGTTTTCGACAATAATTTTTGTTTAAAAATATATTAAAATAATATTTTTTTATTTTTAAAATTACTTTTGATATAATACATGAAAATAATTTAAAAAAATTAAAAAAATTTAATTTAAAATAAAAAATTATATTTTTTAAAAAATATTTTTAAAACACGGTATAAAAAACTCTTGAAATCATTGTCTGTTTACATTGAAAGGTAAGGGTTGGATAACCACCTTAACCTGTCTTCAAATTTCTACTGTGTGATTAGTTGCAACTTCCAAAGTGGCTCTCCAACACCATGAAATTGAAACCACTGCTCTTAGAATTCAACAATGAACTGTAGATCCACACAACCAAGTATATTATAGGCAATGAATCTTGTACTTGGGATTTAGATTCGTGTAGAAAGTCATATTTCATTTTATTTTGTTCTAGCAATCTCTGCAACTTTGTCATTTAATTTGATAACTATAACACACTTTCCTCGCTGAAACAAACTTGGAGATAGAGAGTTTTGCATTATGATCATGTTTTAGTTTTCCAAGAGCTTGCCTTTAATTCTTAACAAATCTTTGTAGCCAAGCCATTTAATTTGGCAACTATAACACCCTTCTGGTTGAAAAAAAACTTAGGGATAAGTAGTTTAACATATGGTTGTTAGTTTTGTTCTGTTTTGGTCGACATATTTTGTATCAATTAAAAAAATAAAACAAACGGTGTCGTTTTTATCTCGGTTTAAATTCCGGTCTGTCATGGAATTTTAGGCCAAATACTAGACGAAACGTTCTGGTTGCGTTCTATTCGTTTCGTTTCGGCTAAATAGTGTCTTTTAAAATAATTAATAATTTTACAATATCAATTATATCTCTTAATTAGACCGTTAGATTGAGAATAAATTTTACGAGAGGTCTCTTGATATATTTATATATATTATGTTAAAATTTCAGAGTAATCAAAGAATGTAATGACCTTGCAAGATTGATGATGAAATTCTCATAATATTATACATATCCATAATTTTATTCAGAAAAATCATTTTATTGTGTCTTTTTTAAAATAAATTATATAATTCTAAATAATTTTATTTTTAGATTTGAACTATTTTTTTTAATTAATATATACACACACAGTATAATCCCGAAACAACACATCAAAACGCTTCAAAACCAAAACATTTCATTCTAATTAAAAAAACAAAACAATAACTAAAATATATTGAAAACCGTGATTAATGTTAGAGAATAATATAAATCATATTATGGGACCTCACTTACAAGCTTGAGCTTTTAGGTGAGTTGGTTCCTTAACAATTAACATTGAAGTCATCTTTAATTCTTCAAGAAACTTATCTATAATCCTTAATAAATCTTTGGAACTTCTTCTTTTGATTTGACAACTATAACACACTTTTCTAATCGAAACAAACTCAGGGATAGGACAGAGAAAAGAAATCTTAGCTACACTAAACTTGGTTGATAGAGAGCCAAGCTTAGTGGGGACAACCTCGTATGTGGGCTGTCAAAAAAATTCTGTGTTGTTTGTGGAACCACTTTCTAATCTAAACAAATTCGTAACATATTATTGGAAACTTATCAAGAAATCAAACCTTTATGAACCCCTTTTTTTTTTTTTTTTGTCTTTTTTCTTTTATCTAAAAGCCTCGTGAAATATAAGCTAATCTCATACAGAGGGAGATATTAGAAATCTATTTTTCACTCTTTTTCCCCACAAATAAAGGCAGTTCAGATACAATCTGAACATGAAAAAGATTACCACATATAACATAAAATTTTAATTTTATTTGTAGCCACCCGAGCAGGTGCAGCATGTCAAATGCAGCACCAACAATCACTGCAAGGTAAGCTCTGTAGATGGAGGATGTGGTTTCCAACTGTGTTGTTCCCAATAGATGATTTCTGAATATAGTTTCATGCATGGAAATGTTAATACCAAAACAGGAAGTGCAACAGTGAAGAGAGAAAACTGTTTCTGCTATCCAAAAGAGCAGACATTCATCCACCTCTCAGCACCAAACTCATTGACAGAAACTGCAGCTGTCAATATGGGATTATAAGAAGAAAAAAACAGCTTCTGGAGCTGTCATCTATGGAATTCAACAGTAGATGGGTTATATTATAAGCATATTGTATGATACATCATCTGTCAATTACAATCTAAAAGATGAAACACACCATAATTGTGAGCACAAGATAAACAATACCTGGCATGTCATAAAAATATAAAGAAAACGATGCCTACTAATCAGCAACACTTGTCGTTTTGATGAGCAGCTCCCATCTTGATAAAATATACTAACCCTCTATCATTAGACACACAGAATCACAAAATATTTCAACACAGTATGGAAAGCTAGCTCTCGTGTCTTTACTTCTTACAAACAACCCAAACCACAAAAACAAACACCCCATGAGCTTTTTAAATATAAAGTAGGGTTCAGTTCTTCAAGTGAAAATAGAAAGAAATGATCAAATCTGGAAGAAAAAAAGGTTTAGTCAAGGGGTTTTTATTGTCTTCCATGTTAATTTATACAGGGATTAAAATTCTATATAAATTCAAGAAGTTATCTTATAAATAAAAAAGTATTTACGGTGATACATAAGCAAACATAACTAAGATTAGTAATTCAGAAAATTAAACTGTTTGAGAAACACAAAGATCATAAGTACAGGGGGTAAACCTACTCCATTTTAGCTTTTCCTTTTCATTTGTGGTGGCGAGTTAGTGACCGAACCTTCATTGCTGGGGTCCAAAATGAACAAATACGATAATTAATATCCAACTCTCGCTTTCGAAGACAACTAGTTCATTCACTGACAGCCAAGAAAATAAAATGAGACCAGCAGTGCTAGTTCATGGTAGTTCAATGCCAACCAAGAAAAGTAAGAAAAACAAAATGAGTGGTTTGTTTGCTAGTTATATATTATTATTACGTGAGGTGCTTTGTTGCAGCTAACATGCTCTCATGACTTTCTGTGGCCCTGTGATTGACTTTGTTTTTAGCGACTGTGTGAAGTGGAGTGAGTACTAAGCTCACTACTTCAGTGTTGTGTAGTGTTAGGGCAAGCAATGCCGCTCGTCTTATAGTGATGACAAGAGCTTAGAGACCTTGCTTGTTGAACGAGCTTCCCATCACAAGTTGGTGACCAGAATGAGATTTGATGGGTTAATTAACCCTAATTAAAAAAAAAACTTGAAATAATTATCATGACCTTTCTCTCGGGATGCATGCGATTACAAAAATATTTTGAATTTATTGTTCAATATTTTTTCCTCAAATATTTTGAAATGATTTTTTTCTCTCAAACTCATCCTTTAGAATTGAGTTGATTAATAATTTGGCTTTATATATATATATATATATATATATATATATATATATATATATATATATATTTTATTTTATTTAAATAGGGTTATTATAATCTCATGACATAAATTATAAGTTTTACGGGTTAGCTGGACTGTTATTAGGTTTTTTTTTTTTTTGTATTTCTTTAATTGGTTTTTTTTTCTTTCAATTTCATCTTTAAACATTAGGTTAATTAAGAATTTAACTTCTCAATTTTTTTTCTATAAAGTTATTCCGGACGTATAATGATCCAAATTTAACAAATTAACACGAATTGACTTTGAATATATATTTTTTAATTTAATTCATCAACATTGAGTTGATGGAGGATTCTTCTTCATATTTTATTTTTATTTGCTTTCCATAAGTTATTAAGGTTTCATGACCCGGGATGCAGTTTAACCCAATTGACTTTGAGTTTTGTTTTTTTAAAAAAAATTATCTTGAATTTCATCTTTAAATATTAAGTTGATTGAGAATTTAAATTTTTAATTTATTTTTTCTCTATAAAGTTATCTTTACCTCATGACTCGGGTCACAGGTTTGTTCGGTTAACTCATGTTGATTAAGATAAAAAAAAAATTATGTTTTTTTTAATTGATTCTTTTTAATTTTATTATTTAAAATTATACTGATTAATAATTGAACTTCATTATTTCTTTCAACTTTCTTTCCATGTGGCTATCCTAGTCTCATGACTAAGTTTTCATAGGATAATTTGAGTTAACTCGACTCATTTTTCTTATTGATTTTTTTTCCAACCTCATCCTTCAATATTAGATTGATTGAGAATTGAGATTAATAATTTTTTTTATTTGCGCTCTAAAAAGTTATTAGGGTCTCATGATTTGAGTTAGAGGTGAGTCCAAGTAAATTCAAGTAGATCTAATATATTATCATCTTAATATTAAAAAAATCAATAATATTATCTTATTTCTAGAAAAAAGAATTAAATCAACATGTTATATTCACTCAAGTCAACTTCCGGTATTAGATTTAATAACTATGATAAGAAGAGACTAAATTAATATGTATTTATGGCAAGTATTTCGTTTTCGTCCCTTTTTGTTCCACATGCCAACTGTTCTTTATTTGAGCTACAAGAGATCTGAGACGAAATAATAATTAATTAGAGTAATGAAAACTAATATTTTCAATTGATCAATAGAAAGAGATCGAGAGATCAACGAGCTAGGAAGGTAAATGCTTTCCTTTTGTAATCCATCAATTAGTAGCAGCTAGCTTGAAACAAAAGCATCACAACAGCTAGAGCACAGCGGCATCCCACCATTGCCTTACGTGCCTCTCACAACTGACTGACCAGATCAATTTTCTACGCCAAGAGTCTTCCCTACCCCTTCTCTTAGCACCCCCACGACCACATTTTCTGGGCCTAATATTCATTAATTCAAACGTAATAATTAATATTTGAAAAAACTAGAGAAATTCGCAAGGAAATGGTAATTAATGAGGTTATGCTGACCCATCTGACATTATTTGATAACAACTAATTGTCTGCGGATTTAAACATCCATGGCTGCCCTCCCTTCCCGGCCCTCTCCTCTACCCCCTAAGATAATACATACACTCTGTTGAATTAGTATGAACTGTTCTTGGTGCTGTTTTCAAGGTAGTATTTTCATCTATAATCCACGTGTCGGGCTACAAATCCTGAGTTCACATTGTATTTCAACTATATATTATAATGATATGACCTTTTGAATTGTTTCATAATCAAGCAAGTGAGTGCTTTGGTTAATTTGAGGTGGCACAGATTTTATATTTTATGGTGAGTAATCAAACATTTATCAGCTGATCTACTTAATCCATCACCCATCATTGCTCGCAGGAATATGTGACAGCCATGCACCTCAATTAATAAGTGAAAAGATTCTTATAGCACATATTCATAGGCCAACATGATGAAGAGCAAGTTCAATAATTTTGTTGACTTGCATCCATGGTTTGAGTACATGACCTCCGATGATAATTGGGTCCTCTGTATATTTCCCCTTCCCTTCCCTATAATGGCGCCTCTAATTATTGAGTGAACTACTAGCACAGTACTATACTTTATGTCTAATTACTCTCATTGTTAAGCTGTAAAATTTCACTTTTCAGCTAATGGTTTGATAATTGGTGTTCTTTCTTTCTATATATATATATATATATAGTAGCTTGCAACAACCCTCTTTCTCTCTCTCTCTCTCTCTCTCTATATATATATATATGATCTTCACAGATTAGATAGTTTTAGGTTCGATTCGGCAACATTACAATATGATTTAGGAAGTCAATGGTGCAATACAAAGAAGCACTCAAAATAAATTGTACTTTTACTAGCTACTTGATGCTTACAATGGTTGCTTTTTCAAAAACATCACGTTAGAGATTCAAATATCTCTAACAGATGCTACCCCACGAGCAAAAATTCTTTGCATCTCAAGTACTTTGAGTAAATATTATGTCATATGGTTGCATCCAATGCATCTAACCACGAAATTGTGTTCTATCTATTTCCATAAATTACAGATGAAACGAGGAGGATCAACGTTAACGATGAACGAGCCATTGGGTTGTCGAGTCCTTTTTAAATCGTCCTCAACCATTGATGCATGCCTTGATCACAAACAGGAAGTCGATCGCAGCTTAAGAATCCAACAAAATAATACATACCTGTCGCATACTTGTAAGCTAAACATGCCCTTCCTAGAACAGGAAGCCAACTACTTGACACATAGCCACTAATAATTATGTTCCTTTCTTTTCTTGCTGGCTCAGGCACTTGGTGCCCCTTACTCGGTGCCCTATTCCCTTAAACTTCACATGAGAGACAGAATAACACAAGTTGACGAGAGAGAGAGAGAGAGAGAGAGTAAAGGTTTTGTTTAAAAGGTGACCGAATCTCTCAAATACACCCAGATAGTGGTGATGATGGTACCTTACTTTAACAAGACATGGAGTGAAAGAAGCTAGCTCTCATGCTTTTGACGTGCAATACTGCCCTTTGCTTTTAATGGGTTTGAGTTTATTCGTGACTTGGTTGGCATAAGAGAGTGAGTGTGTGGAAATTGACCTCTTAATGCTAACACCAACCAACCCTTCTTGAGCTTGATTTCCCTTTTCAATCTCTGATCCCTAATTGATCGATATCTAACCAAGTTCTTACTTGAAAATCTGTTTTTCCCTTTTAAAACAGTTATTATATTTGCGTAATAGATGATGCGTGAATCTTCTTAAATTGTTATTACGTTCAGTATAACCTCGATAAACTAATAATTCTGATCAAACTTAGGTCGGAGAAAGCTTCATTTTTTTCCTATCATACACTGCAGTCAATTTTCAAATCTGTACAGTTTTATTCAATGAATTAAAATAAACAAACTTATAATTTTAATTGAAGAATTTAAGGGAATATATTTATACCTCATGAAAAGTAAAAAGCTTTCCTTGGTAGTAACACTTCGAAGGTTGGAAAAGCAAGAAAAGGTTTTGGTTCCTTGTGTGGTGTTGCTGTAGACTACAATTTGTGGCAACTCCATACAACTTTGTAAACATCTTTTCTCTCTCTCTCTCTCTCTCTCTCTCTCTCTCTCTCTCTCTTTATATCACAAGCAACGAACAGCATGTTACCCTTCACTATTGTATAAATATAACAAACCCCACCTCAACTTCTTTCATTACTCTCAATTTCAGCACTCTCTCTCTCTTTTTCCCTTTTTCTTTTTGGTTTTTTTCATTCTCTACGGGCCCTTCTTATTTTGATAGATCACTTGTGCATATCACATCTCTCATACTATATTTCACTTAAGGTAATTGGGGATGGATATGGAAGCTCAAGATGATTTCATGGAGTCTAATGATCTTACTCAGATCATTAAAGGAAAACGCACCAAGCGCGAAAGGTCATCGTCCCCGTATATGGTGATGACCTCTAGCTCATCAAGTGGCTATGGTGGCGGTTATGGTGGAGGAGAAAGAGGAGTGCTTAAAGAGGAGTATGGTTCGACTTCCTCCCCGACAGCTTCCAGTGAGGTTTGTGAGAGCACAGAAGAAGAAGAAGATATGGCAAATTGTTTGATTCTACTAGCTCAAGGTGACGACCGTCCAAAGCAAATTCACGAAAACAGAAGTGGTAAAGTGGAGAAATTTAGAGCTCGAAAATCGTCAGATATGTCCACACCAACTGTTAACAAGGCAGGTTTCTTTGTATACGAGTGCAAAACTTGTAATCGGAGTTTCCCATCATTCCAAGCCTTAGGTGGCCACAGAGCCAGCCACAAAAAACCTAAAGCCACAGTGGAAGAGAAAAAAGGTCTTGTGGTGGCGTCAATGGAGGACCTCAGCGTTTGTCAATTGATTAAAAGGAGTAATCTTGATCCTTCTCTTTCCCTCCAAACAGGCCACAACAACAATAACGTCAACAAGGGTTTTCAGGGTAGCAAGGCTAAGATTCATGAGTGCTCAATTTGTGGCTCGGAGTTCATGTCCGGCCAAGCTCTTGGCGGTCACATGAGAAGGCACAGGGCTAACACAGGCAACCAAGTACTGGGCATGATCAGTACAGATTCATCCGGTGCTACCGCGGAGTCTAATATTCACGGTGATCACCATCAGATCAAGCCAAGAAATATCTTGGCCTTGGATCTTAATCTACCAGCTCCTGAGGATGATCACCACCTTCGTGAACCCAAGTTCCAAATCACGTCAACTCGGCAAGCACTAGTGATCTCCGCCCCAGCCTTGGTGGATTGCCATTACTAGAAAAACACTAAAAAGATCCACAGGGATCATTTATGTGAATTATTTTAATTTTACCATTGCTATACTATAATTCATTACTATCCAAATTCTTTCAACTCTTTCCTGTTTAGCTTCAAGTGTTAGCATTAACTAAGTTTAACTCTGAAGCATGAATACTTTGAGTAAGTTAGCGGTTAGTGTTCATGGTTGCCTTTCATTCACGAAAAGTGAGTGATGATGGGAAGCATCTTTATCCTTTTTTTTCTCCTTACAAATCTTTAAAATAAAATTTTGAGTTGTTTATGAGTGAGATAGCTATGTGCTGCACGAGAGAGAGAGAGAGAGAGAGAGAGGGACTTGGCTATGGTTCGGCATACCACAACCAAAACTCTTGGATTAGGTTCTCCGAATACGTGCATTTTTTATTTAGTTTTTGCAATAAAGCAAAAGAAATAAGAGGACAGGAAATTGTTTGGTTTTATGAGATGAATCCATCTCTATGATATCATGATTCAAAAGAGTTGGGGAAAATATAAAAGTTCTTTTGAATACGCCAACCTTTTTCTTTCAAGCCAAAATATACTATGAATAGTATCAGCGGGCAAAGCCTTTAATTACAATTTCAATGAATGTAAATCATATTGAATAAATACAGAAAATATAAATTAAAATAAAGTATCACTTACATAACACTCATGTTTTTTCGGAGGGAATCTAAACTCAACTGCTAATTTTTTAAGATACGAGAAAATTTCATTATTTAGAAATTATATTTTATAATTTTAGATAAATGAGTAAAATCCTAACTATTTTAAACTCTTATAAAGTATGAACGTCCTAACTCGAATCTAAAATCCACTATACAAATCATAAAATCTTTGTCATTACCTCGTCATGTGGACTCAATTGTTAGTATTACAACCTTAAAAAGACTTAACAGCTAGGAGAAGATTATGAAGGCCAGTCCACAAGACAGAACTCGTAAAGATAGGCAAAAAATGAGGAATGTTAGTGAACATTTCCCATATTTATTTTTTTCGTACAAAAATTCAAATTAATGTAAAATATTGAGAGTCGGCCAACCCGAATAAGGCTAATTATGTCAGCTGGATAAAACTCGATGAATTTTATGAACATAAATTAGGCGAAGCAACAAATCAACAGCTAAAAATACAATGAATGCATGTGAATCACAGAAGCAACAAGCACTCTAATGCTCCATGTCAATGCAAATCATTAAACTTAAACTTATAGGAGACTATATATTAGGGAATAATTGCACTCGTTGCCGACCATCCCACCATCACCACTCAAAGACTACCCTATCCAGCCAACACTACTTAACATGTTGCCTAATGATAAGGCTCGAAGGAGCCGAGCCACTGCTAAGTAGCTCGACTCTCTAAGAGCCAGGTTCAAACTTATTGTGCTAACAAATCAATCATGCGCTTATACAACCTTATTTTTAGAGCTCTGACTTGAGCTTGGCAAACTTGGCTGATTAAGTTTATGAGCCTATAGACTGGATTAGGCTCTTTAAGGTTCATGGGTTGGCTTAAACTTATAAGAAAATTCATTTAAAAACTAGCAAAGAAGATCATGCATTAAGATTTCATAAAATAAATTAACTTAATACATAATCAAAAGCATTCTTTTTATAAAATAGTAATTAATAAGAAACTTGACAATTATATACATTTTAAATGAAGGAGTTCAAACAAAAAAGAGTATAATTAATTTGAAAGTCGGGTTTACAAGACTTTTTTTATGATATCATAATTGTATGATATTTTCATAAATATATCAAGTTTAGGTTTAGTTTGTTCACAATTTTGTCTAGCAAGTCAAGTTCAAGATGAGTCTAATTCCAGCCTGAACCTGATAAGTTTTAGTGTCTATTTAAAAGTGTCGTTACAATTGTTTTTGAATATATTTTTCATTAAAAAATATATTAAAATAATATTTTTTTAAATTATTTTTGATATTAGCATATGAAAATAATCTAAAACATAAAAAAAAATTAATTTACTATAAAAATAAAAATAAAAACTTTTTAATATTTTCAAAAATAATTTTAAAACACAATATTTAACCGGATTAATCAAGTGGAGTTTGAACGCAATATTTTAGATAACTCGTCCATCATGAGCATAATCTGACCTTGAACCTTACTAAAATTAGAGAAGTGATGCTATAAAATATCAAAGTTTGGTTCAACTTAACTCAACGAAAACAAAAAAGCTTCTTACCTAAAACTCATTAACTAGCCTAACCAATCTCTATTCCACGAGTGTGTGTGTGTGTGTGTGTGTGTGTGTGTGTGTGTATATATATATAACCATCCCATCTGCAATAAAACACCAATTCAAAACAACGATGAACTCCTAAAACCAAAACTATAACGACCACAAAACATTTCCACATCCCACCATCCTTATCAACACCACCACCGCCACCTCTCTTACCACGGTTTAAATATCGATAGCTTGCTAAAGATTCTATTGGGAGAAAGACAGTTTTTTTTTTAAAAAAAAAAATGTGAATGTTTATCCAAGTATAGTATACTCTAGATAGTCAAGGAAAAAACAAGAAAAAACCTATGGCTTGTTTCAATAATTGACGGAATAAATGGATAGCAAAGCTGAGTTGGTAGCTACCACATAAATCCATCTGTATATATATAGATATAGATATAGAAACACACACATGTTAGTGGTCCACCTCTTACTCTTAGTTATTTGCCTGCTCGTTACACCTAATTAACCAACTGCCTCGATCATCCCTTACTTTTTAAGTCACTTAATTGAGATAATTCCATGGGCCATGCTGTCCACGCCACTGTATTTGGTGTTTCCGAGAAAGATACACTAGGTCCATAGTGTATGCCACAGCTTGTGGATGTGCTTTTACACGAGGTCCATAGCTAGCATATATATTGCCACCCACCGTTGTATTTTAATATGATGATCCGAACTATATCTTAATTAATTTTATAAATTTTGAAGTAAATAATGTTATAAATTTTAAATGGTCATCTTATTAGTAATTATAAATTATGGAAAAATTATAATTTTATTATATAGATTAAAAATATATTGGATATAGATTAAGAGGTTAAAACATTACATGTTTACAGGGAGACCAATATTGTGGCTGATTGATTAACTAATTATAGGCTAACTAGAGATGTAGTAATAAGAGAATTTGACGCTGTAGCTGAGCTACTTTCAGGGTTTTATACTTTGTTTATATTATAACTATATTGGGTCTATTATACCGCAATTAATTTAGAAAGGAGTTTTCATCTCGATTATTATATATAAAAAAAAAACTTAGAAAGAAACTTTTTATTTATCTATATACCATATATAAAAACAGGGTTTTTTCCCACTTTATTTTTCAAAATAGTACAGCTAGAATTATAATTTTAATTTATCCACCAACAAAGTGATCATCCATGCAGCACACGCACGACCTCTAGATTATTTTTTATATACTAAATGCACGATGTATATGTTGCGCAAAATGCACTACAAGTAATCGCATGAAACATGCGACCTCTTCAAATGCAAAGTGTTTTTGACTCGCTGAGTAGCTTTGCGTGTCATCAACACCAAGGCATAATGCTTAAACCCACGTATTTCATGACCCTATCTAAGCTTTCAGGAAGAATTCAATCAAGTTAATCAACCTAAATTTAAATTTGTCTCATTTTAAAATAATTCTATTTTGAAAAAATAATTTAATTCTATTTTAATTTTATAGTGAATTGACTTTTAAAGTAAATCAATTTTTTTTTAATTTAATTTAAAATTTGACTTGGATGAAATTCTGAACTCGTAGATTTAATTCGAATTTAATCACTGAAGACTCAATTTTTTTTTTTTTTTTGCTTTATAGAAACAGAAATCAATATGTTTTTTTTCAAGATTAGTGTAGATTTTTTATTTGAGAAAACAAACCGAATTTATAATTTTTTTTTTAAGGATGAGACAAAAATATAAATCCATATGTAAGTGAAATTCATTGAAAAGACAAGTTTTCAAGGGGAAAAGGGTAAGAATATAAATTTTTAAAACTTGTAGAAAAAAAAGGCTAAGAATAAATTATTTGTAAGTATTAGAAAGAATAGTCAATATTCAACAAACAATACAAAGAGTCCACCAACACCAGCCAAAATCACACAAGCTCCGAGAAATCCAATTAAAAAATCCATTAAAACTTTCTAGCTAAATAATCAACACTATTATTCCATGAAATATGTTATTTAAAATTATAAGTTATTAGATAGAATTTTAAAATATAATTTATATTATTTTTTAATATACTCCCTTAAGCGAAAATAATTTGAGCTTAAAATTTACACAGATTCATACTACTTTGTTTTTGGTTTTTATCAAATAAAATGAGAGTGGTGAGATTCGAATTCGTGACTGCTAGGTCAACAAGAGTCTGATAACTTGTCAAGGAATCATTTCGCTTACAAGCTTAAGCTGTTAAGTAAAATTTTATAATATAATTTATATTATTCTCTAATAATCCACATGAAAATTAGAAAAACTAAGTGAATGTTTGGAGTGTAATTGAAGTTGTTTTTTAGAGTGTTTTTTGTTCCAAAAATATCAAAATGATGGAGTTTTTTTATTTTTTTAAATATTTTTTTATCAACCAATTAAAATGATCTAAAAATATTAAAAAAATTAATTAAAAAAAAAATTCCAGAGTAATTTTGAAACACAATGCTACACATAAATTAAAAACAGAACCTTTATTACTACAACAATAATTCCCAATCTAACACAGAGATAGAGGTAGCATATGTAATAAATGTGTGATGTGCAACCACTGTTTATTTATTTACTAAATCACGAATTATTTTTCTGAATATGTTAGTTTAAAAAATAAATTTGTCAACTATATTAATCAGGGTTATCAATTCCATTTTGTTCCATCTGGAATGGTCGGAATATTATGTTTCATTAACAAAACCGAGACAAAACGGCGCCGTTTTTATCTTGGTTTTAATTCCGGTCTTTTATGGAAATTCCAGCCAGAATATCTCGGTTCCGTTCCAGGTGTGTCGTTCCGGCCTTAAAATCTTCTTTATTTTGATTAATTTGTGTTTTTTTTCTAATT
This sequence comes from Salix dunnii, assembly GCA_015731905.1. NCBI lineage: Eukaryota > Viridiplantae > Streptophyta > Magnoliopsida > Malpighiales > Salicaceae > Salix > Salix dunnii. The sequence goes on from CM027662.1 coordinate 16,916,287, forward strand.
TTGATATTATATTTGTTTGGTTTTGTGTTTGCATTGTATAATTTAAAATTAATTTATCTTGAATTTTAATTATGTTTGCTAAATTAATATTTTAATTTTTTTCATATATGTGTGTGTGTGAATAGTATAGCCCCGAAACGGCACACCAAAATGTTCTGAAACCAAAACATTCAGTACCAATAAAAAAAACAGAACGGCAATCAAAACGGTATTGATAACCTTGATTTCAATATTGACAAAAAAAACTTTATTTCGTTGATCCAATCACAAATTGACAGAGATGAGTCTTACAGCTCATTTTCAAATCAGAGACCCCTATCAAATAAAATAAAATTTAAAATGAAACTTCTGGTCCAAATCAACTGGCCAGCCCATAGAAATTAAAATACAAGCTCGAATTCAATCATAAAACATGAGTTTTGAAACCATACCATCCTGCTTCTCTTCCACGAAAATGATGACATTACTTCCGAAGGCCCTGTCTCAAACTTTCGTGAGAACTAGAATATATATTCGGACCGATTCCTTGTCGGAGCTGTCAGGCTGCCTCTGACTTGTCCTGTCGGTGCGACTAAAACTGGCATTGATTTGTTAGTCTTCGTTAGTAGGAGCATCGGCAAAATAGGCGTTTAATCCACTCATCGAGCAAGAAAATCAGGCTGGATCACACATGAACTAAGCTATAATTAATGAACCGACGGGGCTGGTTACGTCTTCCATGGTGGGTGGGGTCTTTACTTCTTGTTAATCGTAGGGTTAGTCGAATAATAGTAGCAATAACCAAAAGAAATCACAGAGTTAAATTCCAAAGATAATTTAAAGTCAATCATAAAAAATAAATAACAATGGCTAATCCCTAACAATCCAATTATAAAAGGGTAAAATAAAAAAAAATCAATAAAAATAAAATATTTATGAACACGGTTAAGTTGACCAAACCTTGCAAGTTAGATCATGCAAACATGATATTTTTATAGAAAATAAAATAGAAAAGACGACTAAGTTTAATCCAATTTTATAGGATAAGATCAAGAAAACATATATAAAAAAATATTTAAGTTCACCGATCAAACTTACCACTCGAGTCTTGAGATAAGAATAACATGATCGAAGAAAAACTAAAGAAAATCACGAGTCTTTTTTTTTTTTTAAAATAAACAACATCCAATAATAAAATTAAAAAAAAGGATAAAACTAAAAAAATAATGTAAATCCATGCTGACTTTTTAAACTCATGATCCATGTCACAGAATTGGAAAACCTCATTTGAAAAAACTACAAAGCTTGACTCCTGGCAAATCAAATGTCGAATGATAAAATCAAAAATAAATTATATAAAAAAATTAAGAAAATAATAACCAAATATGAAATAAAAAATAAATACAAGTACAACATAGAATTTTGAACTAAAAAAGGGAATCATGAAGAAAAAAATTCACAAAAGAATTAAAATTAAAGCAATAAAGATTTTATCCTATTTTAAAAAAAAGTAATACATCACAATTAAAATCAAAAGATTAAATTGAAAATAAATTGAGATTTAATAAAGAAGTCAAGAGCAAAAATTAAAATCGAAACAACGAATAACCTCTACCAGTAAGTTATTTAATTTTTTTTAAAAATAAATAATTATTTTACTATTTTAATCTGCAGTTATTTTGATTTTGGTGCACCGAATGAGGGTGCCTTTTTAGTTTTTTAATATTATGCTGGTGGTTGGACAACGAAGAGCACGTGTCCTCACACGGCACACCACAAAATATATATATGGCTATTAATGTTATACGTCCAGCAAAAGGTCAATGACTAATTATTTGAAAACAAAATAGTTTACGTGAACTGTTTCCACGTGGTGCTGCTCGGAGGAAGAGGCAAAAGGAAAATTCTAGTGGCACACAAAAACAGGAGAAAAGTAGCTAAAGACACTACTCTATTGGCTTTTTTTTTTCTAAATAGAAAAATAAATATTAACTTGTAAAACCAAATTATAAAACTTGAATAACTTTAAAGAAAATTAAATAAATAACATAATATAAGTCATAATTAACTAAATATGAAGATGTTGAAAGATACCCAAAAACAAATTCAAGTTAACTAAGTTAAACCATCAAACCTCTAACACGAGTCGTGATTTTAAGTTAATCATAAAAAATATATAATAAATTATGAAATTTAATATTCAATAATTGAAGGATAAAATTAAAGGGAAAACATAGATTTTAAACAAAGAAGCAAAAAACACTATTAATATAACATAATTGAATTCATAAAATGAAACTAGAACATCTCATATAAAACTTGGCTAAGTAATCCAAAATGGATCAATATAAGAGTGAGATGAGATTATTTTGGGTTGTTTTGTTTTTTAAAATGGTACAAAATATATTGGTCATTTTATGTGAAACGAAATGAAATTGACAGCCTTACTTTCTTTAATAAACACAATCTTATTACCAAAATCACTTAAAAAGTTAATTTAGGATGTTTTCTGTCTTTTTATCATGTTCTTTTTATTATATATTTTTTAATTTTATTATTTAATATTGGGTGATTGAGGATTAAACCTCATAATTTAATATATTTTTTTATCGAAAAATGTTATCTTGGTCTTATGTTCTATGTCATGAGTTTAGTGAGTTAACCCCGGTCAAGTTTTTTTTCCAATTCTATCCTTTATGACTAGATTGGTTGAGAATTAAGTTTTTTTTTTCTTTCAGTTTTTATGGATTTATTTTGTTCTAATAATCTAGGTCATATGTTTGATGATTTAACCCAATTCTTTTTTCTTTTTTCCTTTTTAATCCATAATAAAACATAAGAGCATAAGGAATAGTATTTTATTGATCATTCATAAACAAAAAAGTTATCATAAATTGCAAAAAAAAAAAAAAAAAAAACCTTCATTAAAATATATGGTTAATAAGAAACTAAAAGAAATAATAATTTTTAAATAGAAAACCATGATTTCCTAAACATAATGTTTTTATACTTACATGTAAGCAATTCCCTAATTATAAAACTGAGAAACCAGATAAAAATTACAATGCTAATGGTCTTAGAACTTTATAATTTTCATATTCAATTAAATATTTATAGAAAACGAGCCTTTTAATAGAGTGGAATCTTGAATATAATTTGATAAGGAAAAAACATACAATTATAGGGTAAAAAATGAATTTTATGAATAGACTTTTATATCACATATTATATTATATCATATCACAATTATTATATAGTTAAATAAAAATTAAATTTCAGCATTAATAATTATTAAATTATTTAATAGCTCATTATCTTATTCATGTGGATTTCTCTTCGGTTCCATTCAGACTAATTTGCAAAGAGACAAAAATAAAGATAATTCGAGTAACTAAACATATTCCCTTATTCTTTCTACTTTGAAATATAAAAAAATTACCTCAAAAATAATTATTTTACCCTTTCAACGAAATATATTTCTACCATTTTTATATTTATCTCTCTTTAATATCTTGAATCATTAACCATACGAGACCACATGGAGTGCTTATCCATGAGTCCACAGTGAGGAGCCCACAATTCCTCCCATGTCCTCTACAAGGGTTTTGGTTTGATAAATGATACTTCTACCGGGAGCATCCAGGTTGCTGTGGTGTAGTGGTTATCACGTCAGTCTTACACGCTAAAGGTCCCCAGTTCGATCCTGGGCAGCAACATTTACTCTTTTCTTATATATATATACATTCACATTAATATTTTTGAAGTTTAATTTTTCGCCCTCCCTTGTTTTCTATCATGGATTCGAGGGGTACAGGGTAACTTAAGTTACAATATTTCAGGCTTTAATTGGAAGCATGAAAAAGAGAAAAAAACTTCCCCCTCAAATTCCATCATTTAGCTTTTGTTCCTTCTATTCAATTCCTTTGTCGTAGAATAATTATAGAAAACGACGCCCAAATGGCAAGCTATGCTTACCAAAGCTATAAATACCAAAACCAAAATAGCAAACACTAATAAATCTGCTATGCTTCCTAGGCTCACCAAAGCCTAGGAAATGCAGGGCTTGATAAACAACACGAGCAAGCGATTAAGATGCATGTCCAAGTAAAGTCCTTCGTGCAAGGAGCACATAGGGCTTATGCAACATCCGCCCATATATATATATGTATGGTTGAGCATTTCTCAGAAACAAAACTTATTTCAAATCGCAGAGTGTACAGCTGCAAAACATAAGATCCCCTGCAACGGCATACATGGATGGAGAAACTAATCCCTTGAAATCAAAGAAAAGAATTCCAATAGTAGACTTGAAATTCATAGAATGGTAATGTTAAAGTGAAAGATTTAACATTAGAGAATTTCCCAATAGAAAGCTACAAGTGAAAAAGAGAGAATGAACATGCAACAAAAAAAACCATGGAAGGAAGGTAAAATGAAAATTATACACCTCCACTGTCCAGACAAATAACTAATTTGCACTTTCCAACCAATCTATCTGTATTTGATCTTGCATTATCCAACGCTCCTGCAATAAAAATTAAGCAAATTCATTAATATCATAGACAGACAGAACGTGTGTATAAATCGTCGAAAGCCTCAACAAATGAGATCTAATGGTTTCTTTTTTAACCATCCTGAGGTAGGATAGAGCTTGTCAAATTAACTCAAGGAGAGGGGAATCTTGGTATCCTATTTTGTAAGGCTCCATGTCAGTAATTAGGCCATCCTCGTTTGGTTGAAGAAAGATACGTCACGGTATCCTCAAATATTTGTTAAATGAGTATTTTACAAAGCAATTCGCATCTTGCTCACTGAATCTGAATGGCATATAATATTTTCACCCTAGAATTGTAGAGTAGTCTTGATCAGGCTAAATAGGTTTGAAACTCTAAAGGTGACATAAAGACAGAGCCTGGCACATTACAATATGTGATGATCCAGTTTACTAAAAAACATTTCAACCACTTTTGTCTTACATTTTGGTAAAACCTATCTTTTTCTTCTTTGGCTGCTGAACAAAGAAACTAGGAACTGCTATTTATCTAATGACTTCTTTTTTGAAATTACATCTACAAAAAGTAAAATGAAATATAGAGCAACCGAATTCCTCATCTAAGGTAGAAATTTCAAAGCCTGACGATCTTCTATTTGACATGCGGGCTCGAACTGAGTCCTAAGAGGCAGGAGTTCGAATCTAAAGGAATCAATAATTTCACAGCAATTAATAAGAAATTGTGGAATTTTGACACCAAATATTGTTAGGTATTCAGATTGCAGGGGTCCATAGCAAGGAGGCTTACATATATAGTTACAAAGCTATTTCCTCTCTTCAAATGATTTTAACAAGGAGATGGTGCTCACATAACTTACTGATGCTAGTTGTTCACATGTATATTCCATTCAAAGATTGGCTCCAAAAGTTGCTTGCCCTTAGTTAGCATAGACATTCAACCTCAGTTGAGCAGTAACTTCTGGGTGAAGCTTAAGTTCAGCAATGTATTCTCCTGTTTCCCTGATTTCTGGAAGAGAAACAATTCGCTTGTCCACATCCCTATGGTTCAATGAAGAAATCAATAACACAAAACAGGGACATGGAAGGGAAAGATTTGTATATGTGTACGTGAATGTGTGTGCATGCCATCCCACTGATAAAGACACCTGCATATACACCCATGCCTGGTGCGAACTGAACTGTCATTGGGTTAAGAACACTCTATTTGTATCTTGATAGCTAAACTATTCGCCAAATACTACCAGAGGATTAAAAAAGATACAGATTGCCTGCATAACATGAAAAAACTACATCCCATATCATACACCTCGATACTATCATGAGCTCATATGGTGAATATTTGCAAGGTAAGGCTGTTTTTCTGGATTACATTTCAAAGTGTTATTTCCTCTAACCTTTGGTTTCAGGACATCATATTTCTTAATAATATCTTCTCTCATAATGGAATCAAAATGAATATAGTGTGGACTTGTTCACATGTTTGCACTTTCTAAAAGACAGACAAACATTTAGAATTCAACACTTGAAATAACATGTAAGAAGTAGTTTTTTTGGCTGAAAGAAGGGCAACGGCTGTAGTGTCCTCAATTACAAAATAGCACATATTATTATAATCAGTATTCTAAGGTTCATGAAAAATTCGCATAACTACAGAACCAGTCTTAAGAATTTGACAAAAGAAATGCATAAGTTTCCTGAGTTACTAATAAACTTTCAGGCTCAATTTACAATCTTCATGATATTGGCAAGTGTCTGCATGGTTGTAAATCTGCATAGAGTCGAAAACAGTACCTTTGAATCTGAGCCTTGATTATATCAACAAGATCTTGAGCAGTTACACTGCCAAAATACATTCATTTAGACACCATACTCAGAAAATGAACCACGCATAAAATAAGAAAAAAAATGCTGGTCTGGATTCAACTCACGTCCCAAATATCTGTCTTCCCTTTCCCCCTTTGCGCTTGACCTTGAATGCTCCAACAGTTTCAAATATGAGTGCCAGCTGCTGTGCCTCTTCTTTTACCTGCAGAATGATAGCAATTAAAAGAAAAGGCACATTTCCCAGATAGTGACAGATACAAGCAGCATCTCATTACCCGTTTTTTCTCGGCCTCAATTCTTTCTTCTTCCATTTGCATTTCCCTGGAAATCAAGAAAGTGCAATCAAATTAATATTGGATCAGGAAATAAATAGTTTTAAAACAAACAAAATTTAACATATATATTTGTCATCAGGAAATCTCATTGACCATAAACTTCATGTAAAGCTTGAATGCTTATAACGTGCAAGCTGAATCTAAAGCTCTTGCGCATAGGCTCAATCTGTAGATTCATTGTCCTGGGTAATACTTTTGACCTCTCAACTACAAACGTTTCCACAAGGCTCCAATTAAACTTCCAAGGTAATTTACTAGTGGATGTAATCAAGAAAGAAAAAAAAAGATCCAGGCTCATCCACAATGCCTGCTGAACACATTGATGCTTACAGGGAAATACATCACTATTCCTCTAAGAAGTGTCATGAGAAGGGTTAAAAGAAACTAAGTGCAGTTCATTTGAGGGAATGATCATAGTCACACCCCCCCCCCCCCCCCGGTTTCTCTCCATAAATGAACAGGGAAGAAGAAAAAAGGAACCACAAAGCTCAACTTAACTATCCTTGGATCCCCATTAATTGAAGTCAGCAAAATTGGTCTTCCTTTTCCACCAACTCAATTATGAAAATCACAAATTCTAATGATTTCTCAAGTTATAGTTTCTATAGTTATTATATCATCGATATGGGGAATCAGGTTAGCCAAAAACAATGACTCTCCCTGTCAAGTATAGATGGAGAAGTACTACACTGAATTATTATAAATTCCATATTTTGAGAAACACCATCTCATTTTCAGAGAGATATTCCAGCTTAAACATCTGCGTAGGCCACCTAATGCATAGCATGTTCATGGGTTGTATAATTTTAGCAGGTATATTTCATCCATCAATATCTCATTCAAATTGAGAAAATGGGCAATTATTTTCTCCATCAAATGGATGATAAGTTTCCCTCAACGCACTAATATAATCAGCACAAAAACTAAGAAATAAAAAAATCAAAGTATATTGGTCAAGTTAAACCTTACTTGAATAAACCAGGAGTGACAATCTGAGCCTTGCCTGTAGGCAGCAGAAAATTCCTGTAATAACCAGCCTTGACATCAACTAGTTGCCCTCTCTTTCCCAAATCTACAACATCCTCTTTCAATATTATCTAGCACAACAACAATGCACTAAACCCCATTAATTAAAAAGACTAAAACCAAAGAGACTCTCTCTTTAGTAGCCATAAAAAAAGTGCCCAGATAGAATGTTCTTTAAAGAAATCAGTGTGAGAGAAATTACAAGAAAGCAATTCAGGTTATGCAATTTGATCGTTACCTTTCTTGTCTTTTTGGCTTTCTTCTGAGCTAAAACCAGCATAGGTATTCTTTTGTCTGGGAATTTGGTGATTTCATTTGTTGGCCCGACAAAACCTTGAAGCCATGAAGAAGAGCTACATGAAAGAGTTGCTGCCACTGTAGATGGTGATGCCATTTTCCTACCCCCAAAAACACCAGTTGTTCTCTTCGTTTCCCTGGTCTTATCCGTTGGGCTCTTGTCCTCAACTCGCGTGCTGTGACACAAAAAACCTGCTTTCCAAGTTTGTGCTTTCTGTTGCGGTTTTAATCCTCTTTGTGTGGTTATAAACTGCAATGGTACAGTTTACGATTGATAATATCAATTGGGCCCTTGATTAGATTTTGTACCGTTCATCACTCTTGACCTTTAGTTAACTTGGTCCCTATACATAATTTCGGTTTAAATCGGTCCCTATTCATAATATTTATTTATGAATAATTAAAGACTTATTATTTGTTTATGGTGGATAATTAAAGCAAAATGATGAATCTTAATTATGCCTAAATTTTGATCCATATAAAAAGAGGTCGAATGAGGGATGTAATGCACCTAGCAACATCTCATTTGTCCTTTTCTCTATTGTTTTCTCATATTCTTTTTTCCTATAGTTTTACTTAGTTTTTTTTTCCTTATACCAAAGCTTAGGTGATCCTTTTTGAGAGATTTTAATTTCATTAATTTTATTTAAAAGTATAACTAAACAAGATGGTTGTATTAGGATTATGAAATGTTGATTGCAATTATTTATTTTCACTAAAAGACAAATAATAAAATTTTGAGAATAAATAGTTAATATTTAAGTGTGTAAGCATGCTAATAGAGATCATATTTTACACATTTTAATAATTTATAATTTTCTCAATAATTAGTTCAACAAAATTAAGCCTAAACAATCGCAATTGGATTTTTGATAAGAGGGTTATCTTCAACCTTACCTACCTATGTTTTAATATAAAAAAATCAATTAATTAAATATCCAAATTCATATTTTAATGAATTTCTACTCCTCATCTTAATTGGTCAACAATATAAGAAGGATTTATTTATATTTTACGTAAATTTAAAGCTTAATTAATCCCCGTGGGTTTAGCAATATAATAGCTTGGTTTCTCTAGTTTTAAAAACCATAAGTTAGTTCTTTGTTCTTTCCAAAGTTTATTTTCCAATTAATATACAATATTCAAAACGATATTCTATGAAAAGAAATGATTGAATTGGTGACATTTTGACAACTTATTAATTGATGACACATAACATATCAACTAAGTCGTAAATAAACATAAAAACATAGGAATGCAAAATTGTACTTTTACATAATAGACACTAATAAATAAATTCTAAATATAATTTATATTATTATTTTTGTTTAATTACTTGAGAAAACACACAACAAATCCATATGCAATATGTATGCGTTTAGTCTCTTCACCATCCTTGAGTTTTTAACAAGACATGATATGATGATAAAAAACTAAGTTTGAGAGATTTATATTTTTTATAAAAATTTAAAATAACCGAGATTTTATTTATTTATTTAGATTTATAAAAATATATTTTACAAGAAGTGAGATTTCCTCGTATAAAAAAAACTAGTCTCTTCACCTCAAAATTTAATATTAACTAAACTCCAAAAATCAATCGCATTATCATACGGTTGATAATGTCTGATCAGTCAAAGCCAATGTCCACCCAGCCTGTGTTTTGGTTTACTCTTATTCTTGGCCAAGCTATGCAAGTTGGGGGCAATATTGCTATTTTATCAATATTGCAAGTTCTATTTTGATATGTGTATATATGGAGAATAATATAAATTATATTTTAAAACTTCACTTAAACTATAAAGATGAATTAGTTTTTTGATATAATATAAGAATTATGATTGATTAAACGATCACAATTTCAAATCATATTATCTTAGAAATTAAATATAAAATAGAACGAGGTCATATAAATTTAAAATCTAAAAAAATATTCACTTGAAAAAACATATTATAAAATAATATAAATTATATAATATATCTCATAACCTAACACTAAAAATAATCATGGCTGTAATTAAGAAACAACCAACACAAAATAAAAATTGCAAACCCTATTTTCGAGTGCATTGTTAAAGGGAGACAAGAGGCAGCAACTTGCGTTGTTATAAATGAAGGAGAAATGGTCTAGCTAGCCAGTTAAGATACTCATGCTTGCGCGTGCACCCCATTTTAATTTGAACATTTCAACTCATGCGTGAAGGTTGACGCCAAGAAAATGACTTTTTTAATAGTTAATCTCAATCTTTGAAAAAAAACAAATTGATGATGAGACAACGCAATATTCTAATATGATATCTAGCAAAGCAAAGAATTAGTAAGAGAAAATGGAAATAAATATAAAGTCAACAAGTGACATATTTATATTTATACATATACATATATATAAATAGAATGTTAATGCACCAAGTAAGTAGTTTCTTATTTCTACTATATATTTTAATACATAGCACAAGCCAACTTCTCTTAACCTCTTTCTTAGGTTGTCTCAAAGTGAGATTGGTAAGATATGAGGGAGGTCTTACGTGGGGATGAATCCAATGCTCGAGTTGACTTGCAGCTTGATTAGCTAACCCTTCCTCCTAATATAATCCCTCTTGTTCAATAACAAACATTTTCCTGAAGGGATTCATGATCCAATCTAGAAAGGTTTGATACTAGAGGTGGATTGGAGAAGAACAGAAATTAGGGTTTCTTGGAAATGATTTCGGGGGACTCCTCGGGCTTCCCTGGTGCCTTCTCACAAGGCTTGCATGTGTATCAAGCTATGGCCGAAGATGTTGTTTCTTCAACTCTTGAAGCAAGTTCCAGCTCAGAAATTCATTCAAATTCTCTTCTCTACAATCTCTCCATTCTCAAAGAGAAGGTCCATCAAGTGGAGTCGCTGGTCATCGTCCTCATCGCACCTGATCATAGCCAGCCTGATGATAATAATAAGTCAGCTCCGGTAGCTTTAGCCAACATGAGCACCATGATCCAGGAAATAATTGTTGCTGCTTCTTCAATCATGTTCACATGCCAGCAGATGGGAATTGGTAACGATATTTCAGGCAACAATATCAGCACAAGTGAGTTGCACAAGCCACACCGCCGCAAGGCTGAAGAAATCTCCTTGTTATCGCAACCAGATTTCGGCGGCAGCCATGCTGGTAACATCGGCCAAGAAAGAGGGCAAAGCTTCTTCTCTCCCGAATCTTTTGACCGGTACAGTAATAGCTATAATAATTACTGTAATACTAATGACAATATTCGAGGAATCCAGGTTAGCAGCAATAATAGGGTTGACATTAGGAGAGAAATATTGTTTCAAGGGGGTGAAAACATTGGTGAAGGCAATTTACAAGGGCAATCACCAAAGAATTATGATATCGTCGAACTGGATGCAGCCGATTTATTAGCCAAGTACACTCATTATTGCCAAGTTTGTGGCAAAGGGTTCAAGCGAGATGCTAATTTGAGGATGCACATGAGAGCCCATGGCGATGAATACAAGACTACTGCTGCTCTGAGCAATCCGATGAAGAACAATCCAAGTGCAACGTCAGAAAATAAAGAAACTTCAATGAGAATGCCCAGAAAATATTCATGTCCACATGAAGGGTGTAGGTGGAACAAGAAACACGCCAAGTTCCAGCCATTGAAATCCATGATCTGTGTAAAAAATCATTACAAGAGGAGCCATTGCCCCAAGATGTATGTTTGCAAGCGTTGCAATAAGAAGCAATTCTCGGTGCTGTCTGATCTGCGGACTCATGAGAAGCACTGTGGGGATCTCAAGTGGCTATGCTCGTGTGGGACAACATTTTCGAGGAAAGATAAGCTTATGGGTCATGTTGCCTTGTTCATTGGACACTCTCCAGCTATAAGTGGTTTGACAAAGCCTGCAAAAGTCGAGAACCAAGCAATGCAGATGCATATATATCATGATAGGTGAATAATAGGCTTTTCTTAATTTCTTCTGGTTATATATTACCTTAATTATGTACGTAATAAACGTAAGAGTACGAGTTACTTTGAAATTTCCACATATATATATATATATATATATATATATATATATGCACTTTTTATATCCATATTTATTAATTTTGCTGAAAATTCATGTTTGAAAAGGGTCTAAGGTAGGATGGTGACATAAAACCCTTGAATATAGTTACGTGTTGGGTTTTAAGCATATGATGTTATCAAACTCAATATCTTTGATTGAGTTTGACTATGCATTAGGATCAAACACAGTCTCTCCCTAGAATATATTTGTTTTTTTACATAGAACCAACCTCTATTATAGTTTTCAATGGCTTTTGTGTTAAACCTGTATCTATTCTGAGCATTAGTATACTAAGTAAGAAAATCTCCACAAAGCTAAAAGATCTTCATCATGAGGATAGTGCATTCTTTTGACCCCGTTAATGATCTCGATAAAGCTCATTGCTATAAGAAACTACTTTAATGATCAAGAATGTTCCAAATCAGTTTGGAAGATATAATCTACCATGAAAAATGGATGCTCCTCAGCTAAATATTCCTTATCCTAGATATCAACAAATATAACAAGGAACATATTTGTAAAATCAAGCACCTGGATGAAAGGCAGCACTAAAGTCTATATACATTCTTTTTTATTGATTAAATGAATACATATTGGATATAGCAAAAAAGATCTTAGAACTCCTCGTGAGAGTTCTTAAAAGCCTCTAGTTGTGGCCAAGAGCTTCGGGCTTCTTTTTTGGAAGTGAGATGTTTAGCCCTCAAAGTGTCTTGAGTGGTATTTTCCTCAAGAATATCTTGTTTCAAGCTATATATTTGGTTATAAATGGCATGGACAGTTTATTAATGAAGCTCAACTGAAGAACAACATCTTATATATATTTCTTCAGCAATTAATTTGTCACTTTAATGCTTCTTAGATTGGCTTTCATTTAAGCTTCCTTTTTTAATTGTTAGAAGATAATCTGATATGCTCTATGTTTAGCAATGTCCTCTCTCAGTTGGCTTTTTTTTTTTTTACACTTTTTAAAATGGACGCACATCATAAATGTTTGCTAAAAACAAGTTTTAGAAACAATGGTCATAAAACCAAACTAAAGATAGAAAGAAACAATCCCTTACATTAAAGGTCATTTATCCGATTAAGGTTAAATAAAAGTTATAGCTCTTGTCGCACCCCAAAAATGATGAGCGCGGCGAAGGTTTTAGCACCCCTAGTACGCCCTACCTAAGGTAAGCTGCTTGACATTTGGTTTGCTTATGATTTGTTAAGACTCAAAAACATATGTTAAGTAAATGGCAAATGGGATATTACTCCGCCGAATATTTTGGATATTAACCCCTTAGGATTTAATTATCCTTTATCTAGATACCGATAGTGAATAATAGCGTATCATTCCTGTCGAATATTTTGGATATTAACCCCTTAGGATTTATTTATCCAAATACCGACGGTGAATAATAAATTACCCAAAAAATAAGATTTTATTTTTTTTTGAAATATTGGCCAATACCCTTTGGATTTTACAAACATGTTGTAAAATCTCGAAATGCAAGAAATGATTTTTTTCTTTGCGAAATCCATGCTGAAACTCATTTTTCTTCAAAATCCAAAATAATATATATTCTTTTTCAAGGAAAATAATTTTTAAAATATGCTAGTGTATTGGCCGTATGCAAGAAAATAATACATTTTTTTTAAAGTATTTTTTTTTCTAAAAAATAATTTTTTTATATTTTATATATATATCCCGTTACTGTTCACGTATAGTGAACAGTATTCGGGACAAAACAGAATGCAGTGTTATGGAAAGTTAATCAAATCGAGAGAAATCAGAGGAGAATCAGGAAATTCATTTTGATGGAGATAAATTTGGGAAGATCACGGTTGATTTAGGAAAAATGGAATAAAGTTCCGATCTGCCTTGCTGTGATGGGAAGAAAATTGCAACTGAATAGGAAGGAAATTTGATCTGTTTTGCCGTGATCTCGCGCCTGAGAATTTTTGAATGCTATGCATGCCGGAACAGTAAAATTTCAAAAATTTTAAGAAGGTAAAAAAAATGATTTAGTCCTTTATAATTTCTTTAATTGCATCCAATTGGATTTAATCTTGTGAGTTTGTGCAATTATATCCCCTTAAAAATTCAATTTCAACTTTAGCTTTGCGCGGTTTTTTTATTTTGGTCCTTGGTTCCTGATTTTCGCGATTTAATCCTTAATCGACCATTAAACTCTGAATTTGTCCAATTCAGCCCCGATTTCGCATAATTGACTTTAAAAAATCAAATTGGTCTTCGAAAATTTCAATTTCATCAATTGAACCCATATTCAATTTAAGAACTTTGATTTTTTATTAATGAAACCCTTAGTAAAATTAATTCGACCAATTTTAAAGTATAGTTAAATCCTTCAACTGGACCCAAAATTAGTTCTGAAAATACAATTATAATTTAAAACCAATAATTAGATCGAATTGACCCGTAAAATATAATTATATTTTTTTTTCTTAGTTTTTACGCAGATTTATCTGATAATAAATTATTTCGACCTTTAATCTGTGATTTTCTTTATTTTTGGGTGCAAAAGGGATACGATCGAGCTCTCGAAAACATCCAATATTTCACCTCGATTGACTTGCTGACATCAGATCCCTTTATTTTATTTTTTTGTTATTTTCGGGTAGTTTTGGGGAGTGACCCAAAATTGGGTTACGACAGCTCTTATCAGACATCATTAATATGCACTAAAAAAAATAATTTTGCCGCTGCCATGAATTCGATTCTTTAAAATAGTTTTTGACCAAGCAGGTTGTGAACAAATTCTATTGATAAAATGATTTTTTCTCTTGTCGGGTCCTTTATGAAAGTTGTGGTCCTATACGTGTAAATGAATTTGGGTTTTTGAATCGCCTTATTACGATATCAAGAGTTCAAAATATTTTTGCTTGAATATCTAGTGTAAAAGTAGAAAATCCTGTCGCGATATATGTTGCATTATTCTTTTCTTTTAAGAGTTCATCATCGTCATTTTGAGAACAACCTTTCGTCTACATATTCTTTTCTTTTTCTCTGCAATTTTTCATTGGTTTTCATGATTCTCTCACTTGATTTATGAATTTAAAATCATGTTTTTATTGCCTTGAAATCATTAGAATGTCAACCAAAATATTTGTTTACCTATTTCGCTTTATCAATTTACAGAAAAAATATGATTTTACATCCTAGATTAAATGAATTAAATCTTCCCTATATATATATATATATATATATATAGCCCCTTCTTACCTAGAGGGGAGGAGAAAAAAAGGAAGAAAAGAGGAGAGAGATGAAGGAAAAAAAAGGTAAAAGGATGAGAGAGAGGCAACCAATAGAACTAAAAAACACAAAAGAAGAACCTCCTTTTGACTAGCCTTTCCCCTTTCCCTATAGTCCCTCCCTCTTAGCCAATGATTTCGAGTAAACCCTCCCCCGATCAGACTTCCTTTCTTTGGCCACCACCAGCTTCGTCAGCATTTGCTATTGTTCTAAAAGCAACAATCATTGGCTGCGCAGAAGCTCAACATCATCATCTCCGGTTGTCAGTCACTAGATAAGTTTCCATGCATTCCTTTTCACTTTGCATTTTAATTACATACTTGTTATGCATGTCTTTGTTTTACTGTTCAAGTGAATTATATCCAATTGAACAATAACTAAGGAGGCATGCATGAGATAGCTCATGCATGACTCTATTTGCCTAGCCGAATCATTGGTTTGGGCACTTAACCCAACTTCCTCTATTTATTTATTTTTTTATAAAAAATATAAAAAAGAGGGAGTGATTTATGATGTTTTGGCATATTTTATTTAAGGTCTATTTTTTATATATTGCAAAAAAAAAATATCAATCTCATATTTAGAATACCTGTTTTTTTATGTGTCGTGGTGAATATATACATATAATTTTTTCATGCATATGGAAAATACCCTAACATGTCTTGAATATTTTTTTAAAACAAAAATCAAAGTTTAAAAGAAAATGTGTTTTAGAATTGATTTTGTAAAACACAAATTATCTTCTCATATTTTTGGATTTTACAACATGTTAGTAAATTCCAAAGGATGTTGGTCAATATTCCAAAAATATAAAAATCTTATTTTAGAGGGATTCATATATTATTCATTGGTAATATTTGGGTAAGGAAATCCTAGAGGGGTTATTTTTCAAAATATTATATGGGATAATTCATTATTAGTAACTGTTAATATTTGGGTAAAGAAATGTTGAGCAGTAATATCCAAAATACTTTTTCATGAATAATAAGTCATTCTTATATATTTAATCAGCACATCTTTGAAAGAAACCCTGATTATAATTGAGCACATTCTGATTTCTGACTCCATAGTTAATGAGTCATGAAAGCATGAAACACTAAAGGTAAAAAAAGGATTTAGGCCTTGTTTGTTTGCTGGAAAGTGGTTTTCTTTTAGAAAGTAAATTCCGGGGAAAATGAATTCCTGGAAAGTGAATTCCTAGAAAGTGTTTTTTTTTGTTATGGTAAATGATCTCGAAAATAATTTATTAATAAATTAATTTTTTTCAAGTTTATTAAAATAATGAGGAACAAATCTTACAAATTAAAAAGTTGAATGAGAATGAAATTGAAAAAAAATATAATTTCATAAATTATCTCAAATAAAATAAATAATAATCAAAATAATAGAGAACAAATCTAAAAAAAAATTTAAAAAATAAAAGGTGAATAAATTAAAATAATAATAATTAACATTTCATAAATTATTTCAAATAAAATAAGTAACAATAAAAAAAACGAGAACCAAATTTGATAGATAAAAAATTTCAATAAAAAAATGATAAGAAAAAAGAAAATAGCAATTATAAAAATAAGAACCAAAATTAATATAAAAATTTAATTTTAAGAGATGGAATTGAAAAATAAATATTCAAAACAAATTATATATAGCAATCAAAAGTTTGAGGATCAAATTTGATATAATCAGCAAATAATGACATTTTTAAATTTTTTACAATTTCCAGAAAGTGTTTTCCGCCCAAATTTTTCTAAATTTTTGCTCATCTTTCTTGCGATTTACGAGTCGCGGACACTTTAAATACTATAGGGGAAAATGAGCACATTGAATCTCCTAAGATTTCTATCTAATTGTCTCTTGATTCGTAGGTTGTAAATTTATCAAATATAGATTTCAAGAGATTTACATTGTTCTCCTTTATAGACATATCTAAAAGTATGATCCATTTGACCAAGGGTAATTCCTTTTAGACTTTGAACTCAAGTCTATTCATCATAGCAATTCTATCCTTAGCAATCACCAACACCATAATAATCATACAGCAAACCAAAATACTAAGCAACTTATCTTAGGTAAGGTGTACTAGGGGTGTTAAAATCTTTTCTTTACGCAACCAGTCTTTTACCTAGAATCTCTAAGAGACCAGTTAGGTTTTATATTAACCATATTACTAGGTGAAAACTTAAAAAAAAAAATGACATAAATCCCTAGCGTGGGTGTGACATAGATAATTGTCAATTATAGATTTCATTGAAGTTAATAATAAAAAATAAAGAAATCCAACATAGTTAGAAGAAGGGAAATAAATTAATGTTTCATTGCTAAGTTTTCTAAGCATGAAATCCTTATTCTAAAAGTAAAGAGTATAAATATCTTCTAATATTTTATGTTATTTTCCACTTCAATAGGTCATTTACTATAAATTAAAGCCAAAAAAATTAGAAAAACAATAGACAACATTAAGAAAACATCATCCAACCTTAAAAAAGCAACTAAAAAAGAAAACAAAATGAAAGGGGTAATTAAATCGAGTCTCCTGTAATTTTTTTCATCTCCTCTCTTTCTCACTAGCTTCACTATAAAATAAACAATGTCAATTCCTCAAGAAGATGTGCCATCGAACCCTAATAAAAACATGAGGATTTCAAAGAATCACTATCTTAGAACGAGTTTGTTGCTTCCACAACCCTATATGCTTCATCTTAACTACAAAAAAAAAAAAGTTTTTTTATGTCATGGAATACTCTCTTTTTTACCGTTGTTGCTCTCTCCAACTAATATTTCTCAAATCTAGTCTTAATATCCCTCAATAACCCTCGACAACCTTGACTGGTTTATAAACACCCTATTCTTGAATCCCTTCAAAACCATCCTCTTATTCCTAAAATTATACATATATTGATTCACCTTTTTCAAACATGAAACAATCAACTCCCTGTTCTTCCTTCGACCATTACCATTATAATTAGCATTTACCTCTTCCCCTTCATAATTAAATCCCAAACCCAATACCCCTATTCTCACTATATTTATCCTAGTAAAATCTATATATGTTGACATACTTAGTCAAACTCCTTATCTACATTCCCTCACACCCCTTAACAAATCCTTACCATTCTTTATATTATCATTCGCCAAAAAATCATAATATATAAATCAAGCAAGAAATTCTTAATGCTTTTTAAATAAAAAATGGGTTTTTAAATCAGTTTAAGGAGATTTTTCCTCTATGCTTTTAAATAATATTTTAAGCTGGGAAAGGCATGGATCTAAGGGGGTGTTTGGGAGTGTGGTTGCAGTTGCTTTTCAAAGTGTTTTTCATTTAAAAATATATCAAAATAATAATTTTTTATTTTTTAAAAATTATTTTTGACATCGGCACATCAAAATGATCTAAAAATATTAAAAAAATTTCATTTAAAATGCAAAAAAAAAAATCAAATTTCATTAAAAAAACCAGTTGAAACGCAGTGCCAAACAAGTGCTAAGAGACATTGCATTCTAATGCCAAGCATATACATCTTTTTTATACTAAGTGTGGAATGGGAAGGTGTTGGTGATTTTTAAAAGAGATAAATTCATCATTTATTGATTTTTTTTATATAAAGTATACGAGAATATCTTTTTTATCTAAGTTGAAAACTAAATTTTAAAATATTCCTCAACTGTTATTTTAATTTTATTTTTTTAATCAATTTTATTCTTAGATTTTTTTTTTAACTAGTCAGTTTGAGTTCATCAAGTCAATTGAGTTATGTTTTGGCAATTATCACGTGATTTAATTTTAAACCTGAATTAATCAAGAAGTTAGACAGGGAGGGTTTTTTCCTATCAATTCTGTTGTTGTTTTTTCTCGATTGCATCATCAAACTTTTTTATAGGTCGATCAATTGTCTTTAAATTATTGAGTTGATTGAGTAATGTCAAGTCACGCGCAATTTAATTTTTAACTCATGTTAAACAATGACCTGGATGGAAGGTGTTAAATTTGATTTTTAGGCTAAGTTTAATAACAATAATAAATAATTCTCTACAATTTATATATTTTTTATTATACTTCGCAAAAATATTTATCAATATGCATAACGCACATTTAGCAGTGAGACAATGATCCAATCAGAGAACGCACATCTAGCAGCTCATTCTCGACGCACATTTTGTATCAGACAACGCACTTTAGCAGTGAGACGACGAGCTGAAATTTGTGGTGTTCACGCTTGAATAGCTTCAACTAATACAAACACCTTTCAGAAAAAGAATATGACTTCCGAGTGATATCTAAATGCAGCAGCATTCCTCAGTTTCAATGATCCAAAAAAACATTGATATCAGACAAAGATCATTTGCACAGATTAAGGATACATCACAGAGCCGAGTTATTAAATAATTACTAGAAAATACATTCAGCTTGTATATATCTCGACTAATTCTACAAGTTTTGAAGAATTCTACAAGTTTTGAAGTTATCGATCATATCAATCTACAGCAATCATTATATTAGTAATTATAGAACTAAAACCTGAAACTACTTAATTCCAAGCAGAGCTTAAAAAACTACTTAATTCCAAGCTCTTAATACAGCCGAATCTCTTAATACAGCCGAATTCATATCAGTCCAATATTTTAATACCTACTTGTCCAGAACACTCCACTAGCCTGATGGTGTCTGCTGCCAAATTTGCGTTGTTGTAGATAACTCTAAGGCACGGGATCTCTTGTAGCACTAGCCAGAGATCTGTTGTTGCTCTTACCAATGAGGCCCTATTAATTCGTATTACAATCAATTATTTTTACACGTATTCATGCGGATTCTCGTTCAAATCTTGAGATAATATCTAAGAAAAAAAAATTTAGTTCCTGTGTGTTCCATCAAGTTTATGTCCAAAAAACGAGTAGCATCGACATACTACGTGCTTTTTACGGAAGCAATCAGATATTTGACATACAATTCAGAACTTTTGCATCAGTGTGCAAAGTTTCTACACAGCTTTATATATACTTCCTCCTATGAGGTAAAAATAGTAGCAATCTATCAGAACTTTACAAAACCTATATTTCAGTATGTACGGAGTCACGAAAATTATCTTCTCTCTAATCAATTTCAGCATGTACATAATCAACAAACACAAAATTCTTTTCAAGTTGATTCAAAGCGTAAGCCAAGCCGGCACTGGCAAGTGCAAGGGCAGCCAAAACAACTCGAAGTTGAACATCCGAAGGAATTCCGACCGTTGCGCAGAAAGCAATGGTTGCACCTATTAAAAACTTTTGCAGTGTCTGGAATGATGTATAAGCCTTTTTACACGATGAGCACTTTTGCGTGTGTTGTTCAAATCTATCCAACATCTGCATGATCAAATAGGAGAAGAAAATTAAAAGTTTCAAGAATACAATCAATCGTCTTAAATTTTGTAACCTATACTCATTTCTTCCAAGAATCCAACAGTTTGGTGAAAAGCAACACTTGTGATAACATTCCAACACTGTAGGAGAGCAAGAGAAGTTTCCAAGTAAGAATTCGTTATTGTATCACTGCTATCTCACTAGTATTGCTACTTTGATACAGTCAATTTTAGTGAGATTCCTCTTCATGGTTGCTTTGAGTTCATACGACAAAATTACTTGTCCTAACAAATTAGAACAGCTCCTGCATGGGAGAGGAAAACGAGAAAAGAGGGTGTGAGTTTCATACCTCTCGTTTTGATAAAACTGTTGATGGCAAAGGTTGTTTGCCTGTGAGCCCAAACCACTCAGGTTTGCTGTTGCCATGTCTCCTCAGCCAACTACGAAATTCCAAAACAAACCGATCTGATTGAGTGGGTGTGAATGTGAGTTTTGTGTACTGCTTATTAATATCATCAGAACCTCCCATGGATTGCGAAAGAAATATCTTCTCTTGACCCTGAAGGACGATCATGTCTCCATCATATACCTTATTTGAAGTCCAATGCTCATGCCATCTTGGAACCACCTGACAAACTCAATTTGATATTAACAATTTTAAGCTGCTGATGAGGATGGCACCCCTTTGGGACAAATATAACTTGTGAAAAGCAATAGCATTCAAGATTACCAATAGGGTCAACAAAGAACATATTCAAGTAGAAAGCAAACCTATTTTGGTGGGAAAAAAAATGCTCATCCATAATAAGAAATGATCCAAGTATGATAATGTTGTAGCACATATAGCCAAGTCATGATTAAGGAATGACCCATCCCTCCATGTATTTTCTCATACAAGTATCAAAAGCCATATGGTCCAAGCCACTGAAATTCTGAGATGGAGCGAACTCCACGGTACAATGAAAGCCACTGTAATTTTGTGGTTTTGAGTTCCACTACCAGCATACAATAAAGCCTGTTGTTAGCAGAATTGATGCAATTGAACTCTAACCTTTATCATACCATTTACAATAGAAGTCTTTTTTTCTCCTTTTAAATTCAAAACAAAGAATGATACTCCTGATTAACTTGAACAAACACATGGGAAACATTGACATTTTTTTCCATTGGTTAGGTTAGCCATGATTATAATTTGTTAAAACCCATCAGCATAGGACATGACATTCTATCTCTACATAATAACACATTTCAACAAAATATCATTCCATATCAGACAGGATAGAATCAACCAGTACAATCAAAACATAGGATATGAAGCACCAAAACACAAAGGAATCTGAAATGATGATAACCAGGACTATAACTAGGCAATTGGACAATCTGCGATTTAAATCACAATTTTACAAGCATGGAAATGCCAAATACCAATGAGTTGCAAGGGCATATTTATAATTCCAAATGTAACAATATGATGGATGAAATACATGCAGCTGGTTTTAAACAGCCACTATGTGTAATTGTAAATACCATTATCATAATCTCTTTTAGATGTGGAAAAGCATTGGAGAGAGAATACAAAAATTGACATCAGAATGAGCCTCCTAATTTGTAATAATCTGTCAGATAATGTAGGTAGTTTCATCAAAATAAAGATCGAAGGGAATTAAGACGATTGTTTTTACACTAGATCATGAAGACAATTTACTCTCTCAGTAAGATGAGGAAAGATAAAATATAAAATTATAAAAGGTAGAAAGCAGTATTTGCATGATAAAAAAGACGGCTATAATGTGGTAAAATTACTAGAAAGAACTATACGTCAACATACTTGCCACAAGATAAAGAGCACATAAGAAGCTCAGATAAAAAAAAAAAAATATTACCTGCCACCATGCAGGCCCTGGCATTGTGAACTGGAAGAAGTTTCGAGCACTGCAAACAATTGAACGGGTCTTCCCAGGTGCCATTGGCACATTGAAGGAACAAATCCATATTATCCATTTTTGATCACCAACGATGGGAAGTTTTGTGTCTATCTCCACTCTGGAAAGAAACAAGCATCTCTAAGTTCTGTAATCAACAGTTCCTTGGAGAGGAATGAGACAGATTAAAAGAGTTCTAGACAATTCAGGACAAGAAAGAGCACATAATTTCTATCTTTGAACAGAGAGTTGGCATCAGAATAACCAATTCCACTATGAACTTTTCATTTGCTTTCATCATTTGCAAGCAGTTGAATAAAGCAGAACATATTGAAGCACATTTAGCTTCATACTCCAAAATCTAAGCTTCCCTGGATAGCCTTGAAGCATGGACAGTGCCAAAGCTTCCATGATCAGTAACATAAGCTGGTGTGAGGAGCTGCGTTCACCTTACAAAAGCCCACAACAAAGTTTATATAAACAACAAATGGAGGGTATCTTTACCAGACCTCAAGAAATGAAATGAGGAGGTTCTTGAAGCATAAAATCCAGATATTCTTATTGAATTTTGAATTGGAGTTTCTTATAATTTTTATATTAAAACAGAAAACCTACTAAAGGTCTCCCAATAACAAACAAAATAACACAGAAGTGAATGTTTTGTCAAAATGAAACCTTTGAAGCAAGTGACAAAAAGGTCCATTAAAGAAGTTCACAATTCTTTCTCCTGAATGTACTTACTTATTCATATAGTAACAAGGTGCAACAAACTCAGCAGTGATCCTTGGGTTCCCATCATTGGCTCCACCAAAGCCCCAGGGGCCACTAGACTCCAACTTAAATTGCAGAGGTTTGGCTCTATCTCTCCTTCCTGTAACCTGTGGATTCATTTATCCCAATTAGTAATATGATAAGGGCAAAAGTTTTCAAGTGCTAATATATACCAGGAGCCTGAAAACAAAATTTCCCATGTTAAACAATGCAATGAAGATTAGAGCAGCAGAGAGTGCAATATATACTTGCAAATCTTAAGAGTTCATGCTGCCAGAATTGCTAGTAAGAAAAGCTTAATATGATTCAATTTATAAACAAATTACCAACAACATGGACAAATTTCACCGACAGGTCTGCATTAGGATACATAATAACATTGCCCCAGGCATAAACTGCATGAAGACATTTAGTTTTCTCCTTGTAAATAGCCAAGACTTACACGCAGTCAGGTTTCCAAGTTGAAAAGGATAGAAGAAAACGCTGCTTTTTCAGCAGGAACAGAGAGAAGCATCCTACAGTTACCAGTCTGACCTCAGCCAAACCTTTACCAGTCTTTCACAAAAAGGATTCTTGACACATCAGAAACTAGTGCATTATTGACACGTCAGAAATTAGTTTGCAAAAATGATCCAGATTCCAGAAGCAGCATGAAAATCACGACTCTTCTTCTTTTGTTCAAGAATGACTGCTCACAATTACATTTAGCAGATCATTCAAGAGAACTAAGTTGCTCCTGGTCAAGAAATGATAAGTGAAGATACATTTATGTTTCAACACAGCAATATACTTACACATATGGTAACAACTGTGAATCGATGTCTTCTATATTTGTAAGAAAACCGCTTTAACCCAGCCAAAATTTATATAAATGATAGTGATTCCTGGCATTGAATACTGCCCTTGATTAAACTAAGCGATATTGAGACTCAGCATTTCCTTAACTGTGTGGTGAATTCTTCAAATTCTATGAATTTACTGAGAACTAAAAGGACAAATCTTCAACCAAGATGATTAGACATATCTTTATACCTTGTGGTGTGCAAAGTCAATGTGCGAAGGATCAGAAACATTCTCCATGAGGGTATCATAACCATAGAACAAATCACGCTGAATTGTCACCGTTGAGAACTCAGGTTTATTGAAGTCATCAGGCAACCTAAACAATCACCGTTAAAACAGGTACAATAATTATTAACCGCGTGACAATGTCAAATTAGGTAACCCAATCATCACATAAAACCTAAATCAAACATGGAAACAAGAAAGGATCAATCACATGGGGGGTTTGGTGGCTTGAGCTCTTTCCCAGCCATTCTCGTCTGGCCAAACAAAGAGCAGACCTTGGGACACCATTGTAGGAAATCTGGTAGCACAAGCTCTTGGAGACTTGACTGCACGAGCTTCAGGGCCTTCAGGTAAAGCTTGAGGGATTCGTGTGCAAGATCCACACCCATCAAATGACCATCCATGGTATGAACATTGCAGGTGCCCATTTTCATCGATCCTTCCTTCCTACCACATCAAAGTGAACACACTTTTCAGTTTTAGTTCCTAAAACAACATAGAAAACACAACTTTTAAATATTTTTCTGTAAATCTCTAACTCAACTAGAACCCAACCAAACAATCTCAGCACTCAAATTTAGCTTTTTGCTCAAACAAGAAGGCATGGTTAGCTTTGAGACATGAATCAATCTCAAGCAAATGGAACCCGACCCAACTATCTCACTCAAGTAAGATACTTTTCCGACTCCAATAAACCACGAAAGGGACCTAATCATAGTGTAGCTTCTAAGTTCTTTATATCATGAACTAAGCAAACTGAGAACAACTCCAATTGTACTGGGCGGGGGGGGGGGGGCATAAATTTGCAAACTTACAGATAAAGGGGCAAGTCTGTGAGGACATTTATCATCAAAAGCAACCCATTCTTGCTTAACCTTATCAAACCAAAGAACCAAGTCACGACCCAGAAGCTGAAATGGGGTTGGCAAGAGAGGGTCCAAATCCTCAAGTAGAGAAACAGGGTACCAATGATCCCTCCAAGTGAATTTAGAATCAATAACCTCCTCTCCACTCTCATGATCAACCCCATACCCTTCGTCTTCTTGCCGTACAGATGGTTGTGACTGTGAGGGAGGTGCTGCTACATGTAAAGGAGAGATCTTTCGAGCTCCTTTAGCTGGTTGTTTTGTGTTAAAGGTTTTGGTGAGTGAAAAAGGAGAGGATTTGAAGCGGGTTTTGGGGTTAGTTTGTGTTAAAGATTTGGAGATGTAAGAAGCAGATAGAAGTAAAGCCATTTTTAATGATCTTTATTACTTTAGTTTATTAAAAGTCCAGTGCTTTCTTTATTCAGTCTGAGACTTCTGAGTTTGAGTTTGTGGAGCTTTCTTGTGTGTTTCCAGTCAAAGATAAAACGCGATGTGTTTGCGTGCAAGTTTGTCACAGTGGCTTGGAATGGAAGTGTCCAACTCCACCTGTTTCTGGACTTCAAATCTGAAAGTGAACGATTCCTTTCAAGATTTTTATTTTATTTTATTATTTATTTCAAAATAGCAGACTGCATAAACTGAATTAGAAAAATACCATAAAAACTCGTCATAAACCGTAAAGCAATTTTCAACCAAGAAAATAATGTCTCAATTATTTTTATATGATGACTGTATGGAAAATAAAGTAATTGAAGATTTATTCATAAAACAATTGTTGATATATTAATGAAAATATTAAAACATAAAAATAAAGGGCGAAGGATGAAGAAAGAGAAAACCTTAGGGATCGAATTGTACATGTTTATTTTGCTTGTCATCGCATTAAGTTCATCTCTCTTCAGATTACTTGATTAAGCTCACCTATTCTACTCGTGATATTTTTAATTTACAATGAAATTGAAATAAAATATTTATTTTTATTTATCACATTATGCTGTTATGAGGTTGAAGGAAGAGGTACCTTGTGACCATTCCCTCAAATAATCGTCTTTTAGTTCTCTCGTAAAATATATTTCGAATGCTACAAAATGTTTGGATCAAATTTCCTGCCACGTGTGAATACGTGTTAGGTGGACTTTTTGCATTGGATGGCAGCCGGAATACCTGAAGTTAATAATTATATAAATTTTTAATAATCATGATAACACCCACCACACTACTTAAACTGAGACCATATAAAATGCCTGGCAGCAAGAAATTTATTGCCCCGACTGGTCGAGGTTGTAGAAAAAAGAAAAACTCTTGGTTAATTCATTAACGAAATTCAAACTTTTTTATATTAAGAAATAATTTAACAAAGAGAAGAGATTGTTCGGTAGATTAATAGTTAATTCATATAATAAGGGAAAAGGAAAAGATTATAGATTCGTAATATTTAATAGTATATAATTCTAAAACTATAAATTATCTGCCCTGGAATCCCTTCATTCCAAATTTCAATACTGAGTCTCCCTTGCAGGAACTGCTATCGCACCTAAAGCTGAAGGTTGCCATTACTACGTTAAAGATACAGTAAGAAAGGTTACTAATCCCGTGCTAGAAACAGCAAGACGAAAGCTAAAGCTCCCCTCTTCCAGTTAAAAACTACCCTCTTATTCTAGTTGAGAACTAGCCTTGCTATCTATTGAGTTTTCCCCTGGCGAGCAACCAGACAAAAGTTGTACATTCTTAATGTTCAATAGTATATACTGCTCATTTAGAAACTAGATGTTGCAATGCTCAAAATACAAATTACTGTTGGTTGCATGTATAAATTGCTCATACACTATTGTGTCATTTATCAATCATATAGCCACCACACTCAACAATTTTTCGATTTATGAAATAGACGTATATGCAAATATCTCATTGTTTGGATCACAAAGAATCTACTATATTAAGTTCTTACATTATAAGGAAGAAAGAGAGAAAGAAAAGAAAAACCGAAACCATGTTTTTGAGCAATTCCATTTCCCAGAAATTTTCATTCTCATTGTAATTCTAGACATGTTGCTTATCCATTTGTGATGATCTCTAGGTACAGAATCCACAAAGATGTCCACTGGCAAAAAAGAAGATATTGCGAGCAAATGTCTCAATTTGCAGGAAATGGGCGTGATAGCGCATGCAATTTACTTACCCACCCCAACACTTTTCTCGCAAAGCACATTACTTCTTTGGGTAAGGCCCAGGATCAGGTCCAATGTCACGTGAACCTGTGTTTATGTAAGGCCCTCGGAAGGTCGCCTGTGGTGGTAATGGTTTTGATGGGTCAATCACTGGTTTACCCCTGGATGATCTGTTTATGACAACTCATGTCTTGAGCTACAAAGAATCAAAGAAAGACAAGTTCCCAGCGCTATTAATGAGAATTCAATTACTTACGCCATGTAGAAGGGAAATGCCAAGCCTGCAGAAGCAAAAGCCAGTAATCCAGTGGCAACAATAACATTACGTGTCCGGGTCATTGGGCTCAGCAACTCAGGTTAAAGTGATCTACATGGAGACACAAAGATGTAACAAAAAAATGCCAGTCCCTCTTCATCAGTATGAAAATACAGTAACATGTCTATATATGAATGGTTTGACATTCGAACCATTAGCAGCATCCATGCCAGGAACATATGTAACTTTTTCAAGCTTACATCATATCCTAAAAAACTTACAGCTAAAGTCCAAGCTAGACGATTTTCTTTTTTGTTAAATAACCTAAAATGAATTTGCAATCTCCAGGTTGCATATTTTTAGCAATGCAATGCACTATTTTTTCTTTCTTTTTTTGTCAAGTCCAATGTACACAGCAATTAATCCCATCATCAATAAGTTCAAAACACACACACAAACAAACATAGCCTAGCAGTTGTATATTCTGAAACAGGTTTGAATCCAGTTTATTTGGTTCTTGTGCATTGTGTAGTCCAAGACCCAACAGCCTCCCAATGAATCATACACACACACACACACACGTAAAAGGTTTGGCCCTTGTCCCTAAAACCAATTCATGAGCTCAATACAGAGCAGAAATGGAGAACCAGAACACCTTGAATAATGGACAGTATCAATCATGAAAAACTAGTAATAATTCAAATAACATAACCAACATCAGAAAACTATAAGGATTAATAACACAGGTAACAGTCATCAACCACTCCAAAATTGTCATTCCATCGTTTTAATGCACAAAATAAATCAACCCCACAACATATTTTTGCAAATCCCTTTCTACTTCTTAGGGCTCATTACTTGAGAGGGGGGGGGGGGAGGAAAGAAAGCCAAATAACCCTAATTAACATGAGTAAAATATTCATTACGGGTCAAGTGAACTGAGGTACCTGGTTGGATAACAACTCTAAGTTTCGAGTCACCGTGAGGAAAAGGATGCCTCGGTGAATTGGAACGGTTTGTCAGAGGACGGGGAGCCGGTTAGCTAGCTTGGCATTACACAGACAAGAAAGGAGATGGAAGAATACGAGGGCTGATTTTTTTATTTTTGTTTTTCTTAAATCTAAGAGTGTCCAAGTTGAGTCGCTGTCTGGTTAACGAGCTGCGTTTTTGCGATTATATATATATATATATATATATATATATATATATATATATATATATATATATATATATATATATATATATATTTATATATTTATTTATTTATTTATTTTTATTTTGAAATTTAAAAATATAAATTATTTTAATATATCTTTAAATGAAAAATATTTAAAAGAAAACAACAATACCTGTAACAAGCATTTCAGCTTCGAACTGCTATTAAATTTTTTATCACTGTATTTAAAAATATTTTAAAAAAAAAATTATTTTTTATTTTAAATTAAAAAAAATTAATTTTTTTAATTTTTTTTATGTACTAATATTAAAAATAAATTTTAAAAATAAAAATTATTATTTTAATACCTTTCTAAAAATTTATTTTTAAAAACAACCTCAAATACGTTTTTAAACAAGTTTAGACCATATGATATACACCTAAAATTTTGAATTCTGACAGGTTCACTACCAGGTCACATAGAGATCCTTTATGGTTAAAATCACGTTTAGTTTACGATAAATCTGTCACCGCAGAGCCAAACACTAACGTAAAGTAAATAGATTTGAGATTGAGAGGGTATTTAAGAGTGTGGTTGTTTTTATTTTTTAAAGTGTTTTTTATGCCGAAATGTATCAAAATGATATTTTTTTATTTTTTAAAAATTATTTTTGACATCATCACATCAAAATGATCTAAAAACACTAAACCGTCAGTTTTAAAAATGAAAAAAAAAAAAACAGCGAAAAACAAATTGGATAACAGTACCAAACGGGGCCTGAAAGTGAAACAAAGGCACTGTGATTTTCTTTCATCAAAAAAACAAAAGGAAAGGAAATGGCAGCCTTCATGCTCCCCACGACATCTATATTAATTAGTTTATAATTTAAATCCAGAAAAAATAATAATCTAAACCTCATTCAAGTATTTATGAAATATGTAATCTGTTGGATTATTGGAAATGTGGTTGATTTAACACAGCTCCAAAGCAGCAATGCATAAAGCAATAACTAAAAACCTAAGTAATCAAAAAACAAACTATTTCAGCATCACATAAATGTTGCCCCCCCTGCCAAAATGTACAAGCAATTTACACCCCTGATTATTTGATGAAACCAACGTTCAAAATTAGCATGAAAAATCTATAATTAATCCCGCTGCCTACAGGAACCTGGTCACCCATTAATTATGCTTACATGTAGTTTATGTTCCAGAATATGACTTGCTAAAAATCACAGCAGAAACATAGATCGCTAAATGCTGCTGGCTACCAGCACCCAAAGAAAAAAACAATTTCCTCCTGATAGAATTCCCAAGGCCTCTGGAAGCTGCAAAAGTGCAAGCTTCATGCAGTTGTTGTCGCGGCTTCAGTGTCATTTTTACTAGCATTTGATTGAGAGGAAATAGGTGACTTCTCTGGACTCAATAAACGTCCAGTCATTGGATCGACTGGACGTGTGTCACGAGGACCACCCTTCCATCCCATTACCATCATTGGTGGTGGAGGTAGTAGCCCTGCTCTGAAAAGAATGCGTTGGACAGGTTCTGATGGCTGAGCACCAACTGACAACCAATACCTGCAGAAAACAGCAGGAAAAAATAACTGGAGAGAACACAACAATGGGATGTTTATTAGTTTCTTATCGCTTCATTTTTCTTCTTAGGAAACATTTAGTCACATAATTCTCTGTGAACTTGTATACCATAATTAAACTAAACTCTGAAATTCTCAATAATACAAACCTGCAGAGGTAAATTAAAGGACTTGGTTCCATAATAAATCAACCATGTACCCCAGGGTAGAAACGCATGATGCTACTACCAAAAGTGACCCCCAGGATACCCAAATCAATGACCAAACACATCTATGGGATACAAAAACCTAAAGGAAAAGAAAATCCACCACTCCAATTGCCCTGAAAGAAAAGGTTTGTTTCTGAAAAATTTTCTTCTCAAGAATTGCATTTCTTCTTCTTCTTTATATCACGTCACACCACACCACAATTTAGATGTGGAATGAGGTTTAGGTGATAAATATCGTGATGCAGGACAGGGTGATTATGATTCTTGATTATTCAACTATGTTGGTTACTCTAAGACAACAAGACAAGTCAAAATTGGACTACATTAAACAGATGAAGAGAGGCATGTGGTATAGGCTGTGAAAGGGAACTCTGAGATGATACAGGAACGGAAGTTAAGTGACTGAAACTCTTACATGGTAAGAAACTGAGTAGAGATGGCCAAATTAAATCCATGCTAAGAGTATAGTGGCTTGTGAATTTGCTATGCTAAACCATTATATTCCAGCACTAGGTTTAGCATTGAAAGAGCAGTCACTTCAAAGTCAAGCTATGAAAGATGTTTATTGAGAAGCTAAGGTCTTCATGAAACACTACACCACAATGCAAAACCTACAATCCTATCAGTACAGCTGGTGCAGGATTTTATAGACCTAAAAGCCCCCCTGAAGTAATAAGGAATAGAGTAAAAGTACTATATATCCAAGATCCTTATGATTATTTTCACCTAACTCTGATATTGATGTCTTGATGCAGACAGCTCATGTCTTCCAAAGTTTGGCAGCCTGACTCTGAGTACCAGTTTCATCTCCTGTTCAGAAGCATAGACCTAGTTCTACTTCCATCTATCCCCAAACCTCACTAAAACCTTAAAATTCTATATACACATATATATTCACCTAGAAAATAGCATTACAGGGAAATGTAGTGGAAAACCAGGAAATATTATTGGGATCTCCCAATCACAAGCTTGAACAGCTAAATGGCAGTGGCAGTTACAACTTCTAGGAACAAAATAATTTTTAAAATAGTTTACAACTTCTGCCAGGCTATTAGAACAAGATAAATCGGACCCATGTATGCAAGGACATCGAAAACACTAATTGTCTCTTTGACTCTGCCTAAATAAATCATCTAAGTGTAGAGGTAAGACTCCCAAAACTAACCCTGATATTTTGAAGAAAACAAATTGAAAAATAAAAAGTTCTGCGTTAATAATTAACAGAAACAACAAGAAAATGTAATCCTCCACTAACAACTATTAATGGAAATGAAAAAACCAGCTGTACAAAGCATTTCAGGTTAAGACACACAAAATACATTAGAATGAGTTAAAAGCAATTCAAGACCAATTGGACAAAGTTCCAAGCACTGAAATAGGGCATGTAACAAGAGATCTGTACATAAGTGGTAAACAGGGACAGTAAAATATAGCTTACTTCACTCTCTCAAAATTAAGACCCATCCGTTTGCCTCCATCTTGACCTGCAAAAAACAGTACGTTTTTTTATAAATAAAGTTAGCTACTTGTGGATCAATATGCCTTGACTGGCAGTTGATAAAGCAAAGAAGTAAAAAAAAAAAAAAAAAAGTTAAATCATCATTCGAGTGACTGTTCAAACTTCGAAAGACTGACAAAACATAAATGGATTCGCTTAAAACTAGAGTTCGACATTTGACTTTCAAAAAGCAATTTTCGGCTCTGCCCTTTCTTTTCCCTACGATATCTCAGGCTCTAAAAACTGAAAACTTGCTCAAGCTAATCCCAACAAATCGGTTCCTATCTCTTGGATCCAAAAAAATAATATTAGGGATCGTGATGATATACATTTTCATACAATATCTTAGTAATCAAACAAACAAATAATTTTATTTTCTTACCAGTAAAACCGAATAAACAAAAGCTTGAAAACTCATTTCAAGATACCTCAATCAGGTAATATCAAGAGTTGTGCTCCTCCCCCTAGTAATAACATAGGAACACCATGAGGAAAAGTCATGGGTTACACCCATTATATGCGAGGGAGTAAAACTCCGATCATACTGAATGATTACTCCCCATTTCAGATATTAGACTAAACACTGTTATCTTCGATTAACAAAGACATACACTTTTATAAGACATTTTTTTCTACTTGTTCTCAAGCTAACAGTAAGGACGACAAAAATGTAAGAAATATAGGAAGGAAACATGAAAAAACAATGTGTTAATTTGAGTTCAAGGAAAAGAGGACAAACCAGGAAGCGGATTATAGTAACCAAGGACCTCAAGATGTTTGCCATCTCTCGGGGACCTGCTGTCAGCAGCCATGACCCGATAAAATGGCTTGTTATTGCACCCGAATCTCGACAACCGGATCCTCACCACCATTTTGGGTTTAATATTCTATGGATGAATCCCGGGTCACAAACTCAGCGAGTTATTGGTTGAGGGAAGAAGAGAGGAGAGTGTCTTGAGCTAGGGTTTTTGTTTTCATGGTCTTGGAGCTGGTGTTTAGATTATGGCTTGATAAATCGGGCTGGGCTAACCTGTCTGGCTTAAATAGGCCCCATATTACAGCCCAATCACAATAATCTTATAATTTATTTTATTTTATTTAAAAAAAAAAGGAATTTTCTTATTGAGCTCTATATGTCCACATTCAAAACAAAGTAGAGCCCATTATATAATCATGATTCCATTATGATAGTTGTAAAACAATTGTGTATCAATTCAATAATGTTGATATTAGATAATAATATAAATCATATCCAAGAATCTTATTTAATAGTTTAAATTTTTAGATGAAATTGTTTCTTATCATGGTATCAGAGTTTTATTGATTCAGTGATTAAGAGTTCAAATATCACTATCTTCATTCTATTTGATAAATATTAGACACAAGATAATTAAAAATTATGTGAAAATTTCAAACCCAAATCAGTTTTACTTGAGAGGATGTATTCAAAGAATAATTAAAACATATATTAAAATCTTACTTAATATATTAAGTTTTTAGGTGAGATTTTTTTATTGTCAAATAATATATGAACTAGAAGACTTGTTTAAGTTAGATTGCACTTCAAATCAATAGCGATGACCAGATAGATTTTACCCTACTTTTGTTTATTGAATGAATCTTGACGAGTTTATTGAGATTAATTACAATTATATTTCTATTAAGAATCTATTAAGAATTTGCCTAGAAGTATAATTAAGATTGTTTTTTAAAATATTTTTTATTAAAAAAATATATTAACATAATATATTTTATTTTTTATTTTTTTTTAAAAAATATTTTTGACATTAATATATCAAAATAATTTAAAAATACAAAAAAAAAATCTAATTTTTTTTTAAAAATATTTTTGAAACATAGTTTCAAGCCTTCACTAAATGTAAAATGACATTCAAATTGGGGTTCTTCGGTTTGATTCATGAGTGGGAAAATAAGTCATGTATCTCAGTGCTGCAATGAGAAGTTAATGTTCATGCATCAAATCAAATGATTTACGAGCATCAGTTATCGTAGAAAGGTTGGTAAAGGGTTTGAAATCTACACAGTAGGTTTCGAATTCGAATCAGACGTGCATTTCTTGTAAGAACCTGGGACAGCCGGAATTTTATTAACTCACCTGGACCCACAAAGTACGCTTTCTAGGGAGTCTGGTTTCCTTGAATCTAAAAAAAAAAAAAAATCCACGGAGTAACAGTGTCTGGAATGATCAGTGTGATGGGATGCAGATATACTCGCATCAAGTATCATAACTTTCGAGTATAGTTCATCCCTGTCGTGCCCGTGGTTCTTGAGGAAAACGTCTGGAATTGTGGGAGTGAGAGGAAACAATCGCTGGAGTTGTGGCGAATGCCCTCCAAAACCATGAATGCTTCCAAATAGCCTGGAATTCATAGGCATGCTTGGTAAACTTTCCGACTAACAAAATCATGTCATAACTACAATCGCAGATATAGCACTTGTGCACCAAGCACGAAAAGCCCACAGCTTATACAAGGATCCAAGGCATAGGTTTTTTCTCTCTCTCGCTTACTAATTAAAAGATAAAGGGCAGTTAAAACATGTAGCTCACGATCTAGCAGCTACAATCAATTTTTTGCAATAATAATAATAATCCAACACTGCAGCGAAATGCAAAGCAGAAAACTTAGCGAAATGCAAGCAGAAAAGCTAGTGCATTCAAAACATAAATCAAACGGTACTTTGAAGTATGAGAGTTAAAGTTCTACTCACGATTTTTTCCCCCTTCTAGATCTGTGCCGATCAAAAAAAGAAAACAGGTTCATCCTCTTCCTTCATATTAAACATAGCCTAAGAAAAAAATACATTCACTGCACAAGCTTTAGAGCTCCTTTTTGGGAAAGTTGAAATTTTGTGTCCCTGTTTATGAGTTTAAAAACCTCAGTCATGGTGCTGGCCGTAGACAGCTACTTGATAATTGTGACCTTATCTATAATGTTCATGTGGGCGAATGCTGATGGCCATTTTGCCATTGGATTTGAATCAGTATCGCTAGCTTTCAGTATTCAATAATCAATAACTTACCTGAAAAAGATTATTTGCATCACCACATGAAAGCACAAACATTTGATGAGCCCTCTCGAGCAGATTTAAAGAGGCACAACAGCAATGCCAACTTGCTTGCCCATTAGTGCCTTTTGTCTACACAGTACTGTCACGTTTCAAACTATATTTGGCTTGAGAAAAACATCATTTTTATGATTTTTCAAGCCAAACACAATTTGGAACGTGTAAACAAGCATTGCCTTTACTCTAGTGGATACAGCAAAGGATATGAAAAGCACCTAAGTGGGTGATCAAGAGAGAGAGCAAAGCATCGTTATTAAACACAACCACGAAATTATCCACCATGAAATTGCCGAGCTAGTTCCATGGAAAAGCAATAATTAACCAGGTTACCCAAATAGCTGCAAGAAATATGAAAAAACTCGAACAGAGAGAAGGATGTGTCAGTGCTGAATTCATTCCTTTGATCTACTGTGTTCCAGTTGAAACAGAGTTATATTTGAGGCAATTCAGACTGAGGTAAAGATCAAGCATTGTCAAGGGTCATCAGTAAACCTAGACTAATGAAGAAGCTTATAGGGAGCTAATAAACAGTAAACACGACTATCACAGTGATACAAGGCAAAGCAAAATTAGCTCCACGATATTCACATTTTGAACAAAAACTTGGCGACTACCAATATATGCTAAGACCGATCAAATCCATCACCCAAAATCAATAGTTAAGGAGTGTCAAGATGAGTCCTAGCGAATAAGCTCCTAGGCCACAGTAGCTAAGATTGACAAAAACACCATAATCCGATCAACATTAACAAGCTAGCAATTTCACCCCCAACAATGAAACAAAATGAAGTTCACCACCATAACCATAACACTGGACATTTTAATCTTAGTAAGAAACAGAACATGAAAACACACTCACAGCGCAAGCCAGATCCTAAATTCACCACTACACATGCCAATCTTCAACTAGCCACCCCAATATTTATCATACTAAAATTTCCTCCAATACACATGGCTGTAAGAAAACAAGAGTTTAAACTACATCACGTTTCATAAGAAATACCCACAAACAAAAACGAAAGCAAATATCCAAACTAAGTGCATGTTTCTTTGTGCGTTGCACCGCACAAACAAACAAACAAAGCCTATGAACTTTGGTGTAGCAACCACAAAAACAAAGAAGAATATCTGCAACAACTGAGCATTAGTTTTTCCTTGACAACTATTCAACCAACGCTGATAATGTCATCAAACAACACGTGAAAGAAGCAAACAACCCCTAACACGAAATTCTCCACAGTAGAGAATTACAGCACAATACTAAAAATCCATAACCGTTTACGCAGGGCATAAACCAAAGCATTTCCTTCCTGTTCAGCATTTCAATCATTATAATAAGATAATAAAACACTTATCACTTGACAAGAGATTGATCCTGCTGCTGCTGCTGATAGTTCAAAGGCCTCCTGAACAGCATGATGTGTGGCTCCGGGCGGTGAATCGCATAATGGACCCACCCTCTGCTCTGCTGAACTCCAATCGCTCGCCACTCATTCTACCAAAAAAAAAATATCATGATCTCAGCCGTAATTCTTTCAATTAACTTACAGCATCCATTATCAAGCACCAATTAATAAAATAATAACCATTATTTTATTTTTATTTTAATAGTGATTCGATTACAAGATGAATAAATAAATCCGGGGGGGAAGAACATACTTCAGAGAGAAGCCGATTCTTAGGGAGAAGCTTAGCGACTTCAGGTGGAAGCACCACATGCCTGTACCATTTAAAAATAAATAAATAAATAAATATAATCTGCCAATCCAAACAGGACTTAATAATAACAATAATAGTTATCAATCAATCAATCAGAAGAAGAAGAAGATGAAGAAGAAGAAATACCTGTACTCAAAAGTGTCATCTAAATACTTCTCGGAGTACTGGATCTGACCCATTTTTGTTTGCTTCAAGAAATTACTTCACCGTTTTCACGATCTATAAAAAAAAGAAATCGAAATAGTTTCAGAAGGATTTTTAAAAAAAAAAACACGAAAAAAGCTGTGTGATTTCTGGTGGTACCAGGAAGGAAGTGAAACTAGAGGAAGCAGGGGAAGGAGACAAAAATGATGATTTATTTGTTTTAATTTTAATTTTAATTTATTTATTATATAGGGTTATTACCGGAAATTAAATATCATGCCTTAAAATATTGTTTGCTTTTTTGGTTAAATGGTGTTTTTAAAAATTTTATTTTTATTTTGAATTTTTTAAATTAATTTAATGTTTTAATATTAAAGGTAAATTTAAAAAACATAAAGTTATTATTGTTTTTGAATTTTGAAATTTATTTTCTCCCTGGTTAAATGGTGTTTTTAAAAATTTTATTTTTATTTTGAATTAATTTTTTTATTTTTTTCAAATTAATTTAATGTTTTAATATTAAAAGTAAATTTAAAAAATAATATTATTATTGTTTTTGAATTTTGAAATTTATTTTCTCCCGCTTTTTTTCTATTATAGTTTTTTTATATATACAATTCCTATTCCTGATTTAAATTAAGTTAAAAGTAAAGTGAATTTTAAAACAAAAGGAATCACTCGTACGAGCGGCCCACCGCACTCCTCCATCCACGGAGGCACAGACAGCAAGAACTCTCTCTCTCTTTTTATTAATTTCTTTTGACCTTAATTAATTTACGCCGAACTTGCACTTTTATGTCTTTTAGAGGTGTTACACGTGTGTGTAAGTTTAATAGTTTGTTTTTTAAAAAAAAAAAAACAATTTATAGATGTATTAAAATATTTTTTTTATTTTTAAAAATAATTATTGGGTTATTAGTTAGTTTGGATCAAAGTTGTCAATATCGTTCCAGTCGCCGTTCCAGTTTTTCTATTGGTACGGAACGTTTCGGTTTCGAAGCATTTCGGTGTGCCGTTTCGGGATTGTACTGTTTATATATATATATATAATTAAAATTTTAATTTATCAAGTATAATTAAAATTCAAGATAAACTAATTTTAAATTATACAATACAAACACAAAATCAAACAAACTTAGGGTCTGTTTGGGAGGGCTGTTGCTGTTGTGGTTGAGGTTGGAAAAAAGCAGGTTTATGAAAAGCGCTTTTACCTGCGGTTCATAACTGAAATTTGTGTTTGGTTAAAACTGTGGTTGAGGTTGTGTTTAATGAAAAGCAGTTTTGTATGTTTGGTTACTATGCTTTTGAAGTTGCTGTCAACTTGTTAAATTAATTAAAATACACATGTACACACACACACACATTGATATAAATATTTTGTTGGAATAATTTTATATATTTATTAATAATTTTAATAACAAAATATTAAAATAATTGATGTAAATTAAACATTTATTTTTATTCTCTCATGAAACTACTTGCAATTTCATCACGAACTAAATCCATACGTGAACGCGTTTGACCCCTGAAAATATTAATTCAAATTTTCTGCACGTTTGTACAATTTCATTAAAGCAAATCATGTGAGTAAATAGTCTCTTTTTATCATAATTATAGAATCCATTGAAATGCATTATTTTATTGTCATTTACCCAATATTAAAGCAAAATATGTGAGTAAACAAGAGCATAAAACAATTGAAATATTCAGAACACAATTAAATTTTTTAACATCATTAGAAAAAAATTATCAATTAAAAAATTATCTCATTCATGCATTGATACAACAATACAGCTAATTTATGTATCTCGTACTAGTAACGAGGGAATTAAATTTCAAATACAAACTTTCAAATAACAAATGAAATACAAATACAGTTTAAACTAAAGAAACTCATCGAAACCAATGATTACAACATTCCGAGTAATAATACAACAGCGAAACTCATCTTCAACGATGCTGGATTGCAGACTAAATTTACCAAAATTGTCCGCGCAATAAATCTGCCAGTGAAAAAGTATACATCAATTATTAAACAATTATTACAATAATATCACACAATGCATTCAATTAACATTGCGGGAAAGAAAATAATTTACAATGTCAAAAATAATCATACCTTAGGTTAATTTTTTTTGGTACGTGCATACATCCTCTTCAACCAATCGTATTTTTGTTCAAGAGTTCCCATAGCAGGCCACATTTCTCTCCTCCTACGTTGGAGCATAATTTCTACTACGAAGTCATGGAAATCATGGTCATCGTGGATTCCAGGAATAGAATGGATCTCAGTCATCACCTCATGAATGCTACACCCTGGTTTATCCATATTCAAAGAGGTTGAATCACTCCTAGTCGACATGCTGTCAACTAGTTGGTCCCATCTTGACATGAGCTGAGCACCAATGCTAGCTGTCTTCTTCTTCTTCTTCATGCGACCCTCATTACCTTCCATCTCTTTTCTTTTTCCACTGCTACGTGTGTTGCTGCTACTTGAGATGTTCACCCCTTCAACTAACCGAGCAATGTCTGAGTCAGACGCAGGATTTTTATCCTCTTCTGAATCACCACTTCCTTCCTCCAGGTCAACCGCATCATTTGCGTCAGGCTTAGAACAATTACCACCGTATGGCACTCCCGACGATGGTGCCCACGCAAACTCTCCGGTAGCCACGATGCTGGAATACATTCTATCGTATTTGAGCTTCAATGCAGGTTCAATTCCAGCATGCCTAAATTTTCTAGCTCCTTTAACTTCCTACATAAACACAAAATTCATACAAATATTCTGTTAAAAGATATTCAGAAACATACAAAATAAATTTAAATATATTACATAATGAAACTTAACCTGGATTTTTGCCTTCCACCACTCATTTGTTGCTGAGATCGTCCCCAATTCATTACTCCAACCTACCCTAGTTTCAGATATGAGCTTCGCCCATATTTTCCAGTCTTTTTTGCAGCCATCCCACTTGTTTTTTAACTGTGATTTGGTCAATGATTGACCAGTTCGTTCCTTAAATGACGTGATCAAAAATTTCCATCCCGCCTTATCAAAATGCGTTGTAGGTCGTATTCCCAACTCAATTGTCGTAATACATATGTCGCAAAAAACATGCAACATTTCCTTTATCCAGGCAACTTTATCCATATTGTCACCACCCTCCATTCTATAATTTAAATTAGCTCCCAACAATTAACAATTTGTATAAGAACAATAAATTCAGGAATTATACTTGCTAATTACACTCGCTAATTAAATTAACTAACCTAAAAATACCTGAATTAACAA
Organism: Salix dunnii; assembly: GCA_015731905.1. Lineage (NCBI taxonomy): Eukaryota > Viridiplantae > Streptophyta > Magnoliopsida > Malpighiales > Salicaceae > Salix > Salix dunnii. The sequence goes on from CM027662.1 coordinate 16,956,658, forward strand.
AATTTCACAACCAAAATTACTCAACAAAATTAAAGATTCAATATATACCACATATTATATTAATTAATATATATTAATGACTTGAAATTTATACAAACTAAAGATGAAAAACAACATTATATTTTTTTCAAAAATTATTTGCATAAGATAGTATTATATCTATTTGTGTGGAAGCAAAGATGAAGCTCTTGTAATGCTTAAACATTACAAGAATAAAGCTGAAAATCAACTTTATAAGAAAATAAAGATAGTAAAAAGTGATAGAGTTGGAAAATATGAAACATCATTTGATGGATTTTATTCCTAAAATGGTATTATCTATGTAACTACAACTCTTTATTCACCATAATAATATAGAATTTCAGAATATAAATGATGAATACTCTGTTAATAAGTTCAAGAGCACCTTAAATCTTGTAGAAGGAGACAATTCTAACTAATAATCATAAACATAACAAAAAACTCAATAAAAAACAGTTTAAAGAACCATATGACTTATAAACATATAGGACCTAGGACTTTTTTACAAATATATCAAAGTGTGAAGGTACCGTACAAAAAAAAAACTACATGATCCTAAACAAGAACCAAGATAGGACCTAGGACTTTGAATTGTGTATTTAACATATATGTTTACAATAGCAACACACAAGTCAAGTATTAAGGCTATTCATTCTATTACTAATCATTTTTTATCTTTTAATTACTTATGATTTCATCCTCACTTCCACCTCAGATTTTTTTATTTTTTCCATTATAGTCCTTGGTTTCTAATTTATAAATTTTAGTCCTTCATTGGTCAATAAGACCTTTTCTTTTCTAATTAAGTCCTTTAAACAATTGACTTTAGATCCTACAGTCGCACATATTATTGGTCTTAATTTTTTGCAATTAAGTCCTTAATTGCTTTTTAGAAATTGATTTTATGCAATTAAGTCTGTAATTTCAATATTTCATTCTTTTTAGGTTGAAATCTGGTCTGTAAACCTATCTGGCAATTGCACCCACCTCCCTCTCATCTCATCTCATCTGACCTCATCTATGAAGCTTATCTCCCCTTCCTAACCTTACATTTGCATCTTCCATGGCATAGTAATTTCCTCCTCTTTCAATATCTTACATTTAATCAATCATCAGTAAAGAAAACCCTAACTGGAATTGCAAGTATTAGAGAGGCATGTCAAAAAAAGGTGATTTCCTTGAATAAACTGAAATTTAACACGAAACCATATTTATCTTGCAATATAGAGCTTTAATCAATCCCTATTTGTATTCGACAACACATTCATTTTGCAGATTTATACATGCAACTCATCAACTCATCAACACATCGACATTTATACATGCAATTAAACAAATCTCAGAGCCTGAGAGAACATGTTTACAGAAGAAATGTTAGATCCAAATTTGCAGGCTCAATTACAAATTCATTTTCAACCATTAAACATCACAAGACACCTCGACACCTCTAATAACACATAAACAAATGGAAAAACCAAAACATTTTCACAACTCATAATTCACCAGATTCAAGAGCATTTACCATTCTTCTTTTCCTCTTTTTTTTCTTTTTTTAAAAAAAGACAAATTTAAAATTAAATGCTACTCAATATAATGATAATGGGTTGTGGTTTCTAATTATTTTCCGGGAAGATAAAATACTCATACCTTTGATGTGCAGTAATCAGTGCCTCCCCTTCGCCGTCAACGTTGTTCTGGACTCCGTGCAGGCGTTGATCTGAGGGAGAGTTGCAGGTTGGTGTGGATGAGGGGAAAGGGACCGTGGGTGTGGGTGGTTTGTCTGAGGGACAAATTTGTGTGGGAGAGTGGGACGGATGGTGAGTGTGGGTGGTTTGTGGGCCGAGAGAGACTGGGACAGTGAGGGAGAAGACGATGCTTTTGTGTGTTTGGGAGATAAGAGAGAAGACTTATCTCTGTTTTGTTTCTGTGAGAGACGAGGGAGATGATGGAGACGAGAGGTAGAGATGAGAGGCAGATGAGAAATGAATGAGGGAGACGAGAGATGAGGGAGAACGAATTGCAAAGCAATTCACGTGATTTCTGATGAATTGTCATTCATGCCGTGGCTGCAAAAGCAGCTCTCAGGTGCTTTTGCAGTCGCGGCGTGTTTTAAAATTTATTCGTGGGACCCACAACAAAATGCAACATCAGTGTTTGGTAACAAGTGTGTTTGGAGTCGCGGTTCCACACAAACGCAGGTGGAACTGCGGCGCCAAACACCCACTTAATCTCAAAATTAGAAACATAACAATAGGTTAATCAAAATAATTTTAAACATAATCTCTAAAAAAAAAAGAATTTTGAGGCCGGAACGGCATACCTGGAACGGTACCGAGACGTTCCGGACAGAATTTGGCCGAAATTTTCGGAACAGACCGGAATTTAATCCGAGACAAAAACGATGCCGTTTTGTCTCGGTTTTCTTAATAGTATGGAATATTTCGGTCATTTCACCTGGAACAGAACGGAATTAATAACCTTGGTTTGGATAGATTGTTAGGGGTGTTTAAGTAGTGTTTTCATGTCAAAATAAATTGAGAAATAAAATTCCAACCTCAAATCAAGCTCTTAGACCAGACGACGTGTCAGCTGTCATAACAAGCAACACGTAGTCTAGTATTTTATTTTAAAAAAAGAAAAGGGTACAACAATAAGATGTCCGAACCTTACAAAAGAAAAAAAAAAGGCTTGAATCCACGACCCTAACTAAGGTCCATATGACTGGCCACTTGGGTCATATTCATGGACTTCAATAGTTTTTTAGTTTTGTTTTAAATCTCATTATTTAATATGAAGTTTTACTTAATATTTTTTAAAAAATTATTCTTATTTTAAATTGTGTTTTTAATCATATAGAAAAATAAAATAAAATTTAATTGGACATGGTGAAATCCATTTTTAATCATTATTTAAATCTTGTTTTCTTCCCCTTTAATTATGTTTAGGTTGTCGGTGTTCATGTTAAACGTACGGTAACAATAAATATCAAAAAAATTCATGCGGATTAATGCATGCACAGTGCAAAAGTTAATTGCGTTTTAAAATTGTTTTTTTTAAATAATATTTTTATTTTAAATTAAAAAATATCTTTTAAATCATTTTGATATAATAATATCAAATATATTTAAAAAAAAATCTAATATTTTTATAAATAAAACCACTCTAATTATCCATGCTTTAACAGCATAATGGATCGAAATGTTTTGGCCTATAAAATCCAATATCTACATCATTGAAATGGAAAAATAAAGTTCATTGTATTGAAGTGGGAAAATTAAATGTTCTTTTTAACTATAAAAAAAACATTTTTTTTTCCATTGAAATATATATTTATAACATTTAAAATGTTATTTTATCAATTTAGCTCTTTAATATAGAGCATCTTCCCTCATGCTCTAAAATGCGATGTTTGAGCTTGTGCTCCCTACTTTTGTATGTATATATAATCAACAGTCTAAAATCCTCTGTTTCCTATTAACTCTACAAGAAGAATCATAGCAGCCAGTGAGCTCCCAACTATTGATTAACATGAAAAGGATGTTTCACTGTACACAAATGCCTAATAAAGATTCTGTACACAGGAAAGGTTGTCCAAAAAATTGCTTCAACTAAAAGCATCTGGCATTCAGCCTCCTGATTTACCTACAATTCGGCACTTGGGAACTGGCTTTTGCAGCATTAATGCCCCTTGAAACACCATTATCTGATACCTTCTCCTGTATTCCATCAGCTGCAACACAACATCATAAATGTTTCGCGACAATATGCTTGTGCCCAAAAGAATGCATGCATAAACTGTTTATGCTCCGCACTAACATACACATACCTCATCTTGAGTTATCGTACTAAACCCGAATTTGTTTTTCCAAATAGATTCGACTTCTTCAGCTGCAGGAAGTATAAGATTCTTCACATTGAGAAACCCAAGTAGCTTCTCAATGCAAGTAAACAAGGTCTGGAAATAACCCTGCAGATAGAAAAAGGATATAAATACACATGTGGGTGAAAGGGGGAAAGGGAGTTCAGCAATAGCTATGGTAAAGAGAACTGGAAATAATAGGAGTGAAAACAAATGTGGATGGTGGTGGAGCATATGAAAGGAGATAAAATAGTTATTTAGGGTGGCATTTTCTATTTTGCTTTTGGATTCTTTTTTTTTTAAGAAAAAAAAGGGTTCAATCAATTATTTGCTACAGATTTTTGAAGAATTTTTTAATAATATATTTTTTTCTCATATCATGTTTTACCTGACACATCAGGCCACCAGCCAAAACTAAAAATAAAATTGACAGAGAGGAACACATTTAAGTATATTTTCTCGAGTACAAAGACCATACAAATTCAACAAAGAATAGAGGGGCCACACAGAAAATGTCAAGAGTAAAGATAGGAAATGTGATTAATCCACGCATCTATGGTAAAATAAAGTGTCTATAGTGCAGCATATTACCTGTCCTTGCCATCTGCTACTAGTTGCTACTATAGGCAGCTCAGCCAATTCCTGGCCAAAAATTCTAACAACTGCCACTGACACTACCACATGACTACATGAAAAGTAAAAATTATCAGTGTAAAATTAGATGTTCAACAGAATAATATGAGATGGTCATCAAAGATTCTTACTTAACCAGCAATACAGCACAATACATGCCACCTAGATCCTGCCCTTTCATGTTCCCGCTGCCAAGACAATTAACTCTAGACAGTCACAAGCGAATGGTTTGGTTTGGCACAAACAGAAATAACCACATGGAAAAACACTGGAGTTCCAACTTTTAAAATAATAACCAAAAAGCGCATAATATATGTACCCACAAATTTCGCAGAACTGCTTACCCCTTAACCATGGACGGGATGAAGTCATGGTCATCGCGTTTACGTTTGGATTTATCCACAGTTATTGGATCAAAGCACTCCTAAAGTCCAGAAGAAAAATATATTGGTTGGTGTTTAATATTGGTGAAGCTTTCATGACAGAATGAACAGGAGTATTTCAAATTTGTACAGAACCAAAACAGCAACTGGATTGTAGACCTCCTTAAGCAGTATTCAACAGAATTTAAAGTAATGTGCAATGTGAAAGTTAACTAAACGAGGAGCAAAATGTTCCTTGCAAAATTATGAACAGCCAGCAATATTCTTAACACAGGACTCACATGGAAAATGGCAACAGCATCGGACAGTAGGGCTTCAGAAACATCAGAAGAATCTGTTTTCTTACTAAGAAGTCTCCATCTTACATCATCACTGCACCCACTCTCTGGAGCACTTTCTTCATGCTTCTTTATAAAATTCAGGGAAGAATCTGGAAGCTTCTCTTCCCCACGAATAACCAATTTCTGCAAGGCAGAATGAATTCTTTCGCACCCTGCACAACAGAACCACTTTCCCTTCGGCAACTCCTGTTGTGCAAATCAAGTCAGCAATTTTTTTAATTAACACTTTATTTTTTGTGTGATACAAACATGGCATTACCTTCAGATCTTGCATCTCATGTTCCTTTAAACAGCCAACATGGAACTCCTTCTCACACTGTAGAAATCAAGCACATATCAGCACAAGGCTGAAACAAAAACGCTTATGACAAATACAGAGGTTGCAGCAATTGTTTTCGAACACATATACAATTTGATTTTCAGAATAACCTGATCACAAATAATCACCGTGCGAGGACCAAACGTTCTTTCAAAATCATGACCTCTGCAAAGGTAAAGAGCATGTTAAGAAATTACAATAGGAAAAGGTGAGAGAGAGAACTGCACACATCAGCTCTAAACATATTATCCAAACATCAAAAACTCATACAGAACAAGACAAATAAACGGAGCCTGTTCATATTCTAGAACATAGGACCAGTCAACTAACCTGCAGAAAACACATCCACCAGCTTCAGCCTCAAAAGTTTTAACAATACGAATGCATCGCCTGGTTATCTGTTCTATGGGATCAACTCCTGCAACCCTTCCTGCTGCTATAGCATTGGCATTATGCTCCACAAATTTTTCTTTCTCAAAAGTATTCAGGCAATATTTGCAGTACCATTTACCCCTAGGAATTGAAGGTAGAGAAAGACATTCTGCAAGGCATAATTAAATATTATAAGCAAACAAAGGATGACAATCAACCAAATTATCTGTAGATTGCTGATGGTGACCAAATGAAGAAAGCTGCAATCCATATCTACAATCCTAGATTTTATTTACATTACAAGCTACAGCCCAAACCAGCGGATTGGTTTAAGATGGAAGCTAGATGAAAACAAGCATGCACACATGCTTGCCTGATACACTGAATGAGAAACGCCCACAGTACCAATGCCTTTGAGGATACCACCTAGGCCACTTCTCCTTCATAAATAACAACAAATCTCCAATATCACAGTGCAGAAAGAGGGCAAGAGAATCTCTTCTTGTTTATGTAGTAAGAGTAGAAAGTAATGATAATTGACATTGAGTAATTGTTGAAAGCGATGGTAGTTGATATCAAGAATCCAATGTCAATGTTAGTCATATCCATCATGTGAGGCAGGTTATAGTGGGTCTATCAATATCTGTAGTGCTAGACATGTGAATGAAATGCACATGAAATCATTTGTTATGTTTGATTGACCTGGATTAAGGGGCAAAGTTTCACACAAAAAAATCAAATGATCATTTTGGTATCTGAAAGATGGTGATATCAAGAGATGTACAAGTTGATTTTAATCTAACATTATCCATAGTGGTAAGATTGCAATGGGCATATGTCCATTCATCTTTCATTTTCATTAAACAACATTTTACAGTGGCAAGCTTCCAAAATGTGGAGCTTAATGTAAGGGACCAGAAGAAGCATTGCATAGGTTGACCAGTAATGGTTGAGGTGGCTATGGGAACACGACAGCCTACTAAAAATAAAAACCCGAGATCAGTATTCAGAACCAATTAGCATAATTTATAATGTTTCAGAAACAAAAAAACAGGCATACTTACCACGCCACTCAAGAGTTAGTAAGGGACCAATCTCCTTTTATTTCAATGTACCTTAAATAAATCAAGTGCCATGATAGTAATTTAAATAATGCATTGCAACCATCTGGGAGTCTATAAAGTAAACAAAAACTGAAGCTAAATCCTTATAACTTCTCAATAAAGAGCCAAAAAAGTTTAGCATGCATCTAACTATCAATGTACTGCCATAAGATTTTATCCAACCCAGTGTGTAGAGCGAGCTAGACATCCTGCTTACCTGTTCAAATTTTTGACACTCCTCGACAATTATTACCAATTTTATACTATTTCATGATAATTAAATCTGCCATGTATCTGCTCTGTTGACTATTTTTTTCTCAGGCTGTAACTTATCTCTTTTCTAAGAATCTAATATCATCTCTCCTTTCTTAGGTTGCACCACAACAAACACGCTCTTATTCTAGATATATCACTAAGGACTTCCAGATCAAAACAGAGCAGTCTGTCTTAATTATTTGAATCAAAATGATAATAGCAATATCCAAAGTAAAGTCAAAGGTCACCTTGGTGAAAAGCTCTTGGGCATACATCACAACACAAAAGCTTCCCACCATCTCTACAGATCTGGCATAGGTCATCATTCTCCTTGATAGAGTGCCTCCGACTTTTCGATAGAGATATTGCTAATTCATGAAGAGACACTCCATTTGATGTGTAAATGTTTAGGTAACTGTTCAAAAAAAAGTTCAAGTCAAAAGTACATATTAAAATACAAAAAAGACAGGTGTAAAAGAGAAAGTCAGTTGCTAGTCTAATTTCCTCTGAACCTCCAACTAGAGGTCATTTATTAAAATCATACCATGCAAAATAAAATAATCAAAGTTTGGACTTCTAAAATCAATCACCATTGCAAAAGAAATAAAATTATGTCACATGGAATAAAAAACTTGAATCTTGGAATTCTATATCAATCATCATTGCAAGAAATAACACAAAGCCAAGAGGTTTGAGACCACCTAAGTCTGAACATATAAATACTCACGGCTTTCGACGTGATGCCCAGCCAGCATGAGCTTCAAATTGAGATGGGCTAACCTGCTCGTTAAATGTCATAAAGATTAAATCTATGACCATATAAATACCCTGGGTAACAAGACATCAGCGGGATAAAATTTACCTCAGAGTTGCAGCATGAGCAGAAAATGCCAAATCCCTTTTTGTAGCCTACCAGCAATTTCTGCCCAACACATTTATACTTGTAAAATGAAAATTTTAAATCAAATCTATAAAATTTTGGCATGACATCTTAGTAGCACAACCTTTCCCTGGCAGTAATATCCAACTTCAGTTCCATCTGGCAAGACCTCTTCTTCAAAAACCAGCTTATGTGTTCGAATATCTCTATTAAATAGTACATGATAAAAAAAACAAATTAAACCAGTTAAACTTAGAACACCCCCACCCCCGGGGAAAAAAATTCAAATGAAATGCAAGTAGAGTACTGACTTTTTTGTAACTCTCCCTTGACTCTTGCTTCCTGACAGGCTAGAAGTGGACTTCGGAACTGGATGTGGTTCTGCTGTTCTGAAATAATACCAGGTAAAAACATATCAAAACTTGATGAATTGATAATTAAAGAATGGACACAAAAAGGAGGAGTCCATAATCTTATATCATTCATCAAAAAACAATTTTAACATCAATAGTAGAATATCCTAGCAATACAGGTATCTAAAATGCACACATGTATTTATCCTTGCATGTGTATATTGAATGATGTCAAATTACAGATTATATCACTTTACAGATTACACAAACAGCGAAACTTTTGGGTTAAAATCCAGCTAAAGACCTGGTTCTTGGAATGGAAAGGCAAAACAAAATTGATACTTTCTGATCTGCCAACATGAAGAATCCACAAAAGCATTTGTTAAAAATTGATTTAATAAAATGTGGATTCATCTTTATCTTTGATGGCAGAACAAGTTCCACCTCACAACAAGGACCAAAAAATACATGAATAAATGTACGGCAACATTTTTTGATGGATTCATATCTTGTAAAATGCTACCACCAAACACAAAAGTTTAGAGCACACGCAACGACTCTTCATAACCAGACAGATAATTTATCCAATAGAAGCAGGGAGGTTTGTGAGGCACATCATATTTCACTGATCACCTCCTCCACTATCCATGCTGGAAAATAAGCAAACAGCAGGTATCAGACCTAGATGTTTAGTTGGTGACAGCAGAACAAGCAGACAATTTATTAATTTTAAAGGTGTTCTAAATATCATATTGATATCATTTATAGAAAAGCTTACTGTTCTTTTTTAACTGTTTTTGGTTCTGACCTAGCTTGAAAATCTTTCAATCTCATGCATTGACCACACAATGCCTTTGATTTCCTAGTGCCAGCCCCTGCAGTTGACCGTGCAATCCATAAAAATGTCCAAACCAACACTGTCAAGAATATCTATACAAAATATATCCAAGGATTTCCAAAATGATGAGAAAGAAACCTCTGCAGTTCAAACAGAAATTAGATTTCTTTGAAGGTGAAGACCCGATAGAAAGCTGAATAGCTTCATCCAAAGTATCCAACGAAGAATTCTTGCACGCGTTCATCACATCACAGAGTGTATTTCCATTCTCCAGGCAAATATACTCTGGTGGACACTTATTTGCACTGCCCGCATGCAGCACAAAAATAGAAGGAGCGACAACCTATATTGACAATTAAAAACAAAATGCAATAGACAATTCAAACAAATGACCAAGCTTGGACTCATAAAATTGAATAAATGATATTTGACATTTCAAAAATATCACAATACTCACTGCTTTTCCCTTGCAATCATCACAGAAACACAAAATTCCCGATTCCCTGACCACCCCGTGCAGCCCTTTCTCTCCAGGTCCTCTTACCTACGATTAAAATTTATCCTAACTGAAGGCTACACCAATAGCAACGCCACTACTATTCAAGAAAATTATTGTGGCATGTGAATTCATACCTTGGCACCCCGCAAATACTTCACTTTCTGTCCCTCAAGTATACCTGAATCGAGAAGATCCTGCAACTTTGTTGGAAACTTCTTTGATCCATCAATGCTAAACGCCTTCGTAGGTGTGGTGGCGGCGGCAGCAGCAATAGCAGATGAGCTGCCTCTTTCATCAACCTTAACCCCATCAGAGGAAGATATATCCACAGTCTCTATCTTCGGCTTCAATGCTGACCTGGTAAACCTCCTAAAAGGTTTTTCCGCTTCAGCCTTACATTTACTATCAACATCAACTACAACTGGCTGCAATGAGAGGTTAACATCTCCTCCCTTGCCATTTTTAGCCAAAACCGAGGATAACCCAGTTGTCCCTCCCTCGCATGCATCATCCTTCTTCAATTCACAATCATTATTTCTCTCAAAAGCCCCGTTCACTATCCCATTTGAATCTTCATCCATCAAAAGTAATCCACCAGTCCCTTCCTCACATGGATGATCCTTGTCACCCTCCTTTACTTCAACACCACTCTTGCTTCCTAAAACCTCATTTTCTTCCATCTCCTCATCCATCAAAACTGCCACTGACCCATCATTCCTCTCCTCACACGAATCACCCTCCTCTTTCAAATCCTTGTCCAGAATCGGCAGCGACCCTTCATTCCTTTCTTCACATTCAGCCATCTTCTCCTTCGCTTCTTCGATTTCCTCCACTTCCACCGTCCCCGCATCGCCATTCTTGCTCAACAAAGGAGTCGCAGAATCAACCTTAGCCTCCTCCAATTCAACAACATCAACCTTTTCAGCTTTCTCTAGCTGGCAAACCTTTTTTATTCCATACCCCTTCAACTTCTTTCCACTATAACTGTCACTTCCATTGTTACCTGGAGACGAGAAGACCCGAGAAGACCGTGTCCGGCCCAGATACCCGCAGATCTCAGAGCGGGCTCTGAAAGCAAACTCAAACTCTCGTTTGTGACCTGGCCGGACCTTTGCCAAAGCCGCATCCTTGGCTTCCGAACCGTTTGCCATGTTGATTGAGAGATCAAAAACCAAAGCCAGTCTCTTTTCGGGTTTCTTAAGATTTCAATAACATCAACAAAAATGCATCTTTTATTTCTATTTTTATCTGATTTACTGAAAAATGAAAAGAAAGTTGGGTTTTTTCTTGAAAAGAAGGAGCGGAGGATTAGAGAAAGAAAAAAGAAGCATGGAAAGGATAGAAATGACAACAACCGAGAGAGAGGTAGTAGCTACGACCACCTTGAATATTTTTCTAATGACAGAACTAGCCTTGCCGGTGGCTGGTTGGGTTCCTCACCATTAAAAAATGGAGAATTTTGCTTTTTGTCCTGAAGTTTTTGCGGGTTTTTTCTCCTATGTTAAGGTGTGTTCTTGGATTTTTGAATTTTTAAGTTCTCAGAGTAAAATTGTAATTTACATCTATGAAATAACTTGAATGAAAATGAATGGCGTGAAAGAAAAACATTGAATTATTTTGATTGCGAGTAAATGCCCGCTCGCATTTGTATGATATTTTAATAGTTCTGATTTAAAAAGAGTTAGTTTATCTATAAATTAAAAATTATATTTTTTTAATTAGAATTTCATGAAATATTTTAGTGGGATTTATGTTAGATTATGTCTTGATTACAAGGTATTTGAAGCAAAACAGATATCATGCCATGAAAACAAATAGAGTTGATGAATATCCATGAAAAATACAAATATGTTTTTGTTAGTACATGTTTAGAAGTGAGGTAGAAATTGTTTTTTAAAGTATTTATTGTTCAAAGTAATATATTTTTTTATTTTAAAAAAATATTTTTGATATCATTACATGAAAATAATTAAAAAACATCAAACAAGTTTAATTTAAAATAAAAAAAATATATTTTTTAAACGCAATGTCAAACTGTTGACATATAATACTTATATGCTTTATATATTTTGATGATAATAATAAAAAGAAAATGGACTAATAATATGCTTGGATGAGATTAAGTTATAAACAGGTATTATACAAAGAATACATCAACAAGCATAATGGATTACACGAAGAAATCAATCCAGGAAGTCCAAGATGCAAGCAAGTGAAGACTTAGAATAAGTTTTCATTTTAGTGTTTTATGTAAATCTTAATTTCTAACTTGATAGCACAAATTAAAATGAACTCACACACTTCACATTGCATGCATTAAAAGGGTTTGATGATTATAGGTTTAAGTCATAATCAATCGGTTCAAGAAATTCAGAAAAGATAATTTGTCAAAATAGAACGACTAGTTTCTCTTTGAAACTTATAAATAGGCCTCTTAATTGCAAAAAGGAAAGAGAATTTTTGAATATATCTAATATTGAAGCAATTAGTAGTGCATAAACACCTTCATATCATCAATCCTCATTAATACTCAAATTTGTGTTTAAATCTTCATATCCTAACACAAAGAGTATTAAAATCTCATTCTCACTACACTTAAACACCTTCAAATATTCTAAGTGCTATTAAGTGAGATAAAGAGATCATAGATCTTAATTTGTAATATTTACACTATTGAGAGTGTATTGTTGTGTTACAAAAACAATCCTTGTAAAACTCTTGAGAGTTGAGTATAAAACTCTTGATATTGGTGAGGGAACATCACCAAGGAAAAATCTTGAAGAGGGCATATCTTCAAGTGGTGTAAAAGTCTTGGTGTGGATTCATCAAGCGGGAATTGTAATCTTGTTACTTGGACTAGTAAGAGAATACAATACTCAAGTACGGGTTGGTACTTGAGTTGTGGATGTAGGCTTGCCAAACCACGTTGAAAACCGAGTTAGCAATCTCTCTCTCTTATCTCTTTACTTTAAAAGTACTTAATTAATTATATTGTTGGTTATTGTTTTACTTTAAAGTAATTAATTTTTAAAATTGCATTAACTATTGTATTTACACCTAATCCCCTCCTTTAGGTGCATAGTTGCCTTAATCCTTAAACAACACAAACACTCTCTAAAAATAAATGAAATGGTTGTGACATAAATGTGTTGGCATTGTATTAATTTTATTAATAAATTCAATACTTAACAATGAATGTATAATAAAAATAAAGCTTCCAGAATAAGAATATTTTGTAAAATAAATTATAAAGGTATTATAATTATAGGATTTATATTGTATTGAAGCATTGTCCATTAACTATTTATTGTAAAAGCTTTATCAAAACTAAATATTGATTAAATTTGTTGAATTTTCTTTATATATATATATATATATATATATATATATATATATATATATAAAAGAAAATAATCATTTTTATGAAACTGAAATGAAATATAAGAGATACTTAATATATGAGTGTTTGTTAGATGACATGTTTATTAAACTAACATGTATGACAATCTCATATAGAGAGATCATTTTTATTTATGAAAAAACTCACATGATAATATATAAGTGATTCGTGTATTTAAGACCACTAAGTTATTTTATAAAGAAAGTATTGTATTTTGATTTAATTGCATGTTGTCTTGATCAAATATATCAAATAAATAAATATTGGCTATAACATAAACTATATAAATACATTTGATTAATTAAAAGATGATTTATCACCCTTTTAAGAATTAAAAAAATGCTTCATCTACTATCAAATAGTATTGATAGTAGATTCTTATGTAAGATGGAATGAGATTTAAAAAAATCAAATCTTACTCAAAAACTCAAATATCATGGTGTTGAGAACAAATATGATTTGACACCGTAAACATATTTTATGCTATAATATTTAAATCATGACATTGGTCGTAAAGGGACAATAATTTTATTGAGAAACTAATCACTAAAAAGTTAAATCAAACCAAGTATAATTTTATTAATATTTAGATAATCATGACATATTACTAGACAATGCATTTTATCTTTATATATAAATTAATTAATTTTTAAGTTAATAATAAATTAATTTGTATAGTCTATTTTATTTGGAATACCAATTTATATTTGATCCCACTTATTAGGTGCCCAATGGGTTACAAACATAAAAGCTACTAGATAAAAATAAAAATAGTATAATTAATATCGTGTGACTTAACTCTAAATAAGTTTTAGAACTCAAAGATTAAAATGCAATTTACAATACTATACCTAAAAAACCAAGTGGGGATTTTTTTGGATAAATTTTTTAAATTGTCATAAAATAATATATGATATTATTCAGGGAATATGTTAATATTTTTTATTTATAGAGTTTTCAAATTTTCTTGTAAATAAAATAATATATATATATATATATATATATAGATATATATATATATATAGATATATATATATGATTTTGTGTGCTCTTGAACAAAAAGAAAAACTATGCAAGCTGTAGTCCTTCAAAAAAATGAAAGAATAAGAACTAGTTCTCAAATACACACTAATCCTGATCTCCTAGGAGTCTAAGATATTTATTATTAGTAATTAATACGGATTACCATTAGAAATAAAATACTTAAATAAATTGTGATTTTTAATAACCTATTCTTATAATAATTATTCAAATAATATTCGTATAAACAATCTTAAATCTATCTAATAGAATCTTGAAATTCTTGGAAAAAAATTTAAATTTATCATTCTCATTAGCATTAATAATTAATTAGTTTTATATGCAAAACAATTTTCTCAAAACACAACACCTAAAATTCTCTTTACGTTTTAAAAAAATCCGGGTCCCCTCACAACATAGCATAGCGCGTGCATGCAAATCACTAGCACGTAATATTTCAGTCCATTTTCAAGATTTTTAAACAAAACACTCGCTAGCAAAACCATCCACAAACGCAGTCTAGCTAATAAAACTACCTAGCATTAATTATTAATGCTAATGAAAATTAAAACATATAATTAATAAAAATAATTGTTTAAAGATAGCCTAGCTAGTTATTTCTGTTGTAATAATAACAGCAGGTAAATGATCTTACATTTAATTGTTTAGAAATATAGTTGAGATTATTTTTTAGAGTATTTTTAATGTAGAATTGTATTAAATTAATATTTTTTTATTTTTTAAAAGTTATTTTTACATTAGCACGAAATAATTTAAAAACATCAAATTTTTTAATTTAAAATAAAAAATGAAAATATATTTTTAATTTTTTTAAAAAAATACTTTCCAAATACACTCCGAAGCACCAATCCTGTTGAAATTAATATATTGCTTTCACATTCACATGGTCTCCATGGCAGATTCTTCTTTCTTAATTAGCATAAGCATGAACAAAAACAGAGATTCTATTATAAGGTAATTATTTCACTTAAAAACTTAGTTGTTAGATAAAATTTCAGAATATAATTTATATTATTATCTAACACCCCTATGAAAACCTTTTGAGCTTGAAATTTATACAGGATCATATTATCTTGTACTTGATTTTTATCAAATATAATAAAATGATGAGATTTAAACTTGTAATCGTAAGGTTAATAAGATTCTAATACCATATCAAAACACCATCTCAACTAAAAATTTAAATTATTTAATAATATTTAGATAATTAATTAAAATTCTATAATATAATTTATATTATTTTTTAACTAACACGCACCCCGGCGTACATGCAGAAATGAATCTCAAATGTCTGAAGAAAAGAACAAAAATAATCGATCCCTCAGATATCTTGAATTGCATGCAAGCTGTCATCTTCAAGAGGAAAAAAGCGCTTTAACGACAATGAAAAGGGGGGGAGGAAGATTCCAAGGTGCAGCAGCTAGCAAGTCCTTGCTTGGATTGTTTCACTGACAGTTGCTTCTTAAACAAAACATTCTCAGCGTACGAATCCTGTATAAAACAACCTCATTCACAGTTTGATGATCACAACAAACCAGCCCTAATCTCAGAATGGCTAACACTGCTTCCTCAACCCCCAAACTTATCCGAAACATTGCTAATGTCGTGTATGCTAGCCTTCATCGTGCTGGTGGGTTCAGCAGTCATCGTCACTTGGCTGGTAATCCAGCCTGAACAGCTTGTTCACAGAATTGATAGTGCCTCGGTCTATAATTTCAACCTGAACGTTTGATTTTGTCATAAGAGCTCGCAGTCCTAATGGCAAGATCTCTGTAAATCATGGTGGTCAAGCCATTGCATCAGCACCCTCAAACCATTCCATCAGCCACGGAGAAATTTGACTCGACTAGATGCTACCCTTGTGGCTCGTGATGCAGGTTTATCAGTGCCTTCGTCTACCCTTAAAACTGGATTGGATGCAGCAGGGTTGAGGCAAGATTTCGGTTTGAGGTGGGAATTATTTTGAAGATGAAGCAGCGTGCGCTAAGGATTTTACTCGACTCAGTGAAAGTGAAAATGTCTAGCTTTGAAAGCTTGGAGACGACAGCTTGTGACCTGGATTGGTAATTACTTGGTGTCCATGTGATACAGGGACTTATTCCCCGCTTCTTTGCTCAGAATCTACAGAGTTCGATCCATATATAATCAAAATAAAACAAAAATTGCAACTAAGATCTGGGCCTATACTCTGAATATACAACAGGTCTGGGCCTATTTTTAAATGGGCTATGTCCAGGAAGGGAGACCGGAGAGAGGCCTTTTATCCAGGAACGAGCTCAGGTGTCTAAGTCTGTCTTGAATTTGTTTTCTTAGAAAATATGATGCGTGGCTGGTGACAAAGGTTCCCGGAAATGTAACAAAGAAAAGGAGCGGCATAATTTTAAATCATAATTATATAATTACAATTAAATCATAATTAGTGCTTTCAATTTATCTTAAAAGGTAGATAAGATGTAAAGATTGACGAGGAGAGAAGGCATTACTTGAGACAAAATATTATTTGAAAAGACAATTTAATTATTTTGATATTAGAAAGAATAATCAATTAATTAATAAATTAATTATTGCTCCGAGCCATAAAGACGAGTATGTAATAAACTCCAAAAAGTAAAAGGAAAGGAAAGGAAAAGTGGATATTGACACGGAGAAATGTGATGATTTTCTGGGGATGGCTTTCACGCCAAGAGAAACAATTACTGCAAGTCAGTTAATGTGACACCTAATAAATTGTTTAGTACTTAAGTATAGAAGACCCCACTAATTTACACATTTATTTGCATATATATATATATATATATATATATATATATATATATATTGCATATGATGTGTTGTTGCACCAAATTTGCGAGCAGATTGCATGCTTGAGTCCCAATGGACATTGTCAAGTGGAGAATAGTTTGAGACATACTTTACAGATCCGAGTTAAGATTTATTTATTTTATATAAATTTTAGATAATTAACATTTTATTTGTTTAACTTATATTCATAAAAATATCTCAAGAAAATAGGGTAAAAAAATATAATGTGCCTGTTTAGAATTGTGGTTACGATTGTATTTTTGTTCATAAATGCATTAAAATTATTTTTTTTAATTTATTTTTAATATTAGTATATTAAAATGATATAAAAATAATAAAAATTTAATTCTAAATTGTAAAATAAAAATAACTTTTTTTAATATTTTTAAAACACAGACTACATTATGGTATGCGTGAGCTTGAGTTTTGTGAGGCCAAATTTGGAAGAAAAGACGGGGAAAGAGTACATTCATCCCAGCTCTGTGAAGAGTGTAGAGCGTCTATGTTGGGGTGTTTCTTTCAAGCAATTTGGGAAACAAATTAAATTTGGTGGCGATAATATTATTTGTTAAGGAAATTTAAGCTCACGAGATTCAAACAAGGCCAGTCGATTTGTGACTCATTGATTGTTAATTATTAATTAATTAACATTAGAAACAAATTTTGACAGGTTATTAATCACTTAATTAACATTAGCAACTTTATATATTTTTATATCCAGTCATCTAGATCTTCTTATTCTAGTTTGATAGGTTAATTCTAGTTGATTTGAATTATTATTTTTATATTTTCTCAATTTATTCCCTCTATATTTGGTTAATTGAGGATTTGACGTTATATTTTTATCTATATTCTATAAGAATATTATGATTTTATAACCTAGGTTTCGGACTAGTCCGATTGATTTAAGTTTTTCTTAGTTGATTTTTTTTTTAATTTTATCATTCGATATTAGTCTGATTGCTAGTTTTTCATAACTTAGTTCAGTTTGTATTTTGTAAGGTTATCCTGTTCTTATAAACCGAGTCATGGGCGGGTTCGTCAATTGACTCATGTGATTTTTTGTATTATTTTTATTGAATTTTTAAAATATAATCTTTTAATATTAGATTGATTGATAATTGAGTTTTATAAATTATCTTGATTTACTTTATATGATGTTATATCACCCTCATTAATCGTTTTTGACAGATTAATTCTAGTTTACTCAATTTATTATTTTACTTGAATTTTATTTTTAATTTTTTTATTCAATATTAAGTTGAATGAAAATGGAAGTTAATGATTTTTTTTTCAATAGATTTTCAAAATCTTATGACTTGAGTGACATATTTGACATATTAACTCAAATTTATTTAAATTGATATAATATTTTATATTTTAATATTTAAAAAATAATACTTACTTGATTTTTTTACCTAAACTATTTTTTTTATATAAATTATCTTGGAACTTATTAAAGTTTATCAGGTCATATTATATAAATTCTTATATAGTTTAAGTTTCTTTCTATTAAAAAATACATTAGCAACACTTTCTATACATTTTTTATGTCTAAAAAAATTATTTTAACCTATACCAAGAGCAATAATCTAGTAATATTAAAATTAAAAAAGACAGAAAAACGTTGGGTGGTGATCTCTGGTGTGGGCGTTGAAGCTATCTGACCGACCGTGTTTGAGGTAGATTTAACATGATTAATTTTGTAAACTCTGTCTGGTTAATATTTTTACCCGTTTAACTTGAAACCTGGATAATGTCAGCTCCGCGTCATCGATTTTTTTCAAAAGCTGGTATTTTTGAAAAACTAAATAAATAAAAATTATTTTAATATATATATTTAAATAAAATAATATTTTTAAAAATAATATCTTTACACGGGTAAAAAGACTAAGGGTGGCCATGAACCCAATCTTTGAGATATTTTACATTTTAGTCATAAATTTTTGAGAAGCCTTCTGAATCATACCCTTCAAGTTGCGATTATCGGTTAAAAAATACATATGTTGAACCGCGAAGCATGTGATACATCCCATAAATTTCCTTTATTATTTTATTTCATATTTATTATAATTTATCTATATTGACATCACTTTGTCTGGGATTTTAGTTTTGCTCGACGAGGTAATTATGGGTTAAAATTTTAGTCCACATTTAAAGCATGTGATCTCTATTATTTTTTAAAATGTATTTTATTTAAAAATATATTAAAATAATATATTTTTTATTTTTTAAAAAAATTATTAACACCATCTATGAAAATAACTAAAAACACTAAAAATTTTTAATTTAATATATAAAAAATAAAAAAAACTTATTTTAAAACATAATTTCAAATCATATACTTAATTTCGAACACGTAACCCAGAAATTTATGTATCTTGATGATCAATAAATGTGGGGCTTTTCTCCTCAAAATCATGATGGGTTCTCATCCCACCTATTCTTACCAATGCTGACATGACTCAGCATAGCTAGTTCTAACTTTTAAGCGGTGGAGGTGAAATATCACACACAAAAAACTAAAATAAAAATACAGCAGTGTAGTCAATGTCATGATTGGGTTTAATAAGAGATATTTGGAAATAAAATTTACAAAAAAAAATATTTTTTAATTTAATATTTTGATGGTTTTAGATAATTCCAACATACTAATACTAAAAATATTTTTTAAAAAATAAAAATATACATTATTTTAATATACCTTTTAAAAAAAAATTTACATATATATATATTTCATGGTAAAAAGTGAGCAAATGCTATCGTATTATCTCGAAACTTGAAACATGATGACTTGTGACGCGACATTCCAAATTAAAGCGGTGAGTTTCGTTTTCATTGGTGTTTTGTATTTTTTTTAATTATAATTAAATATTTTAATTTTAAAATGTTTTCGAATATTATTTTAGAATTATATTGTTTATATATAATTAATTAATTATATATAAAAAAATTTAAAAAACGAAAAAATAAATATAATATTTAGTTTTTATAAAATCAAAGTTAATGCAACAATTTTATTTTATTATAATATATATTTTTTATTTTTTATTGTTTCGATTTTGATTCTCACATTTTCAATATATATATATATATAAAATAAATTCTATTTTACATTGAAAAAATAAGAAAATTATATTACATTAGTGACCCACAACAATTTGTTTAGATGAGATATATATATGTATATTATAAAATAAATTCTATTTTACATTGAAAAAAGCAAGAAAATTATATTACATTAGTGACCCACAACAATTGTTTAGATGAGAGATGGGATGGCATGGGAGATGATTTTTTTTATACTTGAAATGGCACAGATAAAATAATATTGATATTTTTTATTTAAAAATATATTAAAATAATATATTTTATTTTAAAAAAATTATTTTTGATATCAACATATGAAAATTATCTAAAAAAATTATTTTTTGTATTTAAAAATATTATTTTTTAATTTTTTTTTAAAAAATGTTTTTAAAATGCAATGTTAAATAATGTTAGGGGTCCTAAGCCTAAAAAAATCTAATGCTCCTAGCCCTGAAAAAATCTAATGCATGCCCTTGGAAGCCACCATTTCTAATTGGCATTTTCATGGCCAGGACCCCTCCATCCTCATCATATATGCTTTGAGTGGTGCTAAGATGAGGAAACAATGGAGAATATGAGGTGGAGGAGCCATGGCTGCCGGTGGAAATTCATGCACAAGAGTGGGATGAAAGACGGGCAACCTAACTCCATTAACATTTTCTTTCTATCACCTTATTATATAGCCATCCAACTTTACCTTTTATATATATGATCAAGACCCATCATAGTCCAATTATGTCAAAACAATTTGCCTCAATATATGCATCTAGCTCCTTTTCCTTTTCTTTTTATTTCTTTCGTTTTCCTTTGTCCTTTTCCCTGGTGATTGTGTTTTGTTTAATTATATAATACTCAAATTATATATTTGTAGAAAAGACAATGAAAAAAATATTTTTTATATAAAAAAATGTATTGCTTCATTCATGTTTTTTTTTAGTATTAGAGCACAATATAAATTATATCCTGGGACCTCATCTAAAAACTTAACCTTTTAAGTGAGACGGTTTTTTAACATTGTATCAAAGTTTTTTTGACTCAATGATCACGAGTTCAAATCTCAATATTCTTATTCTATTTGATAAAAATCACGCATAAGGTACAATGAGCTTGTATGTAATTTTTAAATCCAAATGATTTTTACTTGAAGAAGAAATGTCAAAAAAATAATATAAATCATATTCTGAGACTGATCCTAAAAACTTAAACTTTTAGATAAGATGATTCATTAACAGTTAATAGCATCATTTATTGAATACAAGGTAACAATATATACATATATAAATAGAAAGAATTTTTTTTGTTCAGAAATACATCAAAATTATATTTTTATTTTTTAAAAATTATTTTTAATATTAACACATGAAAATGATCTAGAGACACAAAAAAAATTATTTGTTGGGTATATAAAGGGTGTTTGGGAAGCACTCAAAAAATATTTTTTAAAATGCTCCAAGTAAAATTTTTTTATTGATTTTAAATTATTTTAATATGAAAAATAATTTATAGAAAATAAAAAATATTATTACAATAGATTTCTAAATTAACAGCAACAAAACTCCAAACCAATACCATAATCGATCACGTGTCAAGTTTTATACAAAAGGAACGGTAGTCATTTTACAAGCAAGTGTGGGGCTGAGACAGGAGTGATAGTCTCGGGGCCGATGCCCTTTCCTTTTCCTTTCCAGTGTTTTTTTTAGGGCCATGTCCTTATATGATCGACATGGTGGCCGACTTTAACTCAGTTAAATTAATGCCTCCTAGCAGCACCACCAGAAAAAAATTATATATAATAAGCTCTGTTAACTTCTTTTTATTTCAATAAATCGTATAGATGATTGGCTCATAATTTTTTAATTAACAAAAATAAAAAAACATCAGCAAATGTAACTCCTGAAGTCATAATTCGTAAAGTTTTTTTTTTTTAAATATTATTTTTGACGTTAGCATATCAAAATGATCTAAAAATACTAAACAATTTAATTTCAAGTAAAGAATAAAAAAATTTCAATTTTTTTTCATAAACACTCCTAAATACCCCCTTGATTGCAGTCACTAACGGGATTGTTTTTCTTTCTTTTTTGGTCTTTTTAGCTCGCAAAAATCTAAATTACTGCTTGAAAAAAAATAATTTTTATTTTATTTTATTTATCTAGATTATTTCGATACAATGGTATAAAAAAATATTTTTTTAAAAATAAAAAATATTTTAAAAAATAACATTAATCACATTTAAAATACCTATTATTTTAACTTCTACATCTACATCTGCTGTTTTTTATGGTGTTTGTATTCAATTTATTTGATGTTTTCCTCCGTTTAAGATTACCGTTTGATTTATTTATTTATTTATTTATTTCTTGTTTTTTGTGTGTTTTTTTTTTATAGCTTTTTGTGTCGAACTTTTACACAAACTGCTAATAAATAAGTCTTTAGATCTTTTGTACGAATAAAATAAAATGAGTCCAAGGACGCCATTATATTATATATGAAATTGTTTTAAAAATATTTTTTTATTTATAAATATATTAAAATAATATATTTTTTAAAAATTATTTTTAATATCAACATATGAAAATGATCTAAAAATAATAAAATTAAAAAATATTTTTAACTTTTTTCAAAAACATTTTAAAAATATAGATATGAATTCTAAATCCTTATAATGGCGGGTTTGATGTTTGATTCATTCTCTATTCTCTTATTTAATGGCGGGTTTGATGTCTAGACGTGATTTATTTTTATTTTTATTTTTCCTAGTTCAATAATTTTCTATCTTCATGAAAAAAAATATAAATAAACACTTGCCAAAAAATTGAGCTCCAAATAGCATTTACAACAAATAAGAGAATTAATTAAATATTTACTTTATTTTATTACATGGGTACTCGAGATATACTTATTACTATTCAAGTCTTTATTTTTATTTATGTGTGTCTCGTATTGCAGTAACTTCTTATGAGTATAAATTAAAAAAATAGGCTTAAAAATAAATAAATTATTGTTTTTTAATTGAGATTTTAAAAGAGAATTTTTAATAGAATTCTTGCAAGATTATAGTATGTGCTAATTAACTATAGTTGAAATAAAATGTAGTTTCAATCACTTCCCATCACATTATTACACCAACCCTTTAAATCATAATTATTTATTCATAGTATTACAATAATTTACATGTACATGTCATACTAAGAAGTTTTATTTTGCAAATCATTTTTTTTTAATCTATGATAGCTAATATAGATAGTATGCAAAACCAACTACCAAAACTATTCAATAATAAATAAATAAATTTTACATTAAATCCCCAATATATTGAAATAATATATGTTTTTGAAAAATATTTTTTGATATAGCATATAAAAACTATATGAAAACATAAAAAACTATTTTTAAAGCAAAATAATAATATTATTTTAAAATAATTTTAAAACAATATAACAAATAGACTTTTTATATTTGAATCCTGATTTTCAAAATTTGAGTTTAAAAGGGCGTTAAGTTGGAAGAAGTACAATTTTATTGGACATAATGATGTGGTTAATTATCTACTTGCTTTTCTTTTTCTTTTTTTCTCTTGACAAAAACACGTGCCCATCAAATCTCCCACGGAAATAATCTAAAACTCTCTTAATGGAGACAAAATATATGCTCCACTCAGGTTCCACCCTCACTTTTCTTTTGAAAAATAAAAAACAAAAAAAAACAATATGACGTCACTATTTTGAATTGCCGTTCAAACGGTTATCTGGCGGCACGTGTAACTCAACAAGACCAAAGAAAGCCCTCCCATTGTTTTCAGATTCCATTCTTACCCTTCCACAACCACCACACGGGAAAACATGGAAACGGCGCCGTTAATGTGGTAGGTAAAAAGCGAACCCTGAATCCGGTGTCGTTTATTCCTCGTGTCCCTGTTTTCTCCCCACTTCCCGTTACATTTAAGATTTGGAGTTTTCCGCCAACACCCTCGCGAGAATGCTATACTTGCAACGTGTCGCGTCGTGATTGCTCAATTATCTAAGACGTTAATGTCACGGCAAGAATTATGGGCTCGAAATGTGAGACCCGTGACGTGTCCACTTCCCATTACTAGGATAAACTATATTTTTGTGCTTATAGTTTTATTAATGGCTCCATTTAGTCTCCCATAAATTAAAACCCACCATGTATCCCCTATTGTTATAATTCCGTTCCCCCCAAAAATTCTCATAAAAACACCGGAAAATAAATATACAATAAAAAAAAAATTATTAACAAAAAAATTCATAAAACAAAAATAGAAAATAATGGGAAAAATCATAATCAACAAGTTATGTATTGCATGAATAATAGTAAATAACAATATTTTATTTTTATAAAATAGCTACCACATGTAAATTTGTATTGTTCGTAATATATGGATTACTTTAATTTAATTCTATTATGATAAAGAATATAATTGATTTACAAGACTTGTTTTTATGAGCTAGATTACTCTAAATGCTAGCTTCATATTTGCTATAACCACTAAACTTAACTAACATCGTGAGTTAAGTGGACCATGAAATTAATAATAAAGCGTGCCACCTTTCGAGAAACTATAGAGAAAGGTAGAAACTTTGAATGTAGGAATAGAAGTGAAATTTAGATGAATTTATGAGGACGAAAATGAAGTTTACCCCATCTATTATTACGACTTGTTGTCTACAATTAAAATGAACCTTCCTTCCTTTGCCCTGTCTAAAAAAACAAAACTAGCAGTCTCGTTTCTCTCTCTCCTCAACTCGCTCTCAGTCCGAGTCATTCTTTCTCCAAAATTTCGTTTCCTGTACTTCGAAATTAACAGAGCTTCCTTATTACGCTTATTGGAATCGGGCCCTGTCTATAAACGGTGCGTCGTTTCGGCCATCTCCGGCGTTTTTTGTCTAGACTTTTCGGTTTCTGATTTGATTTGAAACGGTAACGGTGTTTTATCAGAAGAATGGAAAAGAAGAGTATTTTTTTTAATGAATTTGTTGTTTTTTATATTTTATTTTTCAAAGAATGAAAAATGTGGAGGTGTGGATTTTCAATTTCTTGTATTTTCTTGCGTTTTCTCGGCCACCAATCGGAGTAATTAGAAAGCGAATAGATTTATAGGAATCTGTCTTGTTGGATTCAGCTGACTGAGGATTACTGTAATGTTTTCTTATGGATTTTGACCTTTCTTGAGGTATTAAATTTGATTTGCATATTTATGTGATTATTGGGACGGGCATAATGTACTAATTTTTTTTTTTTAATTCAATTTGATGCAGAGGAAGGGTTGCGCGCGCCTGTGATGAGTTGAGGGGAGAAAATCGGGTGGTTTAATGTGGAAGTCACTTGATGTTTACATTAATTACATTGTTTTTTATTTGGTTTCTCAGTGAAGATCGATGATGGTGACGAGGGAGAGGGTGGATTTGAGGGTTGTTGATAGAATTTTAATTTGTATGGTGATCTGATTTTATTGTAAATAGGTGGGATTTTTTCCCAAGCATTTTAAGCGGATGGCTTGAGAGGTTTTGTTTTTTCTTGGTTTTGAGTTTGAATTAATGGCTATTGCTAGTCTACAGAATGTTTCTGTGCTTGATTCTTCCTTCCTTAGGGAATCTCAATCAGAAGTAGTGAGAAGTCAGGGTGATGACGGGAGGAGAAGCACCCGGACACCGTCCCACCTGCAAATACGGCAGGAGCTTGAGGATGAGCATGTGGTGAGTCTTGTCCAAGGGAGGGTTAGTGATAGATTGGTCCAACGTCAGAGTGACGGATCGAGTACTGATCTATTGAGGGTGGATGCATCTGATAGCCATAGCAATGGTCAAAGTGGTGCTTCGGAGGGTGGGAGTGCCGGGGAGAGTGAGTTTGGACAATGGTCCCCTCGTCCAATTGGATCAGAGAATGGACAAGAGGATTCTTCTGATCTAGGAGAGGTTGAAAGAGAGAGGGTGAGGCAGATTTTTCGGGAATGGATGAACAGTGGTGCAAGGGAATGCACATCCAGTATTTCCCGAAGGAACAGTGGTTCTAGAGCAGAATGGCTTGGTGAAACTGAGCAGGAAAGAGTAAGGATTATAAGGGAGTGGGTGCAAATGAACAGCCAGCAGAGAGGTGCTTGTGTTGATCGTAGAGAAGAACAAGGTTCTGAAGTTGCTGGTCAAATCGAACAAGTTCTTGATGGAATGGTTGTTAACCACAATGATGGCCAAGCTGAGAATACTCGGAGAGGTATTCGTCGATTGTGTGGCAGACAAGCTTTGCTTGATATGCTTAAGAAGCACGAGAGAGAAAGGCAAAGAGAGCTGCAAGGTCTGCTGGAGCATCACGTTGTAACACAATTCGCTCATCGAAACCGCATTCAGGTTAGCTGCTATTAAATGTTGATATTTTCAATATGCATGAATCTTTTTTGTTTATTGTTTGATTTCATACTATCCATTAATACAAGCAATAAAATATCTAATCCGTAATGGTGCAGAATGCACTGGGATGATAGAGATATGAGGTTTAAGTATTCAATGGTTCCACATGAGGATTGATCATAGAAGATTCTGGGTTTTGAAGAGTTATTTAACAAAGGCTGATTGAATGCTTGCATTCATGATTTATATTTTCTCCACTTTTGATCATTTTTTCTTGGTATAGTCAATTACTTATGGTGAATATATGGATACTTAGTCATTGATATGCCTGCTTATGAATTATATGAGACATTTTCTTTTGTTTCTTATATAGTTGCTGTGAACTTTTTGTCTTGCAGTCATTGCTTCGAGGTAGGTTTCTGCGAAATGACAGAATCATTGAAGATGAGAGGCCCACTTCCTCAGCAGCAAGTGAATTGGGTTTATTGAGGCAAAGGCATACCGTTTCTGATCTGAGGTATTGGATCTGTATGCCATAGCTAACCCCCACAAGATTAAAAAGGAAAGCAGGCATTTATATGTTTCTGAATTTTTCTTCAATAATGTGGCTGTGAACTTACTGTTGACTGCTACTGGGGACTCTTTTCATGTTTCATTAAATTGGGGTTTCTCCAGATTATTTTGGGTTTAACCATTCTTAAGCGCTGATTGTGAGTCTCATCATGTTATTGCTTTTGGTATTTCTACTGTGTAATTCTGGACAGATTATAATCTAGTAAATTTGTGCATTTGTTAACAATGCTGTGTAAACTGTTGTTTCCATGCAGGGAAGGTTTTTTCTCAAGGTTGGACCATTGTGTTTGTGGACAAGTAAGCAGCAATGTCTCTGATACCTCATCTAACACTGACATGAATGGTAATAGAAGCGAACAAATTGAAGCAAATAACTCGCAACAGGTCATAGATGAATTTTATGAATCAACTGGGTCAAATACTGAGGAAAATGGTAGCCTTGGGTTGTTGGACAGTAGAACTGATATAGAAGATAACATTATTGATGAAACAAGTGGGCAAAACCTTACTGCTCATTTAGTAGAGGGGCCAGGGCAAGTTTCAGACTCTGATGTGAGAGGCAGGCAACGGTTAGCCAACCTTGCATTTGCTGAGAGGAGGGATGGTACTGGAGAAGAGGCTAGTGGCCACTGGTGTGAAGGTACTAATAACGAATCATCCCAAGAAACTGTGGGAAATGAAGCTGAGGAAGACATGCAGCTTCTATCATCGACGGAAGTATTTTCACAACAATCTGAGGCAGATAGGGGGGAAAGTGTCATCCCTTTGTTATCCAATCATTCGATTGATCTGGAAGCCACTGCAACTGAAGGTGTAAATTGGCATGAATCTGCTGCACCCCTGGAACAGTGGCAGAGCCAACTCCTGGAAAATGAAGGGCAGCACTCATTTGAAGCTAGTCTTGCATCTGGAGAATGGGGACATGGGATTCAAGATAACATTGATGGACATCAACATGAAACTGCTGCTAATGAATGGTCGGAAAATGAAGATAGAGAAGGGGCCTCTGAAGTGTGGCACGAGGATGATGGTTTTCAAGAGGTTGTACAAAGTTGGCTAACAGAGCCTTCTGATCAAGAAGCTGCATCAGCTGGTAGGATGGATCCATTTTATTTTCCTGATGATGACAATGTGTACAGCATGGAACTCAGGGAACTCTTGAGCAGGTATGAAGCTCGACACTGAATTGCTTATTGTTTCTGTCATTTTGAGTCATCTAATTATTTATAGAAGTTATTCATTTATTTATGTGGTAGGAGAAGCGTCTCAACACTTCTTCGCAGTGGTTTCCGTGATAGTCTTGACCAATTGATACGCTCATATGTTGAAAGGCAAAGCCATGTTCCCCTTGAATGGGAACAGCAAACAGCACCTACTCCGGCATCAACAGAACAAGATCTGGAGCAGCAGACTGTGGATCAGAATGAGAGTGAGGGGAATATTGTTCAAAGTCCTTCACTTGATCCACCCACCAGGCCTATACGCCCTGCAGAGCACCTCTGGGATCAAGAGTCACGCGATTATGCTTGGCCACGGCATGACATGCATCCACGCTTTGGAATTGTGAGTCCACTTATCTCAAGTGATTCTTGGAACTGGACTTCTGTTTACACAGTGCACTAAACAATACTTTTGAATGTGTGTTCCTCGGTGAAATTTTTTATAAAGCTTATTTGGGGAAGGCTAATGTCGTGTGCTAGCTTCTAATAATTAATATAGCTGGACAAATAACTGAAACGTTGATTTGATTTCATACAGGAATGGGACATTGTTAGTGATCTAAGGATTGACATGGCTAGACTACAACAAAGAATGAATAACATGCAGAGGATGCTGGAAGCCTGCATGGATATGCAACTTGAGCTGCAACGGTCAATACAACAAGAAGTTTCAGCTGCTTTGAATCGCTCTGCCGGTTCACCAGGTGTGGTCCCTTTATTTGAATTCTTCTATTTCTGCCCCTTTTTTCTATTATGTCAATCATGGTATCGTTGGAGGCAAATTCTTTAGGAAGCAGCTTAAGTTTGCGGTCCAGGCTGTATAGATATTTTTCCTTTTAGTGTGGCCCACACAAATCATTTCTGTTAAGTCACTTAAAGAAAATAGTTTCTGCATTCCATTACTTTCTCATTGAAAATGTCCTATTTGAACTTGTTTTACTACCAGTGCTGAGGGAAAAATGTTATTTTTAGTATATTCATTTTTTTTTTACTGTTTGTGCATGCATGTAAATTTTTTATTGCATATGTTCCTTGGAAATTGTACGTATGGGACTATAACATTAAAATTGCGTGTATCATTTTATTTGTTTTTTTTTCCAGAGTTGACCATAAAAAACACCATTACTCTATTGTAGGGATGGGTGAGTACAGTGTTCCCGAGGATAGAACTAAATGGGATCATGTGAGGAAAGGAATTTGCTGTATATGTTGTGAAGGAAGTATTGATTCCCTACTGTACAGGTAAATTACCGCAGAACCATACAAATCTCTGACATTGATTCGAGGCATGGATGGACCAGATAAGAATGGAACTTATTGCATATTTACCTAATGCTGCATCATTTTCCCTTTCTTTTGGCTATCTTCATGTTACAGGTGTGGGCACATGTGCACATGCTCTAACTGTGCTCATGAGTTGGTCCAAAGTGGGGAGAAGTGTCCAATGTGCAGAGCACCTGTAATTGAGGTTATACGTGCCTATGCCGTCTTATAATTTGATAGTTGAGAAAACTATGAGAACAAATTAAGAAAGAAACAAATGATATGTTTGGTTTAACAATGCATGATTCTTGTCAGGCTTGCCTCTTGATCCCACCAGGTATTTATTATTTCCTGGTTTTATCCCCATTGATTTTGATAATATTGATTGTATGATTGAGGGAACAATTTGGCTTCTTTGATTCATTATTTAAACGTGAATAAAAAAATATATGTTGAGTGGAAGAATATCTTACTGTCAATGTTTCTACCTGGTGTATGCTGAGTGGATTTTTACTGTCCTTGGTCCAAAAAAAAAACTCTAAAGTTGATGTTACTACCTGAATAACATTCTTTTTGCTCACTTTCCAGTAAAGGCTACAATGATCAGAAGAAAGTGTTACTCTTATATTTTGACAAGGGTAAGATGGAAATGCAATGTTTGATAGGGATATTAATCTTTGATTGGGATTTTTCAACTGGAATTGAATTTGGGCATTCCTTGAAATTGGGAAATTATCTTTCAGCTGAATAAGCTCACATACTCGCTAAGGCATGGTTATAAAATCTGGACTTAATCCAAGATCATAGTCATGGGTCGGGTAGACCAATTGGAAACGAGTCATTTAAAGATATTCTTTTTAAAAACAATATGATATTGACATCGTTTTAAAGTCAAATTGGATCTCATCTTAGTTTTGACTGTATCATAAGTCAGGCTGACCTAGTGATTGAGCTAAACTAGTACACAGGTACTTGTTTAATAAACGAGTACATAGGTTACTGATCTCTGGGCGGAGTTTACTTGATTTTGGACATTCTTTCTTTTCTGAGTTGCTAGTCATTCACCACGTTACCTTGAAAGATGCTTTGCTAAAAGGCCCGAAACCGCCATCATAGTGTATAGTTCGTTCGTAGTTGTTGTAGCTTCACGAACAATTTCGTAGATTTTGAAGTATATATTTGGTAATTTTTATATTATGGTTTAATAAAAAAAAAGTAGATTTAAGAAAAATAATTTTAGTTAAACTCAAAAAATATATGTTTTTATATTATGGTTTGGCGACTCCTCTTAATAAACAGTTACAAATGCAAAAAAAAAAAAAAAAGAGAAAAAGACAAAAGTCAAAATAGATTTGCAAAGTTGTACCTATCACAAATGATTTTATATTCATTCTAGAAAAAACGTTAGGGTCGTCTAGAAAGCTCCATATCATTTTTTCTAAAAAAGTCTAACCATCTCAGTTGATAACAAAATAAAAATAAAAATCAAATGAGAATATGAAACATCATAAAAATAAAAATAAAAATAAAATAATGTCAAGCTGAATAAATCAAATCAAACAATGAAGAATGAATTGAAAAAAAAAATAATACAAAACCGTAGCTTGAGTTAGTATGTCAAATTCACGATTGAGTTGTGAGTTCAAGATAATTTTATAAAAAAATTAAATAAAAAAGATCAAAAACTAAATAATGAAAGGTAAAACAAAAAAAAAAACTAATTGAAAAAAAAACTCGAGCCAACTTCGATTAACTTGACTAACCTGTTATTTGAGATAACTCTATAAAAAGAAAAGTGAAAAAAACAACAACGTTAAAGACCTAATAACCTATTGTCAAGGAATGAAACTGGAAAAAAAAATCACTTTTAAAAAAGAATCTAAAAACAAAGATCAACATCAAATGAGGATAATCTTTGAAACTTGTGATGCAAGTCATGAGACCGGATTATCTTATATAAGAAAAACTCAAAAGAATCAAGAAGTAAAATCCCAATCATCTGAAATTAAAAAACAAAACAAATATCAATAAAAAAATAAAGATCAAACCTAGCATTTAAAAAAAAATTAAATAATGAGAGATGAAATTGAAAATAAAAATAAATTAAAAAAAGGGATAAAAATATTTCAATCAAAAGAATAAGGATTAAGTTGGTGTAAAAATAAAATAAATAACAAGAGGTGCAATTAAAAAAATCAAATATGATAGATGAAAACATCGGAGGATAAAATTGAAAAAAACTCTATTTGATAAATTATTTCAAATAAAATAAATAGTAATTAAAAATAATATGAATAAAATCTAAAGAAAAAAATAAATTGAAGGGCTAATTTTAAAAAATCAAAGTAACGAGAGAGAGAAAAAGATCATTGATGCTAAACCAATAATCCATGTATAATGATTTCTTTTTTCTTTTAAGAGTAATTAAATAATTTTACTATGCTTAATATATATGTCAAAATTGATGTATCCTGATCGTTTTGATAATGATCAATAAATCATGTGAAAAACAACCTTATTATCCTTATCAATAAGGTCATTAATTTTTGTCGAGGAAAAAATATTGCTCCAATCCACAATGATTTATATATTGGTCTACAATGAAAACTTAGCTTTGTTTTTAGTTTTTTTTTTAATATATAAAAATTTTATGCATAAATAAACTAATCATTTATCATTTATTTGACAATGAATACATATTAATCGTGATAACTTAGTATATACTACATGAAATTTAGATAAGATTAGATGATGCATGCATTAAGTAGGGTGTAGGTCCATTTTTTAATTAAAAAAAAAGTAGAGCTCAAGTAATGGTAGTGTTTTTAAAGAAGAAGAAAAAACTCAATTTTTGAGATGTTAACTTGATTTGATCCATTAAGATTAGGTAATCTAATTTAAAAAGTAGGCAATGACATCAAACAAATCATAACAGATATTTGATAATATTTAATTATAATAATTAAGCTGCCAATGTCACACTTTAGAGAAGAAAAAAAAAACCCATCGACAACTCACCATCACTTCACCTTGGATATTGCCTACCATCATAAGAGTTTGCCAAGATAATTCAAGATGTATGAGTCGCCAGAGCAACAACATAAGAAGCAAATTGAAAAAAACATTATGAAGTGAGCAACATAAGTCTATATTCAATCACTGAATTCTGTTTAAGTAAAGGATAAAATCTAAACTTAACAAAACAATAATAAATAAAAGGACCTAGGATAACCTAACAAAATAAAGAAAAAAAGGGTAAAACGAGTGATGTAGAATGCAAATAAAATTAAATATCCAATTAAATATATATTGAAGGATAAAATTGATTTAAAAAAAATGATAAAAAAACCTTAGAAGACATGGACAAATCTTTCAAAATTGACTTAATCTTTCAAATTTGCAATCCTTGAAATCCTAGACATGAGCTCAACCAAGAAGATCAAATCCAAATCATTTTAATGTTGAAAGATAAATTATAAAAAAAACAATTAAAAAAATCTAAAAAAATAAATAATCAAAAGGATAAAGATAAAGTCTAAGAATAAAAATAAAGGATGAAATCATATAAAAAATTTCATTCTAAGAATCATCTCAAATTAGATGAATAATAATTCAAAGAATGAATAAAAAAAATAAAATGAGAATTAAATTAAAACAAAATCTTATTTTATAAAATATTATAAATAAAATAAATAGCGACAAAGCACAAAATTCAAAGTTAAGAGATAAAAAAAAAATTAACCTCCAATATCAAATCTAAGATTAATTAAATATTCACACCTCTATGAACTTATAAAGGAACTATCAAGATGAATTGGATACCACCTCAAAATGACTTTTTTAGCCATTGGAATCAACAATATACATCATTTAAAGAAAATATAGTGACTACCATGTGTAACGCAAATATTAATTATTATTTTTAAGATTTATTAAAATACCAAACTATCCTTAATTAAACTTGATAATAATAAAAGCCAATAGTTTAATGACAAAAATGCCTAAAGACCCACGATATAAGAATATAAAATTTAAGGGTAATTAGTTGTTTTGGTTATGCTTTTAAAAATAAAAAGATGAAAATGCCTCTCATTGCTTGGTAAAGATCTTCTTTTATTATATTATTAAACATATTATTTTATTATTTTATTGTGCATCAATAAATAAAATTATAAAAAAAACCTTCTCCGACATTATAATACCTTACTTTTTAAAGCATTGAAATCATTTTACAATGCAAATAAAAAGCAAAACGTTCATATTATTCAGTCATTGCCCAAATAAGGCAAATACAAAAATGCCCAAATTGTTTTTACAATTATTTATTTATTTATTTAATATAACGCCACCGATATAACACATGGCCAAAAGCCATCCTTTTGGATCCCACCGGAACTGCGAATAGTACTATTCACCGTGCAGGTCTTCGGCTAGCAACTTCTGGAAGACGACAACTCTTTCCCGATAATGACCACACACCCCGGTGATTAGCGGTCCGGTCAAGTGTCAACAGCTATCCCATGTGCGAACAGATCTGCTCTGGAGCAGCAGCAAGTCGGGAACAAACACCCTGCGCTTCCCGGCACAGGGACACCAAATTAGCGTGGGCTCCCCAAATCCATAAATGCCCCCCCAAACCCTATGGTCGTCATGCCTCTCCACAGTAACATCCAAGCGTTCGATCTATTGTCAATAAATATAGACGACAGCTTTACACCGCTAGAAAATGGAGGCATTGGCAACGAAAAAAATCTGCTGCTGGTTCTGTGAATTGTTTACAATAAAAATCCGTTGCTGATTATATGATTTTTTTTTTTAATCCAAATGACTTTTAAGTTTTTTAATTAATTATTCATAGATTTGTAGAACATGTATAAACAATATAAATTAATATCTAAAATTACTCATCAACAATAATGAATGGATTAGAAAATATCGTAATACAATTAAAATTTAGTTAAACTTATATTAATGATAATAAATTAAAATACAATGAAAAGATACAATTATAATTTTTGTTGTGGAATCACACCATTATATTACATATCTGTGTAATATAAATCAAGATATGATGGTCAAGGTCTAAATCGATATATTAGTGAAGATGTGAGATTCATAAACATCATTATTTGGAGAGCTATATATGACTACAATGATGGGGCCATAGGTGCTAACATACCTTGACCAATGTTTGATATCCCACTGGATATTATGTCATGAAATCTATCTTCTATTTTATTTTAAAAATAAAATTAATTTTTTAAACTTGATCACCTATTCTTATTTTCTTTATCTCCTTTTTTGCAATATCTGATAAGATAAACTAAAATATGATGACTTCACTAAGTAGAAATACGATGAAGTACTTCTATTAACTATAGATCTTAGCATGTAAGGTTCACCATATACTGTACATTTTGTAACTCCTCATGAAGCCACACATCAAGTTGCTCCATCAAATGAAAGATGATTTTCCCGATCAGTTCCATACTTTAAAATTATCTCATTCTTATAAATTTATATAAAAAAATTTATATGCAATAATAAATTCATTTGAATGTTAAATAATATTTAAGTTATATAAATAAATATATTAAAAAAAATATATACAATCATTCTTTTAGACTTGCTGTCTATGAAAATGTCAAATTGCTTAGTACTCTGATGCAAAGTTGAAAAGACATCATTCCATAAAGGTTTTTTTCCACCACTTTGCTCTTGATTTCAACATTAAAAAAATATTACAAGAGATAAATATAATTTTTTAATTAATTTTCTTAAGCAAAAAAAATAAAAATTATTACCATGTTAGCTCAATATGATGTAAATGACATTGTACCTCCAGAATGAGTGCTTATTTCACCATCTATTTTGGTCAACTGATTCCTCCTTGGAGATTCCGACCTTCTTTGAAATTTAGAAGTGGATCAAACATCTTTGATCATTTGATTCCAGCCATTCATTGTTTATCCAAGCAGGATCGTTACCGAGACAATCTATAATATTTCTAGAGTTTTCATTTGACATGACTTTCTTGCGAGTTTGTATCAATTGTTGATATAAAGCAATCCTAGCCTTATATTTCCAAATATTAAGAACAATCACTTCATCTTCCTTAGGAAAGGTAAATTTGTTTCTACTAAATAATATATAATAAGCAGAAAGAGTGCACAAAATTTCAAAGTATGGAACTAATTAATCTTATTGTGTTATCTTGTTGATAATTTGCAAGATTATGTGATGGGACAAAATAAAACACATAATGATTGTAATGACTAAAGAAATTAAACGAAGCAATTGACAAAGATCACGTTCACTTTTATTAAACAACAAGCAATAATGCATATCGACATCAAACTTATTATAGTTAACAACCTGCAAGATTGATATCATTAATTAATCTGTAAAATACACATAAAAAGAGGCCTATAGTTTTTTATAATGCTACATTAAGTTGATAAAAATTGAAAAAGAATATGGCAAGTTGTGTTGGTTCATACCTTAAAGTCTTTAAGGGGTTCATCCCTACATATTGAATCATTTTTTTTCAAGAGTGTCATGCTCCTTTAAAATTAGACCATAAAATATCTCTAATTGCATGTCCACAAGATGCATTATTGAACCTAAAGAAAATGTAATGATAGAATTTTATTCGACAAATAATAAGTAATAATAAGCAATTTTTTTATACCTAAAAATATAATCTTAATAAGTTAGTTTTTCAAAGTTTTAACTTATTGTGTTGTTCCTATCAAACTAAGCTTTTGTTTCCCTTGTAATTAGATCCATTAAGAGTGTCAAAACTCTTCTTTTTAACCCTTGATCACGTTTGTATGGAGAAGAGGTTGAACAATGATTCGATGGGATACCTTCTTGATCCTCCATGCCTCTCATATTATAATCATCTCCCTCATCACATGCACCTTTCTAATTACTATTATCTCCCTCATCACATACAATTCTCTCATTACTCTAACAAGGCTTCAATTATTGACAATTGAATATTACATAGTTATGCACAATTTGTATCTCAACATGTGACAATTCTCTTATATAAAATCTTTACGATAATTTTTCCCTAGATAGGAAAAAAAAAAAAAAAACTTTATATGTAGACTTTAAGGCCACCATTATCATTTTTTTTTGAACTCGATTCTAAATTATTTTCATGTCATCACCAAAATAATGAGATGCAAAATTGGTAAATTCATTAATCAAGTATGCTTCACACACGGAGCCCTTAATTTTAACTTTATTCATAGTTTTTTTTTCAAATAAAACATATACCTATATCATTGATGTCAATTATTTAAAATTTTTTTTGACATAATATGAAAACAAAATGTTCAAATGGATACATCCATCAATATTGAATTGGTCAACCAATTTTTTTCTTATAAGATAGATGTATCGTCAAGTGAAGTTAAAGAAGAATGGTGGAAAAATACTTTTAATTATATTCATATTCATTAACTCTATGTGTTGGACATTTAAATTTGAAGCACAAACATCTTGAAAAAATATGGACAATTCAGTTGCTGCCTCCCATAGTGGTCTAAGTAAGTAAGGTTAAAACGTAGTTGAAAAAAGTCTTTGAATGAAGACATAATGATGAAGAATTTCCATCCTTGAAAACTTATATAATGCCTTCTTAACACACCATGAAATGTATGAAACATAACCATCAGGAAAGGACAATTCCTTCATCCATGGAAAATTTATTGTTGTTATTGTTGTTGTTGTTTATTGTATAGATAATAGGCGCTTTTAGATCTGTAAACCTGACCATTCACATCTTGTTGCAAATGCTAATTTAGCTTTTATATTACAATTGAATATCTATCATAGGTTTTGAAATACCCTTGCTTTTATCATGACAATCCATTATTGTATAAAAAATATTATCAAAGAAATCTTTCTCGAGGTGTATGACATCAAGATTATGACAAATCAAATTTATATGTCAAAATGGAAGCTCCCAGAAAATGCTCTGCTTTATCAAATTGTGTTTAACACTAAACCTAATAAATTATCATCACGTGAAGAACTTTCAATATGTCCCTTAATAAACGTGGATACTTTGTGTAACACTTTCAAACTAAATGAATCAGGTAAATGAGGGAGATTTTTAATAATACCTTTCAAAAACTTATCTGAATGACATCTATATGGGTGATTCATGGGTATGAGTTGCTAATGACAATAAAAAAAAATGGTTTCCATCTATTTTTTTTAATTTAAAAGCCTTGTTATGTTGCATTTAATAAAGACAAGATAAATTGTTATGAGTACTCTAACCCGATAACATGCCATATATTAGAAAATCACTAATGGTCAACATCAAAACTATCTTTAATTAAAAACTTTCCTTTATGTATGCATCATAAGTTTCAATACCAACAAAGACAAAATTATTTAACTCATCAATCATAGGTCTTAGAAAAACATTAAGCCTTTTCCCCAGATTCAAAGGAATCATCATCGCTAAAAATATGAATGGTCCAGTCATGTATTTTTATGGAGGCAAATTATAAATAGTCATAGTTACTGGTCAATAAAAGTATACATTTGAAGATATATCAAAGGGACAAAACCCATTAGTGCATAACCTTAACCAAATATTTCTTGGATTTGACACAAAACTCAAGTGGATACGATTAAACTCTTTCAATGCCTCCCCATCATATGCATGTAATATAACCCCATCATCTAACTTATGCAAATGATACAATTTCATATCTTTGTCATGATATAAAGACATGAATAGTCTATAAAACCTTGTTATTAAGGGAAAATATTAGAGTTGCTTCTCTATTTTTTTGGAACCTTTACTAGTCAAAGTTTTGGATTTGTATTGTGAACTTCCATAAAAGTCACAATTTTTTTTCATTGCATTTGCCCCGCAATACAATATATAATAATTAAGTTACTCTTCGTATTTCTCATAACCAAGTTCAAGAGACGCATAAATTTCTTGGCATCATAAGAACTTGATACTAATTTTTCACCATTAAGCATTTAACTTCTTATAAATTTGTATACTTGTTAAAGGCAATCTGAGTCAAATTTAAAGTTGACTTCTTATTTAGAAATTATACACAAATAAATAATTTTATTGCTTGGTATACCTATCCCACGAAAGCTTCTCCGTAGCTTTCAAAAGTTTATAAAAAATAGTCGCCTTTAGATTTGGAAGTTCTTTTAATACACAAGACTAAAATACTATCATTGGAGTATGTATCACTAACTCTTATTGCTTCCTTAATGAAATTCCTATTTGGATTTTTCTAGACGGACACCATTCATAACATGACTAATCCTAACTGATGAAGGTCCAACCA
This sequence comes from Salix dunnii, assembly GCA_015731905.1. NCBI lineage: Eukaryota > Viridiplantae > Streptophyta > Magnoliopsida > Malpighiales > Salicaceae > Salix > Salix dunnii. Next base: position 16,995,609 of record CM027662.1, read on the forward strand.
ACATTGGTTTTATGATATAAGACTCCTCATGTACATTTCAATTTTTATAACAAGGTAAAAAACCTTTTTATTAATTGGTGATTACAAACATCATCTTCGTTTAAAATCTCTTGATCTTAAAAAATTGAAACCCACATTCCACACAAGCAATATAAGTAAAGAACAACACAAAAAAAAAAAAAACACAGTTCTAAGCCCATAAAAGATATTATCATACAATGAATAGTAACCTTATAAATTCAATAGGGGGGGTTTGCTAAATTTTTAATTAAACACGTATAAGTATGTTATAGATCATGGTAAAATACTTCTTAGTGATTTTATCAAATGAACAACCTTAAACCATTATTCAAAGTATCAATCAATTTTTTTTATTATTAAATGAGTTCTTGAGTTTTAGGCGAGCGAGATGGAATTTACATGAGAAAATAGCGCTTGAAATTGAGAAAGTTGGATAAGAACCTTTTAGTGTAAGATAAATTGCAATATAGAACACAATAAATCCTAAAATAACTTGAATTATGGAAGAAAAAAGTGAAAAACCCGACCCATGTACAAAGAGAGGGGTTAAATCAAGGATGTTTGGTGGTGATAATGACGAGTCATGAGTTTGTTTTTCTAGTGGTTTACAAAGGAAAATTGAATCTATTGAGATGAAAGAGAAGAAGATGAGATAAAAGTTAGGGATGTTAGAGACGAATGAGAAGAAGATGAATAGAAAATTTAGAAATGAAGGAAAATACGATAGATGAATAAAGAGTGTAGGTTAATTATTTTTCTACATGCAGTTATGGATGCTAGGGATGAAGGAGATGAAAAGACTACATGTTAATATATATATATATATATATATATATATATATATATATATATATATATATATATATATATAGCAACTAAATTATTCTGTTACTAAAATCTGAGGCCAATAGCATCATTTTTAGGTAAAGGAATCCAACTTCCTCCACCTCCACGTCCACATTTGATCATCTCCCTCTTATTCTTCTTCATCTTCTCTCTTTTAACATTAATATAATTCTTGCTGACTTTATAGGGTTCTGTAAAGTGATCCACTTGATCCAAAAGCAAGCTAATATCTTGAAGAAATCACGATGTCATGAAAATAGACGACTTATCTTAGGCGCCATTCGATGAATTGAGCAGAAAGAGCTATAAAAGGCTTAATGAGGTGTGGCGTGGTATGTGTTTTGCTCTGATCATAAATTTAAATTTACTTTTTCTAACCACAACTGTAACCGCAGAAAAGCTACCACAGAACGCAAAATACACACCGATGCTCCTTTCTCTTGGCTGCCGGCATGAACTCCGATCATCATGGACAATGCATAACGTCCATAACGCAGTTCTTAGTTCTCCCTGTCTTCCATTTTGCTGTTTCGTTCCCACTTATCCGGGGGAAAAAGCATTGCGCGCTGAACAAAACAAATTATCCATAGATTTATGATGCAATTTCTGAAAGAAACATGGAGATCGTACTGCTCACTAAAGAAGAAAATTATATACTATTTTAATTACAAGATGATCATTAATTAAACAGTCAATAATATTTAATTTATATCACATCATGGGCGATCCATTCTTATCTCTATGAGATCCCATGTATTATGTATAAAGCTAATAATAAGGTATTATTTTTGGATAGGTACACAGTACTTCGAATTCATTCATGAAAAACTGGAAAATCTGGCATAATATATACACATATCTGAAGGGATTTAAGACAGGACTGAAATCTTAATTAGTAGCTCCTGCATCTTCTTCTCACGGGACGAGACTGATTGACACGACTAGGTATCTCAAAGCTTGATCGGAAAAACGACTCTACCTCATCTTTATTTGTAGTTTCGAAAAACTCTGGAAGTTTTCTCTTATGCGCAAAAACCTGCACTTTCTTTCTCGGTGTTGGCGGGCAGCTTTGAATGGTTGGTATCTTGTGGTCACTAGACGTTGGTGTTCTGCACTGTTCTTGATCATCAGCATCCCGAAGCCCTATCTCCCCCCCTTCTTGTTCATGGTCTTGCGGTGCAGATTGTAGAAGTTCCGGCAGATCTCTCTGGTTCATGTGATCTTTTGACATGGAAGCGAATATGTATCGAAACTTGAGAAGGAAGAAGCTTGGAGAGGGAGAGAGAGAGTTTTCACAAGTCTTTTGACAATTTGTATTGTTGTAGGAATATTTTTCCTTCTTATCTATTGAAAATTAATTATATATTACATGTCCACTGCAAATTGCACCATCTTCTTTTGTATTTACTGATCATTGTTTCTTACAGTACTCTGTGTCGTGCTTTTTTACTGGCTATCTATCTTTACCTGGCTTGGAAAGGCACATGCAGTCCCATTTGTTTGTCCGAAACGGATTCGTTTTTAAATGAATCTCCTAAAAAACGTCGTCTAGGAAAATATCCAACATTTGAATATCAAAATATATTTTTTATTACATTTGATGTACAGTGAAAAATTAATAACGAAAACATTCTATAATACTTTTACAAGAGAATTATTTGATCTAGTATGATATAACAAGTTTGTTAAGCATCATCTCGTCTAAATTTTTAAACTTATAGATAAAATTTCAGAATATAATTTATATTATTCTTTAGCATATCCCTTCAAGTGAAAGTTTTTTGGGATTGAAACTTGCACAGACTCATGTTATTTTATACTAAATTTATATCAAATAAAACGTGAATGGTGAGATTCAAACTCGTAACTGTTGAGTCAATAAGACTTTGAAATCATATCAAAAAACCATCTCATCTAAAAATTTAATCTGATAAAATATAATTTATATTATTCTCTAGCAAAGTTGAATATCATTGCATATTTTCTATGAAAATTATATAAATTAAAAATATTAAATTAATATGATGTGTTTATATATACATATAGTTTTCTAAAATATTATACAGGGATACATATATTTTTCACACTATCAGATAATTAAAAACATATCTCGTTAGGCTTTAATTTGTTTTCTATAGCAATGAAAGAAAATAAAATTCTTCACTTATTTTCCATTGAAAATTCCATCGACAATGACATTGCTGATAAAAGTTTTCGCTGTCAATTTTAGCACTATTTCTCTTGTTAGTTGATATATCCCCCAACCTACAATTCTTATTTAAACAAACAGCAGCAACCAATCAATCAACCACAGCTATAATTCATAATAAACCCAAAAAAAAAAAAAAACACATATTGAGAAAAATATATATTATATAAATCTCATATTATATTTAAGTAGTTCATAACAATACGCCGTCATTTGATCCCAAGACATCCTTATTTCTTGTTCGAGTTCTGTTTTTATCTCAACATACAGGTCCCTTCTCTCTCTCTCTCTCTCTCTCTCTCTCTCTCTATATATATATATATATATATATAAATATATATTCTTGTTTTTTTTCTTTTAAAACTATGCTGGCACAGGAAAATCAAAAGACAATCCACATGATTATATTTTTCTTGTTTACAAAACAAGTCATGAGACTGTGTTTCTTAGGTGATATTAATAAATACAATATTGGTATAAATGGTTAACGAAGCTCCATGAACCTGCCTCAAGAGAATCCCATGAAACACAATGTCTCCTACTCTTCTCTCTCTCCACCTGTCTTGTCAGCTCCTATCTCCATTAATTTGTCTGCATGTACACTACGAGCATCGGATACCCTTATGGACGTGAACCCTTATTTGACATTTGAAGAAGACGTAGAGTTCCCGGCCACCGGTCCATATTCCCCCATTTTTATTCGTTGAAATTCATTACAGCACGGACATGTATTAATCTCAACATTTATTACAGCTACTGTAGAACAGATCTATGCCATGAAATTTCTTGAAGCAGACGAAAGGTGTCCTATGTATGATCCCAGTTTGGAGTGCACTAAAAACGAATGGGCCGGCCAGAGGCAGAGGGCTTCAGCTCTTTCCTCCTCTTTGTTTACTTCACAGATCAAGAGTTTCCAAAAATGTACGTCTAGCTAAGTTACAAGTATCCAATATCTTGCCTCGAGAATTTAGCTACAGCTTTGGGTGTCGTGAACTCAAGTTTTGGATTGAGTATCCAAGGATTGAAATATCTTTCCATTTAATGCTGTGTTTGAAACAAGGAAGAAATTATAATGGAGTTTAAGAATTTTCAACGACAGTTCTAAAATAAAATAAGAAAACTATTTTTTTTTAAAAAAAATCTGTCAATTCCCATTTTGGGGTGGTAACACTGTTAATATTTATTGTAGCACAACACTAATAAAAGGTTGTCCATATCGTTCTAGTTGTCGTTTTAATATTTTTATTGGTATAGAATATTTTAGTTTTGGAATATTTCCACGTGTCATTTTGGTGTTGTACTGTTTATATATATATATATATATATATAATAAGCATAATTAAAATTCAAGATAAATTAATTTTAAATTATACAATACAAACACAAAATCAAACAATATAATATCAAAATTAGAAATACAACTACAGATTAATCAAAATAATTTTAATTAGAATCTCAAAATAAGAAAAGAAGAAAGATTTTGAGACTGAAATGGCACACCCGGAATGATACCGAGGTGTTCTGGCCGATATTTCCAGAACGGGATAGAATTAAAATAGAGACGAAAACAACGCCGTTTTATCTCGGATTTTTTAACGGCACGGAATGGTATCAACAACCCTGGCAATAACAATATTATTTTTCTTAAAATAACAATAATGTCATCGCAAGAAAAAAATCAGAGAGTTTTGTGAATTTGATTTAAAATATCTTTTTTACTTGAAAACATATTAAATATTTTTTTATTTTTTTTAATATTTGCACAACAAAATGATTTAAAATATAAAAATAATTTTAAATAAAAAAGTTCCAAATTTTAGAGAAACAACGTTTGGAACATGGTTACAAACAACCTTATATTTATGCCCGATGAGGATAGAAGTAGTAATATTATGAAAAGAAAATTCAACAATCATCATTGACATAAAAAAAAAAACAATGACAATGGAGAAGGAGGACTGTGGGCCACTATTTGTTTTCAACATGAAGGTCCGTTTGTTTCTGTAATGGCAAAGCATTTTTGCAAAAAATAATGATTTTTGTTTGTTTTAAAGTATTATTATTATTATTATTCTTACATCATTTGATATACTAATATAAAAAATAAATCTTAAAACATGAAAATAATATTTTAATTAATTTCTAAGAAAAAAACACTCAAATAACCCGTTAACACAACAACAAACAAGCTCAAAAAAGAAAAGTTAAAAAAAACTAAGACTTGATTAATATAAAAAGCATCAATAGAAAAATATAATGATAATAGTAATAATAATAAAGATAAAGAAACTTGATGTGAGCCTATTTATAGTATAAAAAGCTTAATATTAAAGGGTAAAATTGATTTTTTTTTAAAAAAACCTAGTTAAATTAGGCTAACTCGCAACTTCATTACTATGAATATAAAATTAGGATGTTCTCATAGAAAGAAAAATAGGGGAAAATATTTAACAACTAATAAGAACATGATAACTTGATAGAAAATAAAATGAAAAGAAAAAAAGATGAAGCAAATAAAATGGGTGAAAATTAAGAAATAAAATATAATTAATAAAGGTAAAAAAAAACATGATCCGAACCTCCCTGGGTTAAGATGCAAAATTTTTGACCCTGATATCATGAAACCTAATTATACAACAACTCGATTTCAAAGAACAAAAAATAAAATAAAATAAAATAAAATAAAATAAAATAAAAAAGAAGTAAAAAAAATATAAGTCAACTCGGATTTACTCTCTAACCCTACAATAAAAAACATATGATTGAGACAACCCAATAAAATTGAAATAAAATAATAAAATAACTTAAAAGACATTACTCCTTAGCTCCTGCTCCCCCTGGTAAACCTAGACCCCCCTGGTGAATGTCCAACTCTCGATGCTTCTATTGATTTAAAAAGAAGAAGATAAAACCCTAATCTATTATCTCACAAATTGACTTGTCCATATTTAAGACAAACCGCTTTCTATTAACTACGAAAACATTTCACTTTTTATTGAAAAAATACCGAACACAAAAATATTATATATTTTATTCATAAATCCCGTCTTAATAGAACCCCACAAACTCATAATTATCCAAAATTATATTTATAGCTATTATTTCTAATTTCTAACAAATAAACACTTAATTTTTTTAAACTAAAAATTCAACTATTTATGACATCCATAAATTTATGATAATTTTTTATTTTTTAATGTACAAATAAACACACAAATTTCTCTAACTCTATCAAATTTCACTTATTGATCAAGTATTTATAGCATCCTTCCATCCATCATAACCATATTATAAATTCATATTTGCATACCAATTTGCCTTATTTTATTTGTTTGATATAATTAATATAATTACGATTCAACACTCTAGGAATATATTTTATTGTTAAACTACTGAACAAAAGAATTAAATACTTATCCACTATTATGCTGGACTTTGCTAGGTTAATTTCTAAACATAAAATAAACATGTCCATCACATAAAAAAAATCTTCTTTTTATCTGTATATGATATGGGTTTTTTCCCTTTACAATATCTTGATGATAAAGTTGTTAAAGAAATACTTAAATTAAAAGAAAACGAGGGGTTTGGATTGTTGGGTAATGAGCTTATCATGTTGTCATATGATGCAAAGTTGATGAAATATGTAATTGTTTTGATGAAACAAAAGGTCATTAGAGATAAAAAAAAAAAAAAAAACAAACAAAAAAACAGGGCACTATCTATCTTGACAATGTTTTTTCGCGTTTCGCGCCTCACCATCCTCGGAAAAGGAGAAGACAGGCAGTGATAGGGGGTGTTTTATAGCTGTAAAGTCACGATTATAATTTTTGGGATTCTCCACCTAGTATTAAGGTCACTAGAAAACATAATGGTCTACAAGAGTCTAAGTAAGGAGATTTATTGTGCAAAGAGAAGACGTGTCACCTCTAGCGCAAATTGCATTGTTGTTTGATTGTTTTTCTAAGTTTTTTTTTATTATTCCTTGCTCTTTTCTAAAGCTCGAGGTAGATCTCTCTTCATGATAAAATTTCTACTTCATTGGAAGTTGAAAACCTAACCAAAATATTTTCACACTACATTTTGAACATCTTGTTTTTTTAACTATCTATGAGTATACTTACTATCTGCGGGTATACTTTACAATATAGTTTTATATCCCGATGGGTAAAACAAAATATTATTAATTTTTACCAAATCCTAACTGATAATCATAAACTGGTTACGATATCTAATTTTCATTTAAAACATGTGAAATATACAACAAATATTTTTTTTTTACAAAAAATATGCTTGGAAAAACCATAAAATTCAGCCATATGCATGAAAACAACATATTTTTTTTATCTATAATTTTCCTTAAAGACTATTTTTTATGAAGATTTTGTATTTTGTATTTTATATTTTTTGATTTATTTTTATTTTATGGGTTGCACTGCCTAGTAAATTGTAGGCTGGTTTCCTAGCCTGGTGGGTCGATTGGCCCGCCCAATCTAGGTGATTGGGTCGGGCATAGGGCCCAACCCAGCTAACCTACCATTCCATTCCTAAATAGTAGGCGTAAGTTCTAGTGTTCACATGCAGAATAGTGGGATGTGGAATGAATTAATTCACTCACCCCACTGTTCACCACAATGATGAACACTGAAATAATGATGGGTGGAGTATGACGACCGATATATCTGTCACTGTTGTCTTATAGAAACGCTATGAGAGAAGAGAGAGAGAGAGTCGGTGTTGTATCATTGGAGGCTCATTGCTGCTGTTGAAGGATATGAAGGGGCTACCTCTATTTGTCCTCCTGGACAAAGCTGTCGAGGAAGACAAGAGCCACCTCTTATTGGTTTTTGAAGGAAACCATGGCTTTTGTCGCTGCATCTGTGATGGAGGGATGGTCGCTGACCTTGAGGAAGGAAGCAGGATGGTGTAGGTCACAGAGGAGGGTTGTGGTTATCACTGCTTTTTCTCTCCTCCACTGGTTGTCCGTGTTTCAGTCTCCTTTTGTAACTGTTCTCCTCTTGTGTTACGTTATATAAATTTGCTCCTTCCTTCGTGCATGGTGTAATTAGTGCTATTTATAAGAGAAGGAAGCAACCCTTAAACTATCCATTGCATGTAGCTATGAGTTGCCTCTGTTTACCTACTAAGCAACAATAATTTAGTAGATCATTGATTACCAATATACAACATCGTATTATAAAATTAAATTTTTAAACAATGCAAGATTACACACTTGATTACTTTTCTTTTGTAAAATGTAGAATTTGAAGTTTTATAAGAAAACAATATTATAATTCATTTCTTAAAAGGTTTCTAAATTATGAGACACTAGGGTTTATATCAATATTATAATAAGTCTACAAAAATAATAATTGTAGGAGTTAAATTCCTAAGTATATAGATTCATTACATAAATTAATAAAATAATTATATCATTACTCACTACAAATGATTCACTTGCTCCCTTAATTAATATTTTTATAAAAATATTTATTCATTCAATTAAGACTTTGGTGATGTTAAATTAAATAGTGACCAGTCAAGTCATATGAAAATTTACTATTTTCAAGAAACTTTTGAAGAAGGCACCATACACCTTTCTCTTTAAAAGTTATATGATGTTAATAAAACTCAAGCTTGTTAATTTCTCTAGTTTCACTCATAAAATGAAATTATATGATGCATGAATGAAAACAATTAAGATTAGTCGAGTTAGGTTATGTTGGATTACAACATCAAAACTCACCAATTTCAAACCATTTTTCACATTTTATAAGCCATGAAATTACCCCCTTCCATTATAGTTAAATATATTTCCTAGCTAATATACTTTGTCTTTAAGTTTAACTCATCATCCAAACTCTTTGTTTATATGTATGCAACATAAATTTGTCATATCAATAATGATCTCCACAACTTTTTTAGTTCATATAATTTCCATATCTTTAATCTAGTATGGCTATAACATAGAATTGGAGTCTCACAATTATTCCCACTGTGGTCTAATCTTTGTCCTAATGTTATGGAATGCAAGAGTTCATACTGTTTCTCATCAAACTTGATTTTTATTATTAAAGCACATAAAATGCCAATCACTCCTCTAATTTTATGGAGAGACAATACTCCACTATTAGTTTTGTCAACAACTCTAGCATTAAGTTGATGCAATGTTTCATTGTCCTTTTAATGTGATCATCTTATAACGTACATGATAATGATGATTTTTTTTCCTTTTATATGGCCTGTTCTTCGAGGGTAGGTGGACCTAGACTGGCTTCAAAACACCTACCCTCACCTTGAAGGTAGTTTTTTTTTTTGGGTGTAGTGAAAATGAAAATAGAATGAGAAAAATATGAAGTCAATAAAATGATCAATGTAGTAGATTTAATTATAAATTATTATTTTTCAATCTACGAAAGTAGTTCGATTTTTAAACGAGTTATATGCACAAAAGTCTTTACTAATAATTGATTTTGGCTTTGTTTTTTCGTTATTTTAATGCATTTTCATGTGCATAAATGAATTTATTGATAAAAAAAAACATTAATCAATTAAGCAGTGGGGGGGGGGGGGTTACAATAAACAGTACTCTTTGTGACTTTGTGACACCAATAATTTTAATTTTTAATATTCTATTTCCTCTGTTTTTATGTACACGAATAATTCAATGATATTTTATGTTAAATTCTTTCACTTGCTTATGGCTTTGGCTTGATGTGATATGGAAGCACTAAATGTCAAAACGCCTATCTATTGGCTCCCAATTTGGACAAATATTGGGAATAAACTCAAGAAAGGAATAATTTTTTTCTTCTAATAAAGTATTCGTTATCAAAAATTCCTTTCTTTGGCATCTAGCATCGTGTGTTCTTGCAAGTTTCATGAACCTGTAATTAAAAAGGATGAGCTATATTGATGTGTGTATACATAGCATTTACACCTTTGCATATCACCAAGCATTAATTAATCCTACCGTTATTGTTGATCCTTAAATGTAAACTACAGCTATATTTCTGTGTTAAAACATTAAAACGCACCGCATAAGATACACCTGTTGTTTGTCAAATTTGATCTTCCCCCATGTGTTGGCTTGTGAAGAATGAATGAGCTTGGATATACATAAATAAAAATAATTAAATTAAGGAGGCTGGTCAATAATTAGGACCCAAAAGGTGCCCTATGGGGGGTGCCTTTTCTCCTCCTTGAATTGGAATGTGGTGGAGTTAGCGTGCTTGTGTTCATTTCTTGCTGGCTTCGTTCACGCAATTCTTCTTCTTCCTTTGATGGCAATCTTCCTTCTCTCATTTCCCCTTCTTCCTCGTCCTTGGTGCTTAAGTTACAGGTGGCATCTCCATTGTTCTTTATTCTTACAAGCTGAATTAAATAAATACCAAGTTAACCTATGGTTAAGCCATTATCTAAGCATATTAACCAGGCCATCAGAAACAGGAAAAAAAAAATATTATACATGTCAATTATGCCTATCATATGATTTTCTTTTCTTTAAGTGTACGAGAGCATCTGCGCCCTGACAACTTTATAAATTAAGCAAGCTCGCTCGGATGACTACCAATAATCGATCATCATAATTACTATCAAATCAAGTCTGAAATCTTGATGCAACCACAATGTAGGAGTAATTGATAATAATTTTGTGTGCAGAGGGCAGAAATCATGCAAGGGATGCAACTTTTTTGTATAATAAACTATTATGGCGAGTGAATCGCGAGTCTTGCAGTACCTAATGACAATGTGGTACATTTTTTTAATGGAGGGAGCAGGTAGAAATCGGAGAAGAGAAATGGGGAGAAATTAACTAACCTTACATCCTAGAGAACAGAAACGAAAGGGATCCAAGAGAGTTCTCCCACAAATTTCGCATAAATGAGGGACTCCTTTACTTGTGCTACTCTTAGGCTGTGGTCTCTCATTAAGGAAAAGAACTCTAGCACTGTTTATAACGTAAGTTTGAACTCCAGTAATGTCCAAAACCTTTTGAATCTCAGCAACCCTAACAACATCATGATACGATGATCTTCTGATCTGTTTTTACACAACCCCATTTGTTTCAGAGATGCCATGTTCATCAGATGCTTGTTAAAACAATAATGACTCTCCAAGAAAGAAAAGATAGATTACTTGAATAACAGAATGATCCTTGTGTCGAGTTGATCGGCAATAGAAGCAAAAGGCGTCGGAATTGCAATCAAGGCAGAACATGTTGCATTCGCTACGTGGGGCATCTCCATGACTGGGGCAAACGGTGAAGAATGTAGTCGATAATAGTGATTCAAGCCACGGTGGTACCAGCATTTCCTGTATTGTTTGGCACCAAAAAAATCAAAACCATCAGCTGGGCTACAGAATGAAAACTAAACAAGAAATGTCTCCCATTGTCGATCGTTACCATTATCAGGAAGGAGCAATGTAGCAGCAACGGAGGCACCAAAGAAAAAACGTGTGTGCCAATGAGGGAAGGTGGCGTGGAGGTCTCACAGAAAATAAAAAAGATGCTTAAGATATATCGACAAATTAAACAAGGAAATGGCAAGAGGACGAGGGTATGTAGCTTGCTAAAACACGATGCTAATGTAACGGCTGAGATCACCGGGGGTAGGTTAAGTGGGCTATCCTATCGTTAGATTAATGAGATCAAAAGGCTATAGAAGGAAAGAATATAGGGGGAGTGTCGAAAAATAAAATAAAAGAAAGACTACAGGGGAAAATGAGAGAGGGAGAGAGGAAAAGGAGTGTGTTTGGACCTTACGCAAAACTTTGGTTCTTGTTTTGCGTCTATTAGCAAGGTACACAAAGTTCGGCAAAATGTCAGGTTGCTTAATTATGGGCAAATTAATTGTACTTTAATGAATTAGAAAAGAAAAGAAAAAGTTGAAAGTATCCACGAACTATAGGCTATAAATTAATTATAATATTTATTACAAAAGGGTTAATGGGATGCGTGATTTTTCAACAATTGTATGGTTTTGAGGAAACCTATTGCGCACTAAATATTTTAATTTGATCTTTCAAAATATATATTATACTGCTCAAGATATATAGATGGGTTTTGTTGAGACATAAAGATTGAACTCCTATAAATTCTGCAAAATCCAAGAGAAAATACATATAGCAATCCGAATCAGAAATGTGGTGGGAATGTAATAACGAACGGTTCCGGAATGATTCTTCATGACAATACCGGCACCACCACCTTGTTGCCAACTGGAGGGGGAGACCATTGAAGAACATAGGCAAATCTATCATCGTTGGACTGCGTGGATCAATGAGGCGAAGCGTCGTCAAATTCCATTTTCTTATTTAGCTGCCATAAGCAAAATTCGATCACTAGAACATTTAATAATGGAATGAAAAAAAGAAGAAGCATTTCTTGGTTCCCAAATCCTCTTACGTAAGAAGCCAACGAGCTCTATCAAGCAAAGACTCTGAGAGCTGCTATGGCAGCTCGAAAAATCAAGAATTCGCTTTTCTTCTTGTTTTTTCTCCCTTTCAACCTTGCATGCTGTCTGGTTAAGTAAATTAGGTTACGCAAGTGGAGAGTTATTGAAGAATCACAGACTGAAATGGAGGAAGAAGAGGAAATATAGTTAGAGCTTGTAATCCATAATTCTCTTTTCAATTGATAAAATTATTTTTTAAAATATTTTTTTGTTTAGAAATATATTAAAATAATATATTTTTTAATTTTTTAATTTTTTTTTAATATTAATATATAAAATTCATCTAAAAATACTAAAATTTTTATTTTAAAATAAAAAATAAAAACATCTTTTTTAAAAAATACTAAAACACAACACCAATCAATACCATGTATTTGTCTTACATGAAATATTTATGGCAATGTGACAAGTCTTGTCATCATAGTTTCAGTAGCGCTATGATTGCTTGTCCTTCTTTTCTCTTGTTTTTACTTTTTTTTCCCGTTAGATTTTATGTTTGACTTCATATTTTTTAATTTCTACTATATTTTTTTTCTAGTTAGCCTAGCAGCAGTTGAGTTGTTCGAGTTTTTTTTTTTTTTTTTTAAAGTATGGTAGTTTAGGCCTTGGGCCCAATTGTTTGACCTGACAGCAAGATGGCTGGTATAGTCCAATAATCTAGGATTAAGACTTCTTTTAATGCCTTAATAACTCCACTGTGACTTTTATAGCCTAACTTGATCGAGAACCTTACATTCTAAGAGGAGTACGAGCACATATTGTCATAAATATGACAAATACTCAAAGAAATACCTAGAATGCCCTTGCATAAGGTCCTAAAGATATTTGATGTAAGAAAATGTAATTACATGAATTTGAAATATCATGAAAAAACTAAGAAAGTCAATCAAATATTATTTGAAATAATTCTTAGAACCATAAAAATACCTCGGCCTGGTGAAGAAGGTTAGGACCCCATGCTAGCCGCACACGCTCGCTCGACATTACTTGAATCCAGGACTGAGCCTAGTGAAATAATTCTTAGAACTAGACTTGGAATCAATGGTCGAGCGTATGGACACGGAGCCCATCAGCCGCAACCTTTACCAAGCAAGTATGACATTGTCTACCAGAAAGACATCACCCATCTCGATGTCACACCATCCAAGGTGACGTGTTTTTCTTGCACATTTTTACCAACTTCGTGTATAGCTGGGGTGATCCCTTTGAGATTTTATGATATTGTTTTTTTTTTTTTTAATTAGAAATATATATTTTTATTTTAAATTATTTTTATATATTTTTATATATTTATATAAAAATAATTTATATAAAAAAATATTAATTTAATACATTTCTAAATAAAAAATACTTTTAAACTCCATATCACACCATCCATGGTGACGTATTTTTCTTGCACTCTTTTACTATCTTCGTGTATAGCTGGGTGACCCTTGTGAGACTTGATGGTATTTAACACTTTGTTTACAAGGGTTTTTAAAAAAGATTAAAAAATATTTTTTCATTTTAAATTAAAATTAAAATTATTGATATTTTTATATTATTTTCTTGTATTTATATCAAAACAAAAGTAATTTTTTAAAAAGTATTATTTTAATATTTTTCTAAATAAAAAATCATTTATTGACCTTTCAACTATCTTGTCGATTTTTAGTTGACACTAATTTTCATCTTCAATTTTATCCTGGTACTATTTGTATTGAAGAAGTCAAAAAGGGCACAAACAATTTCTAGAGGGTACTCCAACCTTTTTGCTGTAGGGTAGAAAAGAATCAAACATTGTGCCTTTCCACTGCAGCATTCTGGAGTGGTCAGCATAATGCAACAGGTTAGGGGGGAAAGGAAGGAAAAAAAAGTAATCTTAATTTCAGACACTGGCAATAACAAATGAAAAATCATTAACCACAGATATGCATCGCGTGACAAAGCAAGCTATTTTCCCGTTCATGAGAGAGATGAGAATTAAAATAAAATAAAATCAGCAAAATGCAAACCAGAAAAGACTCCAAAAAAAAAAATTGGTTTTGCGAATCTTTAGTTTTCGAACTTTTTTTGTACTTGATCAGTTAACCTCGATCATGATACTTGCAGGCCATGAGTACTTGGAATAAAATGTACCAACAAACTCATTATTGGACGTATAATGTGATCCAAAATTACATTTGATATTCCCACGCCGGGAAAACCATGTATGACAGGATATACAGCCTAACATAATCAAGAAACATGGTAATACTATGCAATATACATGATTCATGTTACAAAAAACAAAAACAAAATAAAATAGTGGAGTGAAAGATTTTATATACCCAAAAACCTAACATGATTGTCTTCAGTCCCAGATCACTCAATTTTCTCGATCACTTCCAGCCTAGTTTTTCTCTTCCAACCTTTCATTGCAGCAACGAGATTGATCAACCCAATAATTTGGGTTTTGCTGTATTCCTGGAAGAAAAATGTGTAGTTGTATTGATGTGAGATAGATTGGAACGGGTGGAAGTATGTTAAAAATAATAAAACAGTTCATCGGTTCCAGTGCAGAGTTTTCTTACCGGGTGAGCACGAGCCCAGTGTACATACTCGGTTTCTGGAAGATAGTAAGCCTGTATGGGTTGAGAGAATGAAAATTCCGATTAATAATCTTCGTTGAGAAGATGTTCACTAGGCATTTCTAAGTGAAACATGTATCCAATAAACCAAGGAAAGTCGGTTGACCAAGAAAGCCTCGAGTTTCAAACATCACTACTAAACATTTCTCCTCCAAAATCTTTACATGTTATAATGAAATTGTCAACATGCTAATTCTTACCTTTATGAAAGTTTCAACCATTTGTAATTTTGGCTTAACATTTACAGGGACAAAATGCTGGAGGCCATTGATCAAAACCTGAAAGGAATTTAGATAGCACTTCTTGAGAGGTGCAAAAGGAGGTAGAGGCAAAATGGAAATCATGAAAAATACAAATTCTTGTATGAGTTATGAAAGAACCTGAAGATCTAATGACATGAGAGCTCGTCCTTCATCACTACACCTCTTCACCCGTGATAGACCTTCTATGAGGGTTTCGGCGACAATTTCAACACCATATTCTGAAAGACGGTCTTGTACCTATGAAGATAGAAATATAGTTTACACTAGCTTGTTATTCAAGTTTTGGGACATGAGAAACATTTTTATTTGTACAGAATTAGAACAGAACCATAACCAGACAGGCAGAAGCTATTAGCAAAATAATATAAATGAAGATATTATTAGGTTATCAGAAAAGAATAATGCAAAAGCAAAGATAATCCTCCATGAAAAGATGTGGAAATGTATAGAGGAAGAAAGCAAAACCATAAGAAAAAAAAAATACTCTAGTCCCACAAAATAATTGCCCTAAAGACACCCCCCCTCTAACTGCCCCTAAAGTAGAAGACTGAAGACCACAAGTAGATTATTCTATCCCACATCTGCTGCTTTGGAAAGAGTAATTAATATTAAACGTTTTTTGAATTACTCTTCATTCAAACAGTTCAACTCACACCAAACATACATGAAGTGCACATTAAACATCCATGATTTACATGCATTTCATTTTAGATATTTGTTTCCTCCTTAATATCATCCCAGGATTTTTAAGCATAATAACACAGCCAAATTATGCCAATTATGATCAGGTAAGGCCAATGATTGGGAGGATTGATAACCAAGTGGCTGCTAGAAGCAAATTAGCCAGCCTAAGAAACCCATTTATTTATCAGCATAGGTGCACATACGAAATTATTCAAGTGCTCGTGTATCCATAATGTAAAACATCAAAATCTTTTGGATGTTAATCTACCAATTATGGAGTTAGCAAACAAAAAACAAATGATGAGCATCAAGTTGTAGATTCTGAATTCAAAATTTTACAAAAGATTAACCCTCCTGAGATGTGAACCAGCCATTACCTCTTTGTGAATTCCACCATGTGCAAGCCTCGTTTTATAGTGCTTAAACTCTCCCAAAAGTAAATCAACATACCTGCCAATATAACTCGCATGAGAGGAAATCTAAGGTGATAGTAGTTTATTCTGATGGATAATTATTGTAAAACAAGCTCGGTACCTATTAAGGAATTGTAAGAGATATCATGCAATCCACAGATATCAAAAATTGAAAGCTAAAATAATCAACATACAGGACTAATTCCATCGACTAACATGGATCAAGCTAAAGCAGAGGGAGGGGTGTCACAAAGGACAAGGCACAAGAGGCATTGACCAATGTCATGACCAAAACAAGACCCAGAGTAAAGGGTTATTATCAAACAAAAACTCCATCCTAAACCAAACAGAGCAGGCCAGTGAATCAAAAACTCCAACTGATAGCATAGAATGCAGTACAAATGTTAAAAATAAATAATGGAAAATGGCTGGTTTATTTGTTAACATGACTAGAAAATGTTGCAAGCTAACTTGCCTTTGATTTATAAAATTACCACACTCAACATGCAGTTTTCATGGAAAAATTACAAAAGAGAGAGATGATATTGTTACAGGTTGTAAATAGCACAAAATTAGAAAGTAATATAGAGTCCTAATTGCAGGGATCCTAGTCTATTTTCCTATATATGTTTCCCATGTATATAAGGGATAGATTGATGAATGTAAAAGTAAGAGAATATTTGTTTTCTTCTTCTACGTTTTCATCAAGGTCATTAAAAGCATAGAAGTTACAATATCATATGATCAAACAATATAAACAAGCATATAATTACAGTAAAAAAGAGAGAATTAAACATACCCATTATGCTCTAGACCAAGCTCTTTTACTTCCCACTTAGCATTAGCAATCCGATCAACATACCTGCTAAAAAGGTGCTTTGCATCAAAGATGGAATCAATGATCCAGAGAAAAACTTTGACAACAGAAATATTAAATGTTCTTTGGAGAATTGTTTAGCTAAATGGTAATGAAGAATCCAGTGGAATCTTGAGTTTTGATTGTATGTTGCTTGGGAAACCTATCATCTGGTATACAAGCAGGGATAGAAAACCAGCAAGTAAGTTGAAGGCTTCTTAAGGATGCAGTAAAATAAAGATTAATTGTTTTATCTAGGTGTCCTTCAATCTGACAAATAGCTAACATTTTCTGTAAACAATCCCTATCATAGATAAAATGATTAATATCTGCATTTGCTTCACGCTTTCACAGCTCACCCATTAGATGCAGCAAGTCCTTTAGGTGAGTCTATTTAAGTCAGAATTTTGTTGTCTCGTTAAAGAAATTTACTTTGTTTGAGTTTCAAGACTACTGCTTCTATTTCTGATTACAAACTTTTTACCTAACTACCAAATATATTCAATATGATAGTTATGCCAGCTGCCCCCAGCTGAAACTTTCATCCCCTGTAAATAGGTTTTTCTTTGCACGTAATCCTGCATCATACTTCACTTGTCTCCCAAATTTGACTCATGGTCCATTCAAAGCTGTGATTTTTATTTAAGTGGCAGCAGGTTGTTTCCATTATTTGTTATTTTCAAATTTCATGGGCTAATAAGGTTGCTCATATTATTGTTACTTGGCTTTATTTGATTGAGGAATTGACTTGCCATTCAAAAGCCTGCTTTAAAGAACCTTTGAACAGTTGGCACAAATTAGCAGTTCCATCAAATGTATCTTAAACCAAGATAAGTCATAAGTTACCATCCACAATGAAAAATACCATTGGAAATGGCATTGGGCATTCAGCAGGGCTTCATTAAAATTATTCAGCTCATTAATCCAGAAGAACATCTGATGATTTAATTAATATAGAAGGGATCGATTAACATTATTCAGTTCTGGACTTACCCATTAATATGAAGAAGTGATCTTGCAGTGGTCCTGTGTAAGTGCTCTATAACATCTGGTACAGAGTCCACCTGATAAAAAAAATAACCTACTTGTCAATAGAAAAGGAAAGATTACCCCTGAGGTTTAGCTAACAGGTATATATGATTGTCCAAAATTTGTTGTTGGACAACTTCACACGTAAGAAGGTTGAATAGATAAAAGGAGAATAAAAGGAGCATGCCTATTCAAGTAATGGGGAAGTTTTATGGTAAGAAATGTATGTTAATGGGCCATTCAAGTCCTCCCTCTCTCTTATTTAACAACAATCTCAAAATTTAGATGCTTCCACTCCACCATAGCTCATTTCCTTTTCATTGACCTAACCCTAGCCGGGAACCATCTGAACATGATGTGCACACATGGATAGATAAGTAATCTCCCAGGCTCTAGTATTCAATTGCATAATTAATTTACTTTCTGAGATTCAGATGGTTTTCCAGCCAAATTAGAACATGGAATAATACCTATCTAATAATACCTAAATTAGACAAACATATTTCATTCAAGTGTCCTTTTCTCCTACAGCATATAATAATGTCAAATTATATGATACCACCAAATATCCAATTTAACTACTCATTAATACAGTATCACAATAATTTTTGAAAGATTTGAAACAATTATGGCTAATAAAAATGCTCCAAAATACAGTAACAAGGTAATATACCAGGAGGACAAAAAAGTCTTCCACTATAGCTGGATTATTTTGAAGAAGCATCGACTGAAGATGGGCTTTAGATCTGTGTAATATTTGAGCAACAAGAGATATGGTATCAGCAGCAGCACATCTTTCCTGCAACACAATGGACTATTACTGTAGGCATACTGATTACAGAACAGTTCTTTGTAAATTCAAACAACAAAATTTAGCTGATAGCAATTGAGAGTTTTATAGTAATCAAGAAGCCACCACACATTCCTTGTAGCTATATATGTGTCCGGACACATGCATCATACAACGACCCATTATAATGTGAGATCTGCTTTTTATAGTTTTGCTTTACAAGAATGAATCATAATGTGGTAAGTTTCATTGTAAAGGATTGAATTATAATGTAAGTGACAATAATGGCCATGACACATCCAAGAGAGTCAAAACTCCAATAAAGTTGTCAAACATTTTACAGCACTAATTTCCTAATATATGAGCTTGACCTTCTCAGCAGGGCACTGTGCCGCCAGTGTCAAGGCCAGAACAAAAGATCCTTTTTCGTAGAGAAAATAAATGTGTATGTAACAGAGGTGGATGATTCTCCACAAGTACAAACAGGAAAAGAAAAATGCACTGATCGGCTTTCTACAGTCAATGGCATATCATGAATACCAAACAAGTTATAATTAGTTATTGCATGACCCTACTTCAGTGGGCATCATGAACAGTGCTGGTCTCTATGCACTTCAACGTCAAAACATTTGCACTGGGTAGGGAAGGCTCTCTGTCTATTTTGATGCAGGAAGAGAAGAAGAAATAGGATACAGCAAAAAAAAAAAATCAAACAATGAGCATTAGGTTACACAATGACTGATGGGAATAGTTTCACAAATGATATTCATTCCAATATCACAGAACTCATTGCTAGTAATCATGATTTTATTTTATTTTATTTGTGAACTTACTTTTAAGTGAACTATGCTAAATTGCTAAATTATTTTATTTTTTTAAGAACTTCTTAGTTTCCGGTGTACTATGCTAAATTGCTAAATTATTTTATTTTTTCAGGTGTACCTAAATGGTTAATTAATTATCTTATAAATGAGATAAGTTAGAAAGTATTTTACATGAAATTAAGAAATTTGTCATTTTAATTTTAGAGTATCAGTATATATCGTTTCTAGTGAAATTAACTCAGAGCATGTTTGGCCATCTATTCTTCTTACTTTTATACTTTACTTTAAGAGAAAATAATAAAGTGTTTGATTAGGATTTTAAAAATCAAGTGCTTAACTTTTGAGAGTGGAAGGTTAATTTTATAAAAAAAACATGTTAAATATATACAAGCTTCCACTTCAAAAAGCATGAGAAGTGATCATTTTGAAATGGAAGGCTGATTATTTTATTTAAAAAACAAAAAGAACCTTAAATATTTTAGAATTAGTGAACCCATTTCATTTTTGCTTTATATATAGCAATTAACTAATATTTAATTACATAGTTAATAACCTTAAATATATTAAAATTAATTCATCTTAATTATTTTATTCCATGTATATTAGTTGTCAGCTTTTATGGAAATTAATTAAATCATTTGATAATTATGTTTACTAAAAACAACTATGTGAGGTTTTATTATTGTCTCTTAAGCTTATTTTTATAGGAAATTTGTGTTTTTTTAAGGAAATAATTCATTTCTTAAACAATTCATTTAGTTTTCTAAAGAAAATGTTGAGTTTTAGTTGTCCTTAATGGTAATTTAATTTTAAGTGATTTCACTAGCAACACAACATAACAATTCATTACCAAACAATTTGATGTGTTTAATCAAGCATCCCATCACAGCAGAGGTCAAACTGAATCTAGTACTAGCATAAAAAAACAATATAACCAATGTACCATGATCACAAACAAATTGGTGATTGTGGTTCTACACCAAGGAAGACAAAGTACAGGATAACAGAAGGGGATGGTGCACGACAACATAGGGGCAGTTCTGGATGACTTTTAAAGGCTGTTTAGGGATGTAGATAGAGGCGTGAACAGTAATTTTAGGAGATTTAGGCAAAATCTTTGACACATAATTGTTATAGGGCTGGTTAGGTATGCATGAGATGTTGTTCAAGTATATTGATGAGAACTTTTTAGGTTAGATTGATGGGATTTTCTTGGAAATTGTAGAAACTATTTGTCACATTAATAGGGTGTTTGTGAGTCACGCCTAAAGGATAGAAATACCTGAGCTTCACACCTATGGTTCTTAAAAGGTGAGAGAGATTGAGTCACACAATCAAAAGCAAATTACTAGAATTTTATTCATCAAATGTTATTAGAATATTGAAAAATTCGTTATATAGAGTTAATGTAATACTCAAAGGCCAACAAGGACTTATTTTCTTATAGGAAAATTATTGAATGGCAGATTTGTAGGATGTATAAAAGGGAAGTCAAATACTTTTCTATTAGTTAGGATCTAGCATTGATAGCTATTTATGTATAGTTAATAACTATCCTAAATTAGAAATATAGCTGTTGTAAGCTGTTGTATATATCCTAGGTCCTAGGCAGTGATAATTAAGGGATTGAAATACAATTTTCTACAAAAATATTTATATGTGTAATTAGAATGGAAAAACCTAAGATTGCTAATTACTTTAGAGCTAGTAGAATACAACGTAGTAAACAAAAACTGAACTAAGATAATTTCCCAGATTCCCAGCAGATCAGGATGTTACAGAAATAACCGTGCCACAAAGAAACATTAGTTTGGCTTCTTTTGATATCTCCATCAGGGAAAACCAACTGGAGAAGTATGGGGAAGGAAATCAATCTATCTATGTATTGTCAACCTCATGATCATCAAAAAATGGCTCTTGAAACTTAAGAAATAGAAGCTATTGTATAAAACAACCATAATTGAATTATCAAATAAAAAAAAGCCCAAACCCCACACTACTAAATATGAAACAGAACGCTTTTGACAAAAACTACTCGACAGAAAATAAATAAGGAACCCAAACCCAACACCACTAAATAAGAAACAGAATGCTTTTGATAAAAACAACTTGACAGAAAATAAAACAAAAAAGTTCCGAAACAGTAAAATTTATAATGCGGCAAGGAAAAAAAAA
Source organism: Salix dunnii (assembly GCA_015731905.1). NCBI lineage: Eukaryota > Viridiplantae > Streptophyta > Magnoliopsida > Malpighiales > Salicaceae > Salix > Salix dunnii. The sequence continues at coordinate 17,017,786 of CM027662.1, forward strand.
TTGAAATAAATCTTAAAAGTTTTTCTTGACTCTCCATCATCATTGCTTAGTGAAACAAAATTTTGATTAATTCAAGTACACTCTCTTCTTGAGTAGGTGGCACAATTACTTCTCTATTCAGAAAAACTTTACTTCTGCAAAATTATTCTTGCATAAATACCTTGAGACCAAAGGATGTGGCTAGCGAATGATTTGGAGGACTAGCTGGTGTTACATCTCCATGCATATAAGTACTCAAAGATGTAGGTGAAGAGGATGAAACAGGGGTCAGCTGGGGCTTTATCCATTGATCACAATCTTGTGTTATTCTGGATATAGCGGTCTTCAGCCGATCTGGGTACCACGGACATGAATTATTAGTACTTGAATCAAAATAGTAGCAGCTGAGTAGGGGTGAAGGACCATATCAGAATGGGACAGGATGGAATATTGGAGGAAAAAAAGGAAGCCTTACAATTGAGAGAGTCAGATTTTCCATTTGAATTAGAGTTCTGCTGACCAAATGTTTCAAACACAAAATAGAAGAAAATCTCAAACAACTGGCATATACCCTGCAAAACTATACTAAATCAGGAAAAACAATTTAGAGGAAACAATAATACAATAGATTTTTAAATTAAAATAAATAGAAGACAAGGAAACAAGAAATGTAGACAGTATAGCATACCTTAAAAAACTCAACATTTACTATTTCTAGTTTCTGCATGAACCTTGCATATTTGTCCATTGATCTATCATCCACAAATGAACACAGCTCGATAAAGCACAATTGTATAGTTGCACATTATAATATCTATGTGCAAATAGTTATCAGTAACAGCACAAAATGGCTTTGCACCTGAGAAGACAAAGAGATGAGCCTGTCTGTGCAGTTATCTCATCATCTTTACAATGTGAAAAGTTACTTTTAGGAACTTTTGGTTTTGAAATTCGACTTGGGAGTTGACTGTCCTCGTCAATGAAGTCTGCAAGTAGATCTTCATTTTCATCTTCTGAAACAGGAGTTCCATTTTTATGACTTGCACCACTACTATGGGGAGACGCCTGATCACCATGATAACTATCATTAGCATTTCCATCATACTCACCAGCAGTTGCCCCATTAAGCAGTGAACTCTGGCCTTCCACTGAAGTGGAGATTAACTTTGGCGAAAATGGATTTCCACTTTCAATCCAAGAGGTAAATCCACTCTTTTTGATAGTGGCATCAATGGAATTCACTGGTTTGGTAGAATGATGCAATTTTGCTTTTGAAGAGCTACCATGAGATGGAACTATCAGGGCTGCCCCATTGCCAACAAGTCCAGCAAAACTAATTGCTTGGACTGTATCTGGTGGCAATTTCAGCCAATTTTCCTTTTCCAAAACCATTTTGAGTGCCTGAAAAAGTTTAAAGAAAAAATAAATTATATTATTTTTCCAAGAATTAGATATTCAGAATTTAGAAAAGAAATTTTATAAGAGTCACATAAAAGCAAGTTATGTTAATGTGACAGGAAAATAAATAAGAAACAGAGTGAATTTATTGACTAAGCAAACTTTACTTTGAAGGGGGGTAATAAAGCTCTGAAGGTCGTATTATGCACCTAACAGAGCAAGGATGCAAGTAAAGAAAACTAGAATTGTAAAACAAACTAACCCTGGAAACAACTTACATGAATATTTTGCCGATGAAATGCAAGAAAATAGTTCTCACATACAGCCTTCAACTTCTGTCTGAACTCAACTGCTTCAATTCCACAGAAGGCTTCCCCAGCCAAGATGAATACATTCAAATCTTCATAATTTTTCAAGAATTGGTGTGTGCTCATGGAGCTAATAGCTGCAGAAGAAAGCAATACTGATACTCGGCTTGTTGTAAGCTGCCAAAGAATCTTTCGCCCTCGCTGAAGAGTTTGTGAAACAAATGCTGTCGCATCTTTTCGCAGATGATACCATGGAGATTCATTGCTTGATGCTTCACTGCCATTACCTCTAGTTTCATCAGCATTAAAATTGGAATCTAAATACATGGAAGCTGTTGTAGATTCCACGGTAGGAGATGAACCAAGCATTCTATCTACAGATTCACAGGACGATTCATTGCTTCCTACGGAATCCTGCTTCATGTCAGATGTTTGGTATGCCGAACCCTGAGAACCAATGAACAAGTTTTGAGGATAAATGTGAGAAACAAACACATGAACAGAAGAAACAACTGATGTTGCAGAACTAATGTTATTTATAGCACTACATAAGAGATACAAAAAATACATTCCAACTAAAATAGATTCAAGGGTGGAAAAACTTGTCTCTGGTAATCATGGAAGGTTTCCAACTCACTGCTTTTATTATCCCCGCGTTTTCACTTAACAGAAAAAATAAAATTGTTGGTTTAAGAGGCCATGGTTTGGTGTAAAAAATCTACATTTAAATTGTTTAGCTTCTTTTCATGTAAGGGTTCTAGGTTTTCCAGAATTAATGTGCCTCATCTATGATTGGTAATAATGTCACCATAAAATGTGTAGTCAAAATGTGGAAGAAGAAAAAAAAAGAATTTACTATTACTAAAAAAACCTAAAAAGCAAGGCGCTAGATGCAGAAACAACACATAAATGATTACAAGTCCAATATGATCCATTAAATTAAATGACAACCAACAACCATTCCACTGCTAGTTATGGACTGATTCAAAGTTTACATACTAAAAAATGGATAAAACATAGATAGGGAAATTTAAGGTATTCAATTTAACCATCAATGTTTGCAAGCCCTGACCTTGTTGTGGAGAGGACTGGAAACATCCCATAAAAGTGAGCAAAAGGAAAACAAAACAGGGTATCTAAAGAATAGTATTACCTTGTTCTCCAACTGGAAGCTCATTATTTCATGGTAGGAACTAATCAACCTAAATAAGACAGCTAATGTTCTCAACAAACACTGCCTGAACTTAGATTCAGGTATCTGAAGGCATAGATCACTGTAGGTAAGTCTGTAATGAAATTCACAAAAAAAATTATGTAACATATAAACAATTGAGTTATGATGGATTCAATACAGGAATACTTAATGTGAAAAGAAAGTACCTGCTGTTCTGCATCTGTGTTTCCAGATCCTGCATAAGTTAATCAGTTGTCTGAGTTGATTACCTTAGGAAGATAGTGGACATTAATTTCCATGAAGAACTAAAAAGGCAAAAAAAAATTAAGGGGAAAATCCTGTGAAGAAGTTGAAATTTTAAACAACCTCAACACATGCATCAATATGCGTGTAGGTGCAGAGATTTTATACATGAAATTCATAACTGAGCTATCTATATCTTGCCCACTCCTGATTATAAAAAACTAATTTCACTTGTAAAATCATGCTCCGTCTAACCCAGAGAGATTGTCTAATTTGACTTTTCCCATATTAATAATGTTATTAATTGATATTCCATATCATCAATTTTACCCATAATTTCTAAACACCCCTTTCCAATTGCAGGTCTCCTGTAAAATGAGCTTTAATTAGGAGCACTGAAGGAAACTTCATGACTTAATTTTCCAATCAAACAATCATTTTGGGACATACAAAAATAGAAAGGCAGACGATTTCATTGGAACAGAAGAAGTAACTAGTTGTGCATACCTCCTGCACAGTATCCTTCAACACAGAGTGGGTTTCTGATAAAACTTCTTGCATATAGAAGCTTTGCAACTTTTCAGCAAGACCAGAGATATCTCCAATTAAAGCATATGCATCAACTACCTGTACAAATTGTAACAATCTATCATTTGAATCTTCAATTTTGCACATTGCATGTAGTTCTACTGATTCTTCAAGTTAAATTTGCCAAGATGAGTCTCTGACTACTCATGTCTTCATAAAATAAGGAGGATTGTGAGAAAATGTAAAACAACACAAACCTAATACAATGGTGGGGGGAGAAAAGAGAGGTTCTTTTTAATACTATCAATCCACAATTTTGTTGTAAAAATGTTGCTTATTTAGGTGCACCTGAGCTGATTCAAAACTCAAATACCCAACGTCTGATAACAAGAGAATGAAATGTTAACCAAAAAAGAGGAGGAATAGAACATGGTTAGATAAGACCAAGAGAAAGTTATCATTTTTCTCTCTCTCAATGGTCTGATAGTTATGCAAAAGATAGAGCTCCCTGCTGTGCCGAGCTTAGCTAGAGGAGCAAAAATGTTTAGATAAGATCTAGAGAAAGCTATCATTTTTTTCCTCTCAATAGTCTAAAAGTTATGCAAGAGATGGTCCAAATCCCCTCCAGAAACCCCCAGCTGAGCTAGAGGAGCAAAATCCATTACTCAGTTTCTGATACATCACCCCAGATTTTTATATTTTTTTTGGGTAAGTGTAAATTGCCAATGCCCCAGAAATGTTAACAGTTAAACAATCAATTTCAGTTGATAAAGGAAGTGATGTCCCAAATCCAGAATGATAGTTACATTAAGCATACACGTAACATTCTATAATAATCATCTTGTGGGGAAAAAAAAGCTCGTTAACAGTCAAACTACCACTTTACAGTTGATAGAGGAGATGACGTCCCAAATTCAGAATGATGCCACTAATCATATACATGAGATTTTATTAAAAAAAAATATAGCATTGAATAAAACAAGCCAGCTTGTATGAATATAGTTACATGGAAAAACACGTAGCAATTATGACAGTTATATGAGATTTGAATAAGATAAGCACCCTTTTCACAACAAAGGATCCATGTACTTACTGTTATATAACTCTCCTCCTTGAACTCCTGGCACACTCCCAGCAAAAGGGAGTCCAGCTTTTGAAGAGTTCTTCCCAACCAAACCTGTATGAAAATCAGAAGCAGTTACAAGAATAGGGAAAAGTTGCTCAAGTATAAATGTCTGTCACCGATGTGAGCTTCAAGTCACGATAACATGGCAAGACATACAATCAAATGGCAAAATTATAAAGCATGAACAAAAAACAGTGAAACAACAACTGTGAACTTCTATTTCTTGATATATGCAATTATTAAACATCAGACAGAAAACAAAATAAAACTAATTTGGTTTGAATGGTAGATGTGTTTTTTTGTTTAACCAAGAGAAAAATGTATTAAATAAAAATGAATCACAAAAGCTTGATAAAGAATAATAGTTGTATGTTTAATTCTTATTTGTATTCACCTCAACCCCACGGCTCATCTCCTGTATTGCTGAAAGCTCTGAGAAACTATCTAATAGCTGTAAATATTCGGATAGGACTTGGAATGCCTGGGAGAAAAACACAATTTAGTGAAATTCTCTGACACAACAAACAAGAAAGTAGACCATGTTTTGTTAGCACAGAAGGAAGGTTGAGAACTAAAGTCCATAGCACCATAGGACACCACTAGCAAAAAAGATGCATTGACCAACCTTGCAGTAACTTCCTTCTTCAACCAGGGATTCAAGTGCCACTTGCATTTCCAATGTGCGATGAATCTCGGTTAATACTGCAAGCATACCCTGAAAATGGAAAAGATGATGATACTTATCAAATGCAGCTCAAAACATCAATATATTCTTGATGAAAAAACAATCCACAAAGAATGAAATATTCGGATGTTATTCCTAAGATCTCCAGGAAGATGAGCATACCAGGAGAGTTTGTTTCCTTTTGGAATTAGTATTCACTACAAGATCCCTAGAAACTTCATTCATTGATGAAGTCAGGTGCCTTCTACCATTCTGCAAAACAAAATGATGGATACCCAGATCCCGAAAGAGAAGCAGTTGTGACAATAACATCCCCCAAAACACACCCAGATCATGAATTTAGAAAGAAAAAATTGCATTTCTTACAATTATCCTTCTCGACTAAGGCCCTTTAACCATTAAGGAAAACACTGCAGGAATGCTTACCATGCAGATGACATTCGCAACCTTTAAATCTTTCTCTACTTCCCTCACCAAATTCATCCCCTTCACTGGCCAGAAGAAAGTATAAACATCTCATTCAAAAGTAGGACTACACAGACTTTTTTCTATAATTAAGACATTGTAATTTCACTCCAAGCTTTCTTTACTTGATCAATATAAATGCATGGACAGGGGAAATAACTAAATGACAAAAACTTAACTATAATATATAAGCTAATGTCAAGGTACATGTACAATAGCATCACATCAACTCATAAAAGCGTCGAAAGCATTTAATGCACAAATGGGAAAGGAGGTTAGCAAAGATTAAGAACGCAAACGTTATGAAGATAACTTTGAATTAGATATGCGACAATTATAAATGTACATGCTAAAACTTTAGTTGATCAAAAGAAAAATTAGCAAAATTGTCATGTCTAAATGAAATCTAATAACGCCTTACCCATTACTTCATGATGCTCCATCACATGATGAGATAAACGCTCTGCTACTCTGTCTAGTTGTGCTAATCTAAGAGTGGCCTGCAAAAAAAACAAAAACTCGTTGAATTGCAGTCAATTAATTGCAGAAAAATATTTGAAAAAACAATTCTGTGTAAAGACAAAGTGCAACAACATATTCTATATGGTAGTTTAGACCGGTTATGAGCTTTAAACACGACCATACAACTATGGAATCTGCAAGTGCGTGGAATTCTGTGATTTAAAAGGCACATGCACTGGCAGTACAAAATAAAAATATAAGCCATAATAGTAACAAGTAGAGGCATAAACTCCATCATCACTCTCAACAAACATTATACTTGCCCTTGAGTTGTATAGATCTATTTACTATGCACAAACACAAACACAAAGACAAAGAAAGAACGATCATGGAAAATCCTATCAAAAGAACTAGTTCATAGAATGGAATTCAGACTATTGCCGTGCTTGTGCAGGTTGAACACTCCTTAAATGTGCATACTTTCAACCACATTCTTTCAGGTAAAGATCGAAGTAATGAGAATCACATTATTTACCTCTATCACCCTAAAGATTTGATGAGCTATAACTTGAGAGTATTTGCAGTAGTTTAACTGAACTGAAATTAGTTCAGTTCAATTTCAGTAGTCTACATGATGTGGAATAAGCAACCTAAAGCAGTGATAGTGGTTGCAAAGGCAGCAGTGACAGCAGTGTTGGTATCAAACTTCACAGCAAGAAAGGTGGTATTTGGTAATAGTGTTTGACTCCTTCACCATTTTTTCACCGGTTACCATCCCTAATACGACAACATTACATCTTATTGTGGTGTCGTCGCTAACACCACAAAAATCAAGATGTCTTTTGGCAAAAGCGATGGCAATAATAGTGGCAGCGACAGGCACATAACAAATGTGGTGAAGTGTCAACTTTGATAAGAATAGTGGTAGTAATTGATGGAAGTGGCTATAGATGAGAATAGGACTCTGATACATATATCTCAATTGTTTGCGGGGACTTTTGTGTGTGTGCTTATAGATTTCAATTTCATGAGAAGTGAAAGTCAAAACTATTTAGATAAGCTGATGAATTCCCAGAAATTCTGAAATGTGGCGGTTGTTTCCGATACTTAATCCCAATTTAGGTTCGATGCACTAGAAATCAAACTAATGTAAAATCAACTAATGCATTTAACATGGAATTGGTTGTGGTTATAATGCATCGCACGTGAATCATCCAAAAAGCATTATAATGTGGCAAGGCATGCCTCTGGTATCATCCATTGAATGAACCAGTCCACTTTAGGTTCCCAAATACTATAATAATCCCACAGAAATGCAGGCAATGTATTGGATATTACCATCACTATGAGGTCATCATCATATTCTTAGCAAGTACAAACTAGAGCAACACACATAGGAAACTAGCTGAAGATGACCAAAGAACACTTATAATTTTAGGTTTGTTTATAAAGTAGGTTGCATAATGTACGTGCATTAGAATATCAATAAACAATGAACATAGGAAAATCCCAACCAATATTCACCATTCAGGTATAGGTATATTATTTTCCCAGAAGAATATTCACCAATCATCAAAATTCAGTTATGAAAAATACGTAAATTTTGGGCCAAACTGAACACCAAAGTTAACACGTCATATTTTACACATGCAGTCTCAAATATTTCCTCTTTTAGACAGATAAAAGTAGATGCTAGTTACAAAAGAATGTAGGAGAGCTCCTCCAAACTTGCAAGAATCATCAGTAAAAGGGCAAAAGCGTTTGTCTGCGTACTTCAACAGTACAAGCCCTTCCGTTTGCATATTTATGGGGTCCATGGATATTTATAATAAGCAAACCCCACATATATGTGGTAGGAACATACTCACAGAGTACTGGATATTTCTCTTCCAATTATGTAAGTGGTGATACTTCACCAATTATCTACATGGATACAGCATGACAGACAGCATTACTTGGTATAATTTACATGCAACTTTTAGACCACTTTGTTTTTTGACTATTCATGATTCATTAAAAAAAAATCATTTCTCTACATGTAAAACATACAATAATGACATTATGATCCTACATATCATCAGATAACATAAGAAAGACCATCCAATTACCATGCAATATCCAGCCCACATCCTGTGAATACATCCAAAGAGATTAAAATATCAATGATATTTTGCTAGAAGTACCTGTTCCTCAAAATACGTTAACTCATTTTCTTCAGATGGAACATGCTCTAGAATATGCCTAACCGGATCAAAATCCTGCACATGATGATGCCCAACAACCTTTTAATAAATCAGCTCAACATTAGCTTGGTGCATAAGCATTCAGCCATATTCTAAGAAAAGGAGATGAAATTGAAAAGTTCTGTAAGAGTGTGGAGGGCAAAAAACAAATTTTTAAAAACGAACATTATATCAAACATCTGAAAAGTACAGCAAAATCATGTTGTATGGTGGCTCATCCACCAAATCAAGAAAGCAAAGAAAAGAAGAAAATCATAAACAAGTAGCCAGAACCAGCTGAATATCATTATCAGTCAAGGAAATTCCCCCAAAAGTTCCAAGCATGAAACTGAAAAGTAGAGAGTAAAGCTACCCATCCCAGAAGAATTTTCTCCAGTTTAACTGATTCTTGAAAGTAATAGCATTAATCTCCAACCAAGTTCTGAATAAGACAGCAGAAATGGCACATTCCCAAAAAAGTCTTAAAAAATATTTCTTTTCCACAAAACCCATAAAAAAGATAGTTGTAAAATATTTATGCTCTAACATTCTCATAGTTCGAGACAAATACAGGTAGTATTGTCCAAAAAATCCATATGATCAGAGTTGCATGTAATCCTTCCTAAGTTGCAGAATCAGCACCTACAAAGCAACTTGCCCAGAATAATAAAAATATTCTTTTGCTCACTAATGTCACCATGTGTAGCTTGGTGTCATGTAGAATTATACAAAAGCATACATTGCATTACCTCCTCAAAAGGTTGTCTGTCAAATAAAGAGCTATCATAAAGGCCATGCAATTCTCAACATGAGCAGTCATTAGCATGGTAATTTTACGGTCACACAAGTTTGGATAAATACTCCCAGTTATGGCATCTTATTTAATATCTTATTTCTTACTTGCAAATAGAAAGGACTTGTTGGAAATGATCTATAAAGAGCATCACTTCTAGCTCTCCAAAGTACCCCTTCCCCCTGGATTTCATAATATCAGAACCACTGTAACTGGAAAAGATTGAGACAGACATCTCTCCCTGTGGCTAGACAATGAGTGATTCAGAGACTCCACTGTATTTACACAAACAAGGCTATGTTCCACATGATTTGTGTCCAAAAAAACATAAATTTGCTCATTTCTCTCAATTAGTCAATTGCGAGCCTTTTTATATTTTTTTCCCCACAATTTGATAAATAACAGCCAGCATCAAAGGCTACTCAACCAGTTAAGAGGCTGCATATTGTGTTGGTATGTCAATGTTTGACCTTTATTATCTAATAGGTTTCTCTCTTGATGTTATCAAGTATTGAAAGCAAAAGGAAGATTCTCTTTTCATCAGTATTATCAATACGCCAACTTCACCATTAACCACTCATGTCTACTCATCACAAATTGAGCCAACACAAACATCAAAGCTAGATAAAAAAAGCTAAACCAATATCCAATTGGTTCAAGAGCAAAGGACCATGAAATAATCATGGGCATTTGAGTACCATGTTGATGGTGTCATATGGGAGGCGTTTTTATCTCAAAAAGAGTTATCCAAACTTACAATCCTTAAAATAACCTCACCATTTGATTTGACAAATTGATTAAGTCTACAAACATCTGCTAGTGCTCGCACATGTGTGTGTGGAAGGAGGTGTGAGAGGCAGATTTTAAATGAGAAAGTTATTGCAATTTACTCTGTGCATAAAATACTCTGCAAGTTTGCTTTAAAAAGTGATGGACAAGGAAACAGAAAGAAAACAAACAATCAATGTGCTTGTCAGTGGTTGGAGATGTGAAAAATTTTGAAGCTTAGGAACTCAAAGTTTCACAAGTTAAACTCTTTTGTATGATATGTTTTTTTAACTTTTCAATTCTTTAAGCAGTTTAATGGTGTAACATGGATCTTCTAGAGGTGAAGTTGCCATTGCTGCAAGAAATTCACTTTTTTTTCCTTCCAATTGTGCTTTTCTTAATTAAAGTCATTTAATTATTTACTTGCAAATATCTTGGGACATTAGACTAATAGAAAAGAGACTGATGATAGATATATGGAAAAAATTCCAAAAGGCAAATTAAAAAAAAAAATTGAAGGCACGTCATGAAGATGCGGAGAAAGTAGGAAAATAGCTAGTGCAGTTCTACCAATAAGTCTTGCTACAAATAGACTAGCAGCATTTTCTGACAAATATACCATGTTCATAAAAACATTATTGACATGCTACATAGAAAAAGAAAAAAAATTAAAGCAAGTAGAAACCTCTTCATAGAAGTCTTCTTCAAGCTCTTCCACCATGTGACCTTGTGGTATGCTTCCATATATTGATCGTAGTTCTTCAGAGCTTGAAGGAAGATTAAACCGCTGATACGGAGGCATTCCTGCAAGCACGCGAGCAACAGCAGCTGCGGCAGCGGCTCGAGCTGGAACCTGAAAGGGAAATAAGAATTAAAATCTGCCTAACTAATCTCCACAACACTGTGTATGAGAGTCACACCAACAAAGAGTTAAAAACATCCTTAAGCATGAACTTGTATGACTTTTAAGAATTTGAATGAAAGATCTCCTCGTAAACAGTGAGGATGAGTTAATTCCAGAGACTGCTACTAAATTTGTTCTGTGAAATTATTGTTTGTGTAAGCAGTTCAAGGGATGGTGAGCCAATCACTCACAGAAGTGATATTTTACAGCTAGCTCAAGATTGAACCAAAGAAACCTCTTGCTGGTGCTGTGGTACTAAAGCTCAGAAACTGAACACATTCATGTTTCAGAGATTCAACTCTTGATAATATTTTCAATTATATTTTTGAACGGAAACACAGCTTTCAATGCATAGCTTATGATGAGAGCTACTGGATGGGTGTTTGCATCGTATATTGAGCAACTGTTGATGAAAAAAAATTCAGATTTTTTTATCAATTCACCACCGGAGTTCAGCGAGAAAGAAAGAGAATTTGAAAGACACGAAGAGAGCTAGAAAAAGAAATAGATCTTTACAAACTCTCCTAAAGTGAACCTATAAAGAAAAACAAGAAACCAATAAGCATGAAAGAAACAAATAACCAGAGTATCATCAACAAATTATTGCTCCTTGTTCCAAAGATCTGAAGACTTTATATTAGGCTCCTTGAATTAGTCAGAAATAAGCTAGAGGAATCAAAGCAACCCCACTGCTGTAATCAGTACACAAGTGAGTACATCTCCATGTTCATACTTCAACAAAACATATAAGCATCCAACCAATCCCCTTCATTGTAGATATGCTCCCACAGCATTGAAGTAAAAATGGTAAAAGTGCCAATCCATTCAGCTTCCCTTTTATAAAAGAAAATCCTACTGATCAACCTTTTTTCCGAGATTGTCAACAGTTAAAATCCCACACACCAGTTCCTAAAAGAACAAAAAGAGAAGGGAAAAGGATCAACCTTAGAAGGAACAACCACCTTCCAAATAGGTTCAACAAAAGATAGTGCTATCAACTGCACCTTCCCCATCAAAAAAAAAAAGAAAAATAAAAAACTCCTCCAATAACAGCATGATTAATGCAACCCTTTCAAGACTACCTCCAATAAAAACAATCTTTCTTCAAAAATCTCCAAACCATGTCAACAAAACGAGCATTTATTCCAAATTCCATATTCCAATCTTGGCATTTCGAATAAACAGAACTCCCACAGACAACACTAACACCTTTAGAATTAACTAACGCATTCACATCCCTAACTAGCAAGGAGACCTGAAAACTACTCCGATCCTAAGTAACAAGAAAACCGTAGAATTACTCCTATACTAGCGACATGTCCCACCAAGAATCAAGTTAAAAAGAGCAACATTTCCGCTACGAGCGGCACAAAATTCAGCCATTTCTGATAAATCTCTGTTACGCACACCATCACCCTTCCTCACCTCATTCGAGTTCCAACCACCCAAAAAAAATTGGAAGTTCAAGAGTTTCATTGCATTGTTACGGTTCACGAATCACTATTAAATTAAAAAAACATTGAATTTAAATTTTCGAAATAGTAATGATCAAAATAACAAATACAAAAGGCATCAATTTCAAAAACAAAATGGATACCTCAGGTCGATCAATAGTTTGAGGCAAGAGACCGAGAGATCTAGCAGAACGAACAGAACTCAAAATCCTCTCACCAACTTTAGACAAATCCATTCCGCCACTGCTTCCTCCTCCTCCTACTCCTTGTAACAATAAAAACGGAACCAAAAAGAATAATCTGGAGCGCTCAAATCCAAAACCGACACCGTCTTCTCCTAAATCAGCATTTAACAGAAAAGGATTCCCGAATACGCTACCGAATGGGAACAGATGCGGCTGCATTTCAACTCCAAACTCTGAGATCTAACCTCACTGCTGCTAATGCTACAGAAACAACACAACATTTTAATTAAACACTGAGTGTGTATTTATTTTCCTTGTTTCGATCGAGATCTGATACTTCCTAGTTTGGATCGAAGGGTGCGAGTTTTCTCGGGAGTGAATTTGGATTTCATGTTCTCTTATTTTATTTTTTACTGTTGTTATATGCTGTTATCATCTATTGTTTCTTTTGAAGACTTTTCGCAGGTGTGAATGCTGACTGACTTATGAAAAATCTCAGTACAGCTCTTTAATATTTGTTTTTTTTATGTATGCTTTTTTTTACATATATATATAAATATTTTTAAAATTTTATTTTTAACATTATTAAATCAAAATAATTTAAAATCAATAAAAAAAATTTAAATAAAAAAATCTTCAAATAAATTTTAAAACGTAAAAATAAACAAGTCTTTAATTCATGATTGTCAAAATCATGATTTTGACACGAATCAGAAATTGCTTTTGAACTCAAATCGTAAAATCATACTTAAAATTTACTATACAAAAATTATAAAATCATAACTAAAATTGTGTATGTAAAAAAATCATAAATAAAATATTTTTGAATACAATATAATATAATTATGGTCATAAAATTTTATTAATTATGGTTTATACATTTTTAAAAAAATAAAAATACATAACAATTATATCATTATATTAGCATTTAAAAAATATTGATATTTTTATTTTAAAAACTTGGAGAGAGAGGGGGTGCCTAGCTTGAAGAGGGGGGGAGGGGCACAAGGCTAGTCAGCTAGGTGAAGGGGGAGGGGGTTAGGGACAGGCAACCAACTAGGTGCAGTCTCTCTAAAGAGCGGCAAAAGGGATGAATTTTTGGCAAAATGGGTAGAATCATAATTACAATCCGATCTGATTTTTACGGGGTTTGATTTTTTTACCCAATTTGACAAGTTTTATTGAGATAACTCATAAAATTATTTGATTTTACGAGTCAACTCACGAGTTTAACAACCACTTTAATCTTGTTTTTTTACATATTTAAATGGTGAGTATTCTATTTTAAAGTCTTTGTAATAAAAATTATATTAGAATTTTATTTTCAATATTATAACTTAAAAAAAAACATAAATTTATCTACCATGTAATAGGATAACTCTTCAACTATCCTATATAATTGCACTGCTAAACATAATTTAGGTTATATTTAGTATTTCAATACAAGGTATCAACTATTGATATAAAAATGCAATCACAGATTTAAATGAAAAATATAGAAAACAAGACCATCACCTAGTTTTTAAGTAAACTAAAAATCATAAAATATACATTAGTTACATACATTTAAATAAAGGTTTGGTATATTTAAGGAAAAATAAACATTGCCCTTGTTGCATCTTTTTCAATGAAATATTATTACGGCTATATTTTTTTTCTCAAATAAAATTTATGTATTTAATTCAATGTCTAAATTATTCCTAATTTATTCGCAAGTTATTTAGTATTGATTGATCTTCATCTAAGTTAACATCAAATCTTAAATCAGAAGCCTTATAACTCAATAATTTTTTTATTTATTTTTATTAAAAAAAAAAACATCATGTTAGCTATGTCATTTTTTAGAACTATAAGACTTATCGACCTAGCCATTAAAATCAAGTTTAATAGAAACATTATCAATCAACAAAAACTCTTTAACGCATTTATTAACTAGTTTTAAGAAGAAGAAAAATATTATATTTGATCTATGTCTATCCTTGAAACTGTAAGACTTGTTGACATAGTCATTTAAGAAAGCTTAAATAAAACTTGATGAAAACTAGTCGATGCATTTTAGAACTCATTTTAAAGTTAAAATAATCATGTCCTCTGCAATTAGGAAACTCGTTTATCTAATAATTTAAATAAACTTCAATAAAACTTGACAATAACTTGAAGAAAACTCATTGATGAATTTTTTAACTTTTTTTGGAGTTAAAAAAAAATTGTTTTTATTCTAAATTCTATAACTTTAGATATAGGTTGAAAATCAAAATATGGTCTAGTTACAATGAACTTTTGATAAATCTAGACTTTTTCATTTTATGCTATGTTTTGAACTTTAAAATGACATGACTGGATTTTGGTTTCTTCATAAAAATTTGAAGTTTGTGTTATAACTTTTTAGCAAAAACAAATAGCATTTTGAAGCCAAGGTTGATAGCTTTACTTAGAATCCAAAATTAAACAATGATTTTGTTTGACTACATCTTATTGTCTCTTTCAAATTAAACATCTTTTGATATATATTCTTTTTCCTTTAGGTTGTCTCCTATACTAGGTTTTGAAACTGTTGTTTTTTATGGCTCAATTTTGAAATAAATAATAAAGAGATGAAAAGAATGTGTTTTGACTTTATCTACGCCAGGTTGTAAAAACTCTTTAGGTTAAGTTTACGATATAAAAGATCAAAGACGAAGGATAAAGACATGAAATTACTAAACATACAAACGACATGAATTGTTAAATCAAAATTTTGAATCAAATTGAAATTTTATTTTTTAAAAAAATCAATCCATTACAAAACAACACATCAGCTAAATGATAGAATAAAAAAACATTACAAGAGAGAATACAAAGGTTTGTGTTTAAAGGCAGTAAAAGAAAAATAAATAAAGAGATGATGTTGATGATAGAAGACAAGAAATGAAATTGGGCGAAGAAGAACCCTAAACAAATATACTCTTTACATTATCAACATAAAAATAAAAAAGGAGGTGAATTCACTATTTACCATTTTATATGATATTGCTTACCCCTGTATATGGCATTACTCGTTTGAATAACTTTTTTTTTAATTTGTTAATTTCATCATTAAGCATTGTGATTATTAAGAACTAATCAACATAATTTTTTTTATTTGATTTCTATGTGGTTATCTTAGTCTTATGATCTAAAACACAAATTTGATGAGTTAATGCAACTCATCTTTATTTGTTTAAAAAAAATATTTTTTTTTAAATTATCCTTTAATACAAGGATGATTTTAAATTGAGCTTTATATTAATTTTTTTATTTGTTTTTTGTTTAGTTATCCTAGCTTTATAATCATGGTAAGAGATTGGGTAAGTTAACCTAGGTTGTCTAGGGTTGATCTAATATCTCATTATTTTGATATTAAATCCAACCTTTACCCATGATAATATTTTAAAAAATATGTCATCTTGAACTTTTTTAGTCAAACTATGATTATAACAATTATTTTGGTTATCTCTATGCCCATTAAGTTAATTGAGTCAACCCTAAATGGTTTAATTTGATAAAATAGTTTCATGATCTGTTTATACAAAGCTATTGTGGTATAAAAAAAAATTATGATATCTAGTTGATCCTCGATTTTGCCAAAAAAGCTGAATTACCATGCTCATTCCATAATTTTTATTTTATTTTTTTTTAACTTGCAACCATGTTTTGATTTGATCTCTATTCCATCGAGTGATTGAATGTTTAGGTTTTAATTAAACTTTGCAACAATGATTAAATATGATATTTGTATTTTTTTTTAAATAACAACATTTAATATTAAGTCATGTTTGGTACCGCGTTTCAAAAATGTTTTTGAAAATAAATGATTTTATTTTTATTTTTATTGTTCACTTTATTTTTATATATATATTTTTGTAGAAAAATACAAAAGATAATTGTGTATTATGATTAACACGTTGTTTTTCCCTTGATGTTCAACTGTACACATACTACTATATATGTAGTATTTACAATGCTGTGAAACAGCTGAATTGAATTGCTTTTACAGCTGAATTGAATTGCATGAATTGAATTGCTTTTAAATGTCTAACGCTTTTAACTCTTCATTGGCAGCGGCTTCGTTACATCTGTTGCTGAGTCATCTTCAAATGTTGTTCCCGTTTCAATTGCTTGATCTGACATAGCAGCAGCTACGTGATCTTCAACACGCCCCCTCAATCTGGAGGGTAGGTCACGAACATTCAGATTGAATAAAACTTGCTTGAATTTGTTTGATGGTAGTGGTTTCGTAAGGGCATCTGCTAATTGATCTTTGCTGGAGATAAATTTGACCGCGAGGTCTTTGCTGCAGATTTTATCGCGAACGAAATGAAAGTCAATTTCAATATGCTTGGTCCGGGCATGAAATTTGGGGTTGGAAGTGAGGTAAATAGCTCCAATATTATCACACCACAAGGTGGGGTTGTGTTGTGGTGATAGGCCAAGTTCAGTAAGAATTGACTGAAACCAACTTAGTTCAGCAGCAGTATTCGCAAGTGCTTTGTATTCAGCCTCAGTGCTGTTGCGTGCTACTGTTGGTTGTTGTTTGCAGCTTCAAGAAATCAGGTTTGAACCCATGTATATGCAGTATGCACCAACCGATCGACGATCATCTAAGTCTGTAGCCCAATCCGAATCAGAAAATGCGTGCAAGGTTAAATCAGCACATGCACTGATGTACAAACCAGTGGAGAAGGAATGTTTGAGATAACGTAATATACGTTTCACAGCTAGCCAGTGGGTGTCCAGTGGGTTGTGCATAAATTTGCTGACTTTGTGGACAGCAAAAGCCAAGTCAGGTCTCGTGAAAGCTAAGTATTGCAAGCTTCCCACAACACTTCGATAGAGGTGCACATCGTCAAATGGAGTGCCTTCACTAGAGTTGAGTCTGCAAGTAGATGCCATTGGAGTGGTGCAAGGCTTGGCATGTTCCATTTTAGTTCTGTGAAGTAAGTCAGCAATGTATTTACGCTGAGTGAGATATATTCCATTTGTGCACCAAAGTGCTTCGATACCCAGAAAATAGTGCAGACTGCCGAGATCCTTGACAACAAAAGAAGCTTGTAGTGCGCTGATAATACTTTGGATGACAGATGTATTGGAACCAGTGATCAATATGTCATCAACGTAGATGAGGATGTAGAGAACATAATTAACTTGCTGCAAAACAAAGAGAGAAGTGTCTGCCTTGCTTTCTTTGAAGCCCAAGGCCTGAAGTTTAGTTGACAGTTTTGCGAACCAAGAGCGAGGAGCTTGACGTAAACCATAAAGAGACTTGTGAAGTTTACATACATGCTGAGGATACTGAGGATGAATGTAACCTTGTGGTTGAAGTATAAATACAGTTTCATCGAGGTCACCATGTAAGAACGCATTTTGCACATCTAATTGCTTGATTGGCCACTTATATGTTACTGCAAGAGAAATAACTAATCGAATGGTAGCATGCTTTATGACCGGACTGAAGGTTTCTGAAAAATCAATCCCCTCTTGTTGGTGAAACCCTTTAGCCACTAAACGAGCTTTATACCTTTTGATAGTGCCATCTGCTTTCTTTTTTATTTTATAAATCCATCGGCAGCCTACAATATTTGCATGTGTAAGAGGCATGACTAATGACGAAGTTCCATTCTTTAGTAATGCTGAGAATTCTGCATCCATGGCTTCACGCCACTATAGGGATTTGGATGCTTGAGTGAAAGATGTTGGTTCTGTCTCGATGGGAACAACAGTGGACATAAATGCTTGAGGCAGGGGATAACGCACAAAGTTGTCACTGGACTGATGAGAGCTCTTGGACCTTGTGACCATTGGATGAGTATTCTGAATAGCTGTGTGTGTATCATCAGAGGGTATTTGATCCGTGGGAAGAGTATTAGGTGGACTTGCTGATGTGGTTGCTTGAGGTGACGCTGCTCCTGTGACGGTTGTGGAAGGCCCGTGAGTTGTATCTGCAAAAATCAAAACAGAGGAGGCAGGTGGTGTATATGTAGAGAAATGATTAGGATGCAAATCAGGTGGATTGGGATTGGCTGGCAGAGTAATGTGTTGGGGAAGAGACACGGACTGAGAAGAGCAGGGGTTTTTATTTGACAAGTTCTTTTGTTTGGAATAAGGGTAAAATGTTTCATCAAAGATAACATTGCGAGACACAAAATTTTTTCCCGTAGAGAGATCAAGACATTTGTACCCTTGATGACAAATGTCATAGCCAATGAAAATGCACGTCTTAGATCTAAAATTCAATTTGTTTTTGTTGTATGGTCGTAGATTTGGCCAACAGGCACAACCAAACACACGCATAAACAGATAGTCGGGTTTTTTTATTATAAAGTATTTCAAATGGAGACTTTTGGTTCAAAACAGGTGTGGGAAGTCTATTTATGATATATGTTGCGGTTTGAAATGCATCTTCCCAATATATCATAGGTAAATTAGAGTGGGCTAATAGACTTAAACCAACTTCGACGATGTGTCGGTGTTTGCGCTCAATAGAACAATTTTGTTGGTGAGTATGAGGACAAGCTAGACGATGATTGATTCCTATTTTATGAAGGTAGGTGTTTAGGCGACGATATTCCCCACCCCAATCAGACTGAATGGCTTTGATTTTCCTATCAAATTGTTTTTCAACATATGTTTGAAAATTTAAAAAGACATTTTCAATATCAGATTTTAGTTTGATAGGAAATAACCAAAGAAATTTAGAGTAGTCATCAAGAAAGCTAACATAATATTTTGCACCACTTGTGGATAAGACAGATGCAGGTCCCCATACGTCAGTAAAAATTAAATCTAATGGGTGCAATGAAACAAAATTAGACTTCTTAAACGGCAAAGAATGACTTTTGCCCATTTGACATTCAGGACACACATGACTTGTTTTATTTTTCTCTACGAGAAACGAAAGACTAGTTAAAACTTTATTAAGAACAGGTTTGGACGCATGGCATTCGGAACGAACACTAGAAAGAGCTTGTGGAAGGCTGGATTTGTGAGTGAATTGATAGAGGCTATCATGAAGATAACCTCGATGCAGGACCTTCCCCGAGTAATCCTTCACAAGAAAGTAAAACGAGTGAAATTCAAAATAGACATTGTTATTAACACAAAACTGGTGTATAGACAGTAAATTTTTCCGTATATCAGGAATAAGGAGAACATGATTTAGAACAAAGGTAGATGAGGGAGTGTAAATAATTGAGGACCAGATTTGGAGATTTGCAAACCTTGACCATTTCCAATTTGTACATGATATGCTCCATCATAATCTGATTTCTGTAGAGATAAATGAGCAACGTCATTTGTGAAGTGATGAGTGGCCCATGTATCGGCTGTCCATGTAGTGTCACAGGACTGATTGGATCCATGTTTGATAACTACCAATCCATTTTTGGTTTGTAGGGGATGTGCATCCTGATACGTTAAGTCAAAACGATAGTAGCATTTCTTAGCAAGATGACCATATTTGTTACAGATTTGACACACATTTGCGGGTTGTTGGGGATTCCTGTTGCTGGAATTATAGCCACCACGATGGCTACGCCCCCTTTCACGGAACCCACCTCGCATGGGATAGAAGTTCTGGCGTTGTGCAAAATTTACAGATGGTGGAGAAATGGCAGGTGTTAACTGGTGCCGAGACAGACGAGCTTCAGATATGAGTAATAGAGAATTGAGTTCTTCTAGTGAAATGGCATCAGGTCGTGCTAAGATAGATGCAACCAAGCTGTCATATTCATGGTTGAGACCTGCAAGTATATACGTAAGAATATCATCATGATCAAGTGGATTTCCAGCAACAGCTAATTCATCTGTGAGACGTTTGATGGAGTTGAAGTATTATGTGGTTGTCTGATTGCCCTCAGTTGCAATGGCAGGTTGCGTGCGTATTTGCAGAGTTCTTGTACGGGATCGAGAGGAGAAGGTGTCTTCCAATGCATACCAAACATCTTTGGAAGTTGTATAATTGACCACTTGAGCAAGTATGGGTTCTGATAAGGAGGTCATGAGGGTGCTGAGAATGAGATTATCTTGACGAACCCAATGAGAGTAGGCTGGGTTAATACATTCAGAAATAGCAGAAGATTCTGGGTGGGTGACAGAAATGAGTTTAGGTGGTTTGATATTACTACCATCAAGGTAGCCGAACAAGTCTTGACCTTTGAAATATGGAATAAGTTGCGCTTTCCAGAGGAGAAAATTATCATGGTTGAGTTTTACTGTGGTGACAGAAGGCATTGAGAGAATAGAGGGGGGTAGGGTGTTGATAGAAGAAGATTTTGAGGAAGCCATAGACGTTAGTCTTTTGGAGGCTCTGATACCATGTAGAAAAATACAAGAGATAATTGTGTATTATGATTAACACGTTGTTTTTCCCTTGATGTTCAACTGTATACATTCTACTATATATGTAGTATTTACAATGCTGTGAAACAGCTGAATTGAATTGCTTTTACAACTAAATTGAATTGCATGAATTGAATTGCTTTTAAATGTCTAACGCTTTTAACTCTTCATTGGCAGCGGCTTCGTTACATCTGTTGCTGAGTCATCTTCAATTGCTGTTTTCGTTTTAATTGCTTGATCTGACATGGCAGCAACTACGTGATCTTCAACAATTTTCAGGTCATTTTCATATGCTGGTGTCAAAAATAATTTTTTTTAAATAAAAATATTATTTTGATGCATTTCCGAACATAAAATATTTTTAAAAATAATCCTAATCACGCTCTTAAATAATACGACATGGAAGATAACTATTAACACACAACTTCATTATCACACAACAGATCCTCTCTCTTCTCTCTCATGCTCTATTTATCAAGCACAAATCTAGAAGAAGAAAAACCTGAACAATTTTTCTTATGAACCAAATTATATGCAATTAGAGAGTTAATGTCATTCTTATAAATTATATGCAATTAGAGAATTAATGTCATTCTTATTAGAAACACAACACTATTTGATCACCGCTTTGCCATGAGAAATATATTTTCTTCTTCAAAAACAATTATACAAGTAGGATTTTCCTATGTATTCTTGTAAATGAAAAACTTGTCAAGTGTAAATTGAAAAGTCTATGTATTCATGCAATCAAATAAATCAAGAATTCCATGTGCTAATAAACAAGAAAAAAATTACTAAAGATAAACTAGAAAAAAATATAGATCAAATTATAGAAAAAGATAAAAATTTCATAGGAGAAGTGTACTCTTCAGATTTCAAGTATTGATTTTGTGGCTAATATTTAATTGTTTTTGTTTTTATTATAATAAGATATATACATTTCAATTAATCCTATATATTTTGAAGTTAATGATTACATAAATTTTTAATAATTATTATATTAATAATTACATGATTTGAAACTAAAATTATAAAAAAATAAATTTTTTAATCTCAAACCCCGTATTATCGGGTGACCTGATAGATTTTTTGAAAATCAACTGTTTTTGTTCTTGTAATAGGACGACTTCCTCAACTGAAATAAAGTCTTGTTTTATAATCTAGGCAAATCACTGTATCTGTTTTGGGTATGATTCTTTAGTGGTGCGGTGTCGTATTATCTTGAAGCTTCACTTGAATATTTTAGCTGATACTGTTCAAATAAGTGTAAGATCGTGTGGAATGTTGCTGCCTCCATCGACGTCGTTTTGTGGTTATAATAAAACCTTCACGTTATACAGGGTTTTTTGGCTGCCTCTGTCAACATTCGTTAACAGTAGATGTTAACGGCTTTGTTTGGCTACTGAGGGAGATGATAGAGTGGGCATCGGTCCAAGTTTGATGGCTGTGAGAGAAAAAGACAAAAGGCTTGCTGCCGTGAGAAGAGCTGGGTTATGGGTGCTGGCAGTTGTGTAGGAGATAGAGTAGAAGAGGATGGAAAATATCGGGGGCCAAGTATTTTTTTTTCCTTTTTCTCGTTTATTATTTTTTTTCTTTTTGTTTATATTATATTGTATTGCATTTTGAAAAGAAAAGTCCTTTTAGTTATCTTTAGATTTTATAAATATAATAATAATTTATTTGTGTCAACTTTTAAGGATGTAAAATGTTATTTATCTTTAAATTTCAGTTTTAAAAGTATAATATTAAAAAACTAACTTGCAAACATACTGGGTTAATGGTTGTTTTATAAAAAAAATTATTTTAATTGTTTTTTAATACACACACACACATACACACTCCTTACCTAAACATAAAACTAATTGCAAGACTTTTGGGGAGTTAATTCACAGGATAAAAAAATTAAAAAAATAATTATAATCTAAACATAAAAGTAAATGCTACAGCAATTCAATTATAGATATTACATATTAGAGATAACAGGCAACACTAAAATTGCACAAAGCTATGAATGGACATGTGAATTTCATTTCAGCTCACATATAAACCAAAGGCTATTAATAAGCACAGCCAACATCATTGTGTTTTTTGAAAATATTTTTTATTTTAAAAATATATTAAAATAATATTTTTGATGTTATTATATAAAAATAAATTTAAAACATCAAAAAAATTAATTTAATTTAAAATAAAATAAATATTTTTTTTTCATTTTTTTTTAATTTTTAAAATACTATTAAAAACAACACCTAAATCTTTCTCGCAACCGCTCCGTTAGTATTAAGGATATGTTTGATATTACTTTTGTTTTTGTGGTCGAGATTTTTTTTTTATGAAAATCACTTTTAGTCGCGATTCATCATAATTTTTGAAGTATTTGGTTAAAACTGTTATTGTAGTTAAGTTTGAAATAAATAAAAAGTAGTTTCATGTGTTTAATTACCAAGTTTTTCATATTGTTTTCAGTTTGTAAAATTATTTTAAAGAGCATACACACACACACACACATGTGTGTGTGTGTGTATACATTTAAATATTGTATTAATAATCATAATTTCATAAGGTAATGAATAATTTATGTAAATTAGACACTTCTTTTTATTCTCCCATCAAACTATCTGTAATTTCATCACGAACTAAATTCATACGCAAAGATCTCCACGATCCCTAAATATTTGACCAAGGAATAACATATGATAAAATATCATCTGAAATAAAATTAAGATTGCGAGACAAAAATTATATAGTAATATTTTTAATATATTTATTTATATTTTAATTAAGTTTTTATATTCTTGTATTATTTTAATATTAAAAAATATAATAAATAAATAATAATTTTTTCATCCCCCTTTACCTTTCCAGCCCTGGCCTTCCCTCCCCTCTCTCAAAACTTCTTTCTTTACAGTGCCCCCTCCTTCAAAACTTCTCCTTTTCGTGCCCATTTGGTTCTGTGGTGCAAGCCACGTTTCAAAAAAAGCTATCTTTGACGACACATGAGCGTTTGGTATTGCAAGAAGTAGGAACCAAACCCATGATTTTAGTTCCTATGGCCCATATGAACGCGTTCCAACCCCTGGTTTCAAAAGAAGTAGCTTCAAATAGCTTTTTTATTTCACTGTTTTATTCCATTGACAAAAAGCTAGCCATGAATCTTTTTTTTAACTTCTCCCCTGCTCAAACCCATCCTTATATATATATAATTTTTATCTCGCAATCCTAATTTTATTTTAGATGATATTTTACTATTTTTCCGGTATCACAGAGGCCTTCACGTATATATTTAGTTCGTGATAAAATTATAAGTAGCTTGATGGAATAATAAAAACAAGTGTCTAATTTACTTGAATTATTAATTATATTTTATTATTAAATATTTAAAAAACAAAATATATACGTGTGTGTTCTTTAAAGTAATTTCACAAGTTGATAGCAATATGAAAAACATGATAATCAAACACACAAAATTATTTTTTTTCAACCTCAAATTCAACCACAGTTTTAACCAAATACTTCACTGCTTATTTTGAACCGCAGTAAAAACGTTTTTTATGAAATTGTTTTTTTTTAACCTCAACCACAATAGCAACCGCAATACCAAACACGCCCTTCATCTCCCTCTCTCCAGAATCAACCCCCCTAAAAAAAACTTGTCCATCTCTTTCTTTCCAGAACCAAACCACCCCCCCTCCCCCTCTCTTCGAAACCACCCCCCCTCCCTCTCAAAACTTGTCCATCTTCCTCTCTTTAGAACCAAACCTTTTTAGTAACGAGATCCTTGTCAGTATTTTTTTCCCCTCAACTTCTCTTCTATTTAGTCATTACTAGTATGAGTGATGATCAATTGTAGTAAAGAAATGATCAATTCAAGGGTTTGTTTGGGAATTTTGGAATCAGTTTATTTGACTGTGTTTTTGCCCGTGCATTAATGATTTGAGAAGCAGTAAAATCATGATTTTTCTGCCTTTTCAAATAAGCAGTTTTGATTGATTATTATGGCAGGTCTCACAACAAATTAAATTGTTTTTTTATGATTACCAAACACGTGTGAAATACCAAACAACTTCTAAGCCACTGCCTACATAAACTTTTCTCATTGTCTTTTCCTGTGAGACCTTTGCGTCTCTATACACCTAAAAATCAATTGCATACTTGTTTAAAGATAAGTTATGAAGTAAAAAAAAAAAAAATTTGATAATTTTTTTTTTTATAAAAAAAACATGTAAAATCAAAAGCAATCTTACTTCCAAACACAATATAAAATCTACACTCGACTTAAAATTTTAAAATATTTTCAAACATAAACTTATAATCATGGGCAAATCATTCAACTAAGAGTATGTATGATATTGTGATGGTAAATATTTTTTATTTTAAAATATATTTTTGATATTATTACATTAAAAATATGAAAAATCAATTTAAAGTAAAAAAAAATTCTCTAAAAAACAGTTTTAAAATGAAAAAACAATCAGAAGTTGAGTTACTTGATTTGAAGGATAAGATCAGATACTTAACAATTTTTTGATATTGCATTTTAAAAAATATTAAATTAATTTTATTTTTATCTGTTATTTTAAATTATGTTAAGCACGTGGAATCTAATCAAAGGAAAACCCCCAAATAGAAGGAACATTTTTATTCCAAACAGAAACGACAGTAGTCCGAGCTGAGTTGATAAAAAAGCAAAACAGTAGACAGGTGGCATCCATAAATCGTCACCACTTTTTTGTTGCCTTGTCAATTAATGCTTAATAATTAATCTAGAACAAATTATAACCTAGTCTTCTTACTTTTATTTAACTAACAAGTTGATCCTTCTGGTTTTAAATTATTGATTAATCATTTGACTATTTTGATTTCAAGCTGTGAAGCAGGGAACAAAATCCAGAAGAAAAACGGTGCCAAACTCTGTATTTCCTTTGCAAGAAATAAGGAGCCATTTGTTTTCAAAATAGTTAATGCATGATGCATGCATGCATGTTATAGCCATCATACTCTAACATTCAACCAGGATCACATCAATAAAAAAGATATAGAGGGTGTTTGGGAGAGCTGTTGCTGTAGCTTTTGAAAGTGTGTTTCGTGCCGAAATACATTAAAATGATGTTTTTTTATTTTTTAAAAATCATTTTTGATATCAGCACATCAAAATGATCTAAAAACACTAACCGTATGTTTTTAAAATTCAAAAAAAAAAAAAAAAATTGGACCAAAAACACCCAAAAGCGCTTTTGGGTGGCTTCCCAAACACCCCCATAGCTTTCTATATCAAAAAAAAGACCATAGCAAAATGTACATTATATTTATCACATAATTATAACTATTATACCTTGAAATACCTAATATAGTTTGGTGTTAAATTTTATTTTAAATTTGTTTGTATTTTATTTCAATATTTTAAAAAATATTATATATTAAATAGCTGATAAATTCCATTTTATAAAAAAATATTTTTCAAATATAGATTAATTAATCAAGTGATATGAAAATATAGGGATATAGCAATTATAAAGGGACTGATTATTTGTGTTTCAAACATTTAGTGACTATTTTGATTTATCCTCTCCAAGTTCAACTGTTTTAACCAAAAAGAGAAACAGCACCACCATCATCGACACAGCCCGAACACACAGATCTCCATCTCAATCATTGCTTCTTTCCTTTCTCTTCTCTTCAACAGCAACCCTAAAATCCTCCAAATGACTCCAATTCCGTCGGAGAATGGCGTCGATGGAGATGACGAGCGAGAAGAAGACGAAGATGATGAAGAAGAAGCAGAAGAAGAAGAAGAAGAAGAAGAGGAAGATGGTGATGAAGAAGAAGAGGAGGAGGAGGAACCGAGACTCAAGTACCAAAGAATGGGAGGTAGCATACCTTCTCTTTTATCCAATGATGCGGCGTCGTGTATTGCTGTTGCCGAACGCATGATCGCTCTCGGCACTCTAGACGGCACCGTTCACATCCTCGATTTCCTCGGCAACCAGGTCAGACCTCCCTCCCTCTCTCCCTCCCCCCTCCCTCTCTCCCTCTCTCCCTCCCTCCCTCTCTATTATTCATTAATTTAAAATTTTTGCGTTTCAGGTTAAGGAATTTGCGGCACATACAGCGGCGGTTAATGATCTTAGCTTTGATATAGAAGGAGAGTATATAGGAAGTTGTTCAGACGATGGCACTGTTGTAATTAATAGTCTTTTCACTGACGAGAAGGTTTTGAAGTTTGAATATCATCGGCCGATGAAGGCAATTGCTTTAGACCCTGAGTATTCTAGAAAAATGTCAAAAAGATTTGTTGCTGGTGGTTTAGCTGGTCAGTTGTATCTTAACTCCAAGAAATGGCTGGGCTACCGTGACCAGGTATGTACGAGTATGGGTGTGGTGTAGGTGCTTGAGGGTCCGGATTTTGTTATTGAATGCTGTGAATTATTTCGTTTGATTAGGTTTTGCACTCTGGGGAAGGTCCGATTCATGCTGTGAGGTGGAGAACGAGTCTCATCGCGTGGGCTAATGATGCGGGTGTAAAAGTTTATGATGCTGCTAATGATCAAAGAATAACTTTTATTGAAAGACCACGAGGGAGTCCGCGTCCAGAGCTTTTGCTCCCGCATTTAGTTTGGCAGGTTAGTTAAATAGTTGCTCCATCAATTGATTGAAAAGTTTCAACTGTCGTTTTTGTCATTGTTAATAGATTTTTGAATGTTGCTGTCTTTGAAATATATGGCTTTGTGGCATTCCATCACGTTCAGGATGATACTCTCTTGGTTATTGGTTGGGGAATGTCTGTAAAAATAGCATCAATAAGAGCAAATCAGCAAAAGGGAGCAAATGGGACATACAGGGATGTTCCGGTGTCTCGTATGAACCAGGTGGATATTGTGGCTTCTTTTCAAACCAGCTATTATATTTCAGGAATTGCTCCATTTGGTGATTCTTTGGTTGTTCTAGCATTTATTCCCGTGGAAGAAGATGGAGAGAAGGAATTCAGTAGCACCATTTCATCAAGACAGGTACCTTCTCGTTCATAATATCTGGACTTTGTTTAAATATAAACTTTTGACCTACCTCTTGCTACTTTTGAAGTTAACTGATGTGAATTGAAAATGAATTTTTATATCTATTTATTATGAAATTAGGTGTTCACCTGTTCAGTTCCATGATAGCAGTAAAACATTTATTAGAGGAGTAAATTCAAAGTTAGTAATCTAATTATTGAAAATGCTAGCAATCTGAGCCCTTTTTTATGCCATAAAATTCTTTTCTTCCATGGCTCAAGGGTTATGCTCTTTTTGGCTCCTTCCTTTTCTCTTATGAAAATTATTGTTTTCAGGAAGAAACATATTATGTTTTCTATAGATACTGTATCACTTGAACTACTATTTTTCTTTCTTTCTTTTTGAATTGCTCTTGTTCTCCTCTGTTCCCAATCTTTGCTTTTCTATGCCTATCTCCACATTCATTGTCTTTCATTTATGTTTTTAGCATGTTTATGATTGGATGTTGATTAAAACAGGATTCTTCTCAGTGTGATTGAGCTCCTTTCTGCTAATATTTTTATTTTTAAGAGATGGAAATGAGTAGATCCTGTAGTTGCTGAACTATCTATTTTAATCAGGGCAACGCACAGAGACCAGAAGTACGAGTAGTTACATGGAATAATGATGAACTTGCAACAGATGCCCTACCTGTGCATGGTTTTGAGCATTACAAGGCGAAGGACTATTCCCTTGCTCATGCTCCTTTCTCAGGTTAACATATTGGGTTATTTGAAACTTATGGTCTTGTACTTGAGGACTGCATTTCAATAGCTTGATACTTTTTCCATGTGAATACAGGTAGCAGCTATGCTGGTGGTCAATGGGCTGCTGGTGATGAACCATTATACTATATCGTTTCCCCAAAGGATATGGTGATTGCAAAGCCTAGGTTATTATTGATTCTTTTAGCTTTTAAATAGTCATTTAATTTCTTTGCTTGAATTATGAACTCGCAGATATTTGTGGTTCAGATGGTGTTCAGAATTAATTTTAAAACACCTTCTAATTTGAAGAATAGGCTGCTTGGAGAATAATTCTCTTCTCTAGTGTATCAACACTGTTTTAAGTGCCAACTTCGTTCATTTAACACCACAAACTCACAATCACCCCTCCAAGTTGACACCTCATGGCATGAGAACTTCAAAAGCACGAACTTATCATGGACATTATGTATTAAGCATCTGAGTTTGCATTTATCAAAACAATTAAAGTTTTACACCTCTCCCCTATTCACCAGCCTGCACATGCATTTGTCTATGTATTCTCTATTGGTTTTCCAGAGAAATTAATTTATTTATCTCTGTTAGGGATGCTGAAGATCATATTGCATGGCTTCTAGAACATGGTTGGCATGAAAAAGCGTTAGCAGCAGTTGAAGCAGGCCAGGGTAGGAGTGAACTTGTTGATGAGGTATTTTGGTTTGGTTTGTTTATCTGGTATACAGCTTTAAAAGATGCACGCAGAGGTGTGCCATGTCATGTATCACATCCACCGCAGAAAACTTCTTTTATACTTAAAAATAAAGAACAGTATTCTTTCAGTTTATGGCTTTGAAGTTTCATGCTGCAGTTGCATGTAATGATCATTTTCCATTTTAGCAAAAAAGAAAAGAAAAGAAAAAGAAAGAGATAAAGAATAAATAAATAAAAAGAAAAGAAAAGGAGAGAAAAAGAATGCTCCTCCTTTGAGATCCATGTTATTTTAAATTAACGGCTCAACTTTTTATGCTATAACCACAGGTGGGATCCAGATATCTTGATCATTTGATCGTGGAAAGGAAATATGCTGAAGCTGCATCTTTGTGTTCCAAATTGCTGCGAGGGTCTGCTCCAGCATGGGAAAGGTAAGAAAAGCAACTATTTTGATATCTTCTCTGCATTCCTTGTTAGTACTGACCAGAGGCTTTCTTTTGCAGATGGGTTTTCCATTTTGCTCATTTGCGTCAGCTTCCTGTGTTGGTCCCTTACATGCCAACAGAAAACCCTAGACTTCGTGATACTGCTTATGAGGTTAGCAGAATGAAAATGTCTTCATGCAGTTCCTGTCATAATTTCTCTATTGTAATGGCCCATTATTGAGGATTCTTGTTTATTTTTGTTTCACAGGTTGCTCTAGTAGCTCTGGCTACAAATCCATCTTTTCATAAAGATCTCTTGTCAACTGTTAAATCTTGGCCACCTTTGATTTATTCAGCATTGCCTGTTATATCTGCTATAGAACCTCAGCTAAATACTTCTTCTATGACAGATGCACTCAAGGAGGTTAGTCAGAACTGGTGTGTGCTGTTTGATTTCTGAAATTTGATGGCACATATCACTAAACAGAACTCCTTTCTATATCAGGCACTAGCAGAGCTATATGTAATTGGTGGGCAATATGAGAAGGCCTTTTCACTTTTTGCTGATGTGAGTATTGTCTGGTACACCATTTTCATGGGAATCTGCACACAAAGAAAAGCACTGTTTGTCTGCTTAAAATAATTCAGGAAACAAGGTGTTGTGTTAATTTTATTTGACATATTTTTCTTATTTGTTTTCTTTGTTGGCTTTTTAACCTTTCAGCTCATGAAGCCAGAAATATTTGATTTCATTGAAAAACACAACTTACATGATACCGTACGTGAAAAGGTATGCTTGCAAGATAAGGTGAAATAGTTGCATGTTACGTGCCTTTTTGTGGTTTTCTTTCTCTTTTGCCATTGTTACCTGAGATCAGATTTGTATCCTCCATTTTAAAGCATCATCAGTTGGTCACAAATTTAAGGTGAAATAGTTTTCTCTTGTGCTTGTTCAAATTACAGGTTGTCCAACTGATGATGCTTGATTGCAAACGCACAGTTCCTCTCTTGATCCAGAACAAAGACTTAATTTCTCCACCTGAAGTTGTCTCACAACTGTTGACTGCCAGCAATAATTGTGATTCAAGATATTTCTTACATTTATATCTTCATGCATTATTTGAAGCAAATCCACATGCAGGAAAGGATTTTCATGATATGCAGGTATGGAGAAGGCTGACTGTATATTTATTTTTCTCCCTTTCTTTATCTATCTACAATTTGTTAAATTCAGGGGCAGTTCCTTCTGTATAGGTTTTGGTTTCTTTCACTAGTAGTAGTGGACAAGGTTATAATAATACTGTGACCCGAACATAGAAATACATTTACTCTCATTAAAGTGATTTTTATAACCAAACATTCCATGAAAATGTATTTTAGATGCCATGGATGCATGTAAGCTGCACACATCCATTCTCACAATATCATTGTTGTCTTAGCTGTTCTGTCTGCTAATTTGAATTTACCTGCCATCATGATCAAGTCACTTGTCTAAAAGAAGCCACTTGTTATGCCTTTTGCTTTTAAGCTTCAGTTTAGTATAGGTTATATTTTATTCTTTCTTACTCTATAAGATCCATTTTTAATTGCTGAGAGGAACCGTGACAGGGTTTTCTCCTGAATGATCCATCCTGTTCACCTTGATGACAATTATTTTGGTCACAACATTTGATTTTTAGCTGCTCAATTGATCATGTCTGGTTATTACCTGTGTGCGTGTCTCTCTAGTCTTCAATATATAATGATTGCTGTGAGCTTTATTTTCATTGTGACAGGTAGAGCTTTATGCAGATTATGATCTGAAAATGCTACTTCCTTTTCTCCGGAGCAGCCAACATTACACCCTTGAGAAGGTTTGAACAGTTAATAAATGGTCAATTATGATGTTTTAAGTCAATTTAGGTCAACTCTTCCTTTAATTATTAACTAATGAATTGATCAGTTGAGCTCTTACATCTCAGGCTTACGACATTTGTGTCAAAAGAGATCTTTTAAGAGAGCAAGTCTTCATACTTGGAAGAATGGGAAACTCAAAAAAGGCGCTAGCTATCATCATAAATAAATTAGGGGACATTGAAGAGGTATTTATCATATTTGGTTGAAACCATCAGATTTTTATATTTTATTTATTTTTCTGTTGGGAGTATTGGCAGAAATAAGAAAAGTATTATCGTGGGTGCAGGCTGTAGAATTTGTTACCATGCAGCACGATGATGAGCTTTGGGAAGAATTAATTAAGCAATGTCTCCACAAACCTGAAATGGTACATCTAAGATTTGATCTGCTGATTGCTGATATTCTTCAAACATCCTGTGGTTCAACATGTCCATATATTCATTGAGTTTCTTTCTCTTTTCTGCAACTTGGCAGGTGGGGGTATTGTTGGAGCACACTGTTGGCAATCTTGATCCTTTATACATTGTAAATATGGTGCCCAATGGCTTGGAAATACCTCGGTTAGCATGCCTGATAGCTTGTTTTGTTTAATTACTTGTTGAATCCTCCCCTGTTCTTAAATGAAAGTTTTACATTCTATTTAAAAAAAAAAACACAATGACAACGTTTAATAATCCAAGGTATTTGAAAGTAAATTAGCCGTGGCTTAGAATCCATGAGATTAGTTTGCAAATAACCATTTTTTGGAAGATATAAGAAGTGGTGTAATTGAAATCTGAATTTTATTTGTCTGAAGTTGGTCAACAAAAACAGCATGTGGGATACATGACTAAACTGCAAACACATTATTACTGTATCCTAGCGAACACCCATTCTAATAGACCCTCCTAATAAAATCCAACGTGAAACAGCCCACCCCAAGCTCGCCAGTTCTCTAAGTAGAATTTAAGGAACCAAAGTACTAATCAAATTAGAATACTATTTAATTCTCCTTTTTTGGATGCAAAATTCATTATAATTTAATCAGCATTCATATGAAGTGGCCTAGATACATTTTAGACTGCAATGGTTTTTATTTAGCATTAACCACCAAGCTCTGAGTCAACTACCAATAAGTAAGCTGTATTTTTGCCCTTGATGTTTGATGATATACCACTTCCTGGCTTCCTTGTAGTCTGTCCTGGTATGGAGATGCTACTTTAGCTGTAAATGCTAATTAGATTATGCTTCAAGATGACATTTTCCCCGAGTTGCAGAAAAGTTGCAAATGCAACTTATGAATTGGTGGTTGTTTGTCGTGTAATTTCCTATCTTTGTACCATGTTATTTCAGGCTTAGGGATCGACTAGTCAAAATTATCACTGATTACAGAACTGAAACATCTCTGAGACATGGGTGCAATGATATTCTTAAGGTATCATGCTATATGTGCCCTTTATTTTAATCTGAATAGAAACAATATATGCTAGTTGTTAACATTGTGATGCTGTTTTGAGACACACAGGCTGATAGTGTAAATCTCTTGGTCAAATACTACAAAGAAGCGAGAAGGGCAATTTGCTTAAGCAATGAAGAAGAAGATGCTCGAGCGAACAGGGATGGCAGGAGGGATTCACAAGCATTTGGGAGAATAGCAAGTGGAAGAACCATGGAGGTTAAGTCAAAAACTAGGGGAGACACAAGATGTTGCATGTGTTTTGATGCCTTCTCTATACGAGATGTGTCAGTTGTGGCATTCTTTTGCTGTCATGCTTATCACATGTCTTGTCTTATGGATTCTATGCACACTGTTAGTGGCAGAAAAGGGAGTGGAGCCACTTCTGGGATGTCGGAATACGATAGCAGTGACAACGATGATGAAAATGAGGAAACCGTTACTGGGGCTCCTCGGCTGAGATGTATCTTATGCACTACTGCTGCTAGTTGAGGTAGTGATTTTTCCTTCTCTCATTTTTTTTCTCTGGGCGGGCGGTGGTGGTGGGGCTGGGGAGTTGTGGTGATATTGTGCGAGTTTTAGTTTTCTTTCTCGAGGCGGTTGTTTCTTGTTTTGTTTTCTCCTACATATAATCATATATTGTGGCTGTTCATCAATTTTTCATTTTTGGCTGGGTTTCGTTTGTCAATAGATATACCATATGGATCACAAGTATGTTGGAAAAGGTTAAATAATTTTTGGTCGTTTTGTGGAGATTTGCTTCTTCCTTTTCCAAGGGCGTTATTATTATACAAAAATGAAATTGGATAAATTCATTTGTTTTTTAAATATAGTATTTTATTTAACTATTGGATCATTAACTAAAAAACACAAATGCACTGTGGATTCCTCACAAGTGAATAGACGGTTTATAATGTTATATTTTTTTTTTCATTTGGTTTTTATTATACAAAATTGCATATGTTAATTTATTAGGAGAGGGTGAAGTTGAAAAATCTAGAATTAAATTAATTTTAAAAAAAAAAGTTTAAGTAAAATATCTATTGTAGCTCTTATATTTTACAAATAATAGATATTAGATTATTTTAGTTTTCGGAAGTAAGAGAAAAAAATTAATTTTGATCATAAATTTTATTATTATTTTATATTTGGCTCTTGGTGTTTGCATCAAGTCACCAAAATCCAGTGTTAGAGAGGGAATTTTGTTGGCACTAATTTTGGATACTAAAACAAATGAAATTGGTGTCTATATTAATATGCCTCCTCTCTTTTATTTTGTTTAGAATCGTATTTTTTTTTTAATTTTTTATACAGATGAACACTAATTTTAAAATAAAAAACATTTATATCTAGATAATATTTCTAATATGTATAACCTTGCATTTTTTTTTTCCTTTTATCTTATTTAATCAATTCAATGTATATGTTTTAATATTTTTTTTATCAGCCTAAAAACTATTATAAACCCTAACCACCAAGGCATGTGCGAAGCCGCCTAGTTTAAGTTCAAATGCAACTTAGCTTAGTTGCTCTGCTCCCTAAAATCTTTGATGCACTTTGAACCCAATTTTTTTTAAAATTAATTTTTTATTAAGTCATTGTTTATTTTACACAAAAATATGTTCAATGCTAAATAACTTTCATCAGAGAATAATTTCTAACAAAATTTTAACTATAAAATTAATGAAAATCACTTTTCAGCTCGCCTTAAATTCATCTATTAACCATGTTCTTAAAACAAATATCTAACAAAAGTTTGTAATCAGATATAATAAGCAAACGGATGAGAAGGAATGTATAATTACCATTGAATGAGGATCGTAAGAAATTCTTCAACAACTGCCGCTAAAGTTCCTTTTTTTTTTTTTTTTATAAACGGGTATTCGTACCAATTTACGCGCATTATAATTCATCTCCGGATCCACTGAATATCTTACAAGCCAGTAAACAAGTAAGGTACCACAAAATAACAGGTGTGTATAACGAGACTTGAATCTTGATGCAAAGAAAGGGGACAAGTCCCTAGAATCACTAGACCAAGACCCCACCTGTTAATTTAGAAGTTCATCAGGATGTGTTTCCTCATCAGAATTGAAAGATTCAGCAACAACTGTTAGACTGGCATAGATATCACAATTTTATAAGCAGCAACTTGTTTTCTGATATTCTGAGATTGAAAAAGGAAAATGCAGAGAGTATTCGTGCATGTTTGGCTAAGCGATTGTACTAATATTTAACTAAAATTTGAATTTTTTTTTTCATTTTAAATGATTTTTTTTTAGTATTTTTATATCATTTTGATGTGCTCATATCAAAAATATTTTTTTAAAAATAAAAAAAAATATCATTTTGATGTATTTATAAACGAAAAGCACTTTTAAAAGCAACCGCAACCACACTCCCAAACACCCCCTTCATCATGTTCCTGACAGTGCGGTGGTGTTTATCGGCGGTAGAACTTATTTGTTTTTGTGTTTTAAAATCTTTTTTGACAATTAAATTGATTTTTCTTAAATTGCTTTATTTGCTCCAGATTAATTAATTTTTTGGTGTTTTAGATTGTGTTTGATATTTTGATATCAAAAATAAAAATTTTAAAATAATATATATATATATATATATATATTATTTTGATATAATTCTAAATAAAAAATACTTTGAAAAATAACTTTTGATAGCTCACTTGTCACGTGTCTTTCTCTTCTCTATTTATCTATGGATTTGTTCTGAAATGGGCTATTCTACAAGATATATATAAGCATTTGAAGTTTTGTTTTTTTCTTATATACGATGAAACTTTACTCTCTAGAAAGCAAACATATTTTGTAGTATTTGGTGAACAAATAAAATCCTGATTATCTCATATTTTTATAAAAAAATACATGTCATAACTCTAACTCAAAACATGCTATATAAATATTAAGTTTTTTTCCATCAGAGCAAGTCCAACAGGGGAGCAATTAGGGGAGGCAAAGCTATAATTTTTAAAAATTTAGCTATTTTCGTTAATTTTGTGTCTCCAATTGGGAGAGCTAATTGAAGAGACAAAATAGCTTCTCTATACTTGGGAGGCATTCCCACAGATTTCAATTGCAGAGGCAAAAAAAAAAAATTCAAACGTTGTAATGTCACCGTTGCATTGTCTAAATTGAAACACACAGCAATACAATGAATTCACAATTGAAACAATTGAAAAAACACAGTATATTTTCCAGCCAATACAAACATGAAAAAACACAAAAAATTAGCATAAAAAATAGTGAGTAAAAACAAACCCATTGTCCACCGCATCAGTTGCTCCTCTCGTTAAAAGCTCCTGCAACGCCATCTTCTTCCTCTTTTATTGTGATTTTGAAGAAAACATATTGAGCAATTGAAGGAAGATAGAGTGGAGTAATGGAAGGAAGGACGAGGAGTAATTTTGGACGAACGGATGGATGGAAAGAGTGGTTATTGAGAAAAAATGATCTGGGTGAGGAGGGGTGGCTATCGGAGCAAAATAGAGGAAAGGAAAGTGAAGATACAGGTTAGGTTAGGGTTTTTAAATGAAGGGGAACAGGGTGAGGGGGGTGGGTTTTATAATAATAATAATTATGAAGGGGAACGGATTGGGGGGTGGGTTTTATATTAATTATTATTATTATTATTATTATTATTATTATGAAGGGAACCGGTGGGGGGGTGGGTTTTATATCAATTATTATTATAATTAATATAAAACCCACCCCCACCCGTTCCCCTTCAAATTATTATTATTATTATTATTATTATTAATTATAATTATAATAATTAGCATAAAAAATAAAGGTATTAATTTATAATTAATTTGATTGAATTATTTGTAATGGAATGTATTTTAATTAATTATATTTGAACTAATATATTTTAATGTATTCATTCTGATTTTTTAAGTTTTTGTAGCATTCAAAGACAATAAGTAACATTAATTAATTTCAAATACAACAACCATAAAAAAATATATAATTACTTGAAAAACAAACAATAAGTAGCTTAAATTTCAAATATTATGGAGTTTTTTACTTATATTTAAAATTATTTTTTTAATTTAAATATAATTAAAAATAATAATTTTATTATTTGAGAGTTTTTGAAAAGCAATTATTTAATTATATAATTTACTCTTATTAATTAATTAGTTGCATAATTAAATTACATATAAAATAATTGCATTATATTTAAATAATATAAAAAAATAGTTCTTCAAAATGACTTTTACCATTGGAGCATACATCAACAAAAAAACTATATATACACTATTCAAAGAGCCATTTTAAGAATTTAACTTTTAAAAATAGCTCTTGCCATTAGACTTGTCCTCACAACATGATTGTCGAGAACATTTAAAGTCTAACTGCTTAATTCATGTGTTAATTTCCACATCAGTTTTTCTTACGACCACCAATGTCCCAACATGAAGAAAAAACTAGAAGCAGTGCATCTATCTACAGATGAATGTAACCCTGTATATCTTTTTTGCATTTGGAAGATTCTAACTAGTCTATATTTATTTTGCCTCCGAGCTTGTGGAATCTTTTGAAAGCTACTTGTTCTCCAGAACCACCCCAGGGAAGAGAACAAAGACATGCAAAAATCTATTTGTTGTGAATTGCTTTAGAAAATACCTTTTCGCTTGAAAATATATTAAAAAAGATATCAGTTAAAAAATAATTAGAAAAAAAAAATTCTAAATATTATGGTCTAACTCATTAAATCCCTGACCTGGACTATAATCCAACTGGCTTTTGGTCTCTTTTCTTTTAATTTCATTATTAATTAAAAAACACTAAACATTTGATATTCGATTATAAACAAATCACACAAAATAAAACCATTATTAACCAAAAAAAATTATTATAAAAAACAATAAATCCTTGTCTGAACATTGCAAATCTACAAATGTCGTCCTTTTTTAATCAACAGCTAAAAGTAGTAGTATTCATTAGGTATAGTTTGGCGTCCTGCAGAACACGAATTGGGTCCTTAGCTCAGTGGTAGAGCATTTGACTGCAGATCAAGAGGTCACCGGTTCGAACCCGGTAGGGCCCTAACATGTTTTAAGTCCTCTTTTTGATGAAAATGTTTTGAACCCCAACGTCGGCACAGTATTTGTGTCAATATGTCAAATCACTCCCTGTAAAATAGATTTGTCAAATTCACCCCTTATTACTCATATAGCCCTTCGATTACCACAGAAATTGTTTTTCACCACTTTCTTGTTCTTCTTGGAATTTTAATCTCTAGAATTAATGATAATTATTGTACAGTGGAGACATGTTTGAAAAAGAATTATTTTATGTACATGTGGTCTTCAATAATTTTTTTAAAATAATATGGTGGAAGAATATTAATTAGCTGTAGCTTATCCTCATAGCTGGGTAAGAGACTGTTTTGGATTATGTTTTAAAAATATTTAAAAAAAATTAAAGTTTTTTATTTTTATTTTTATTTTAATATTTTTTATTTTTTGATATTTTAAAATTATTTTTATGTGCTGATGTTAAAAATAATTTTTAAAAAATAAAAAAATATCATTTTGATGTATTTTTGAATGAAAAATAGTTTAAAAACAAATTCAATCACACTCTCAAATAGATATTTATATTAGGATTGTTTAAAAGTATGATTGAGATTGTTTTTTGAAATATTTTTAATTCATAAATATATTAAAATAATATTTTTATTTTTTTTAAAAAAATATTTTTGATATCAATTGATATAAAAACATTAATTTTTTAATTAAAAATAAAAAATAAAAATAATTTTTTATTCAGTTTGGTTTTCTCAGTTATTTTGATTTCGATTTTCTCGGTTTCATCAGCTTGGTTTTCTCAGTTATTATAATTTCAATTTTCTCAATTTCATCAGCTTGAACAAATTTTTTCTCATATTTAATTTTTTATTTAAATTTTTTAAAAAATATTTTTAAAACAACATAGAATAACTTTTATTTTGAACCACTTATAAGAAGCGTGGATATCGTGTGATAGCTTTTCCAAGAGAATTTGTGGTGCACACAATCAAATCAAATGATTCGGACGCAATCATAATTTATGTGACTAATGAGTCCGGACATCATCACAGGGTCCACTATTGCTATCATGATTTGGAACTTTATTTTTTGGATGAATTCTTCATATATACTAATTGATATTAAATAATTTTTAAAAAAAACTACCAAATATTTTATTGAAGCTGTTGGTACTCGGAATTTCAATTGAAGATGCGTAATATCTTGATTAATTAATAATTATTTATAATTTCAGAATTATTAATTTAAAAGGGTTTGACTATTACACTAGTATTACTACTATGTGAATCGTTCTCATAGTTAAATGGCCTATTCACAGTACGAAAAGCCTTCTCTCTTTTTTCTTTGTTTTCATTTTATGGTGATTAACTCTGATTTATTTGCTAATTAGTTTTAAGATCATTTGGAGGACTCCCACTTTGATTAATTTTAAAGCTATAAAAATATGGATTTCGAAACTAAAATAGTGCAAAAAAGAATAATTGAGAGGGGGAGATGAAATTCATTGTAATTTGTTAATGTGAAAGAAAACAATTTTGGGAACTTTTTTTTTGGAAAAATATATATTTAAATATTCTTACAAAAAAAACTTGAAAATTGATTTTTATAAGGAATATATTTTTTGATTTAAACTCGAGATTTAGATCAAAGTTTTTTTGTCATCATGCCATATTTTTTTAGTAACAATTAGTATTTTACTTATTTATTTTTAATCATAAAATATATATTTTTAAAAATTGGATTTTCTCATATTAAAAAAATTTGAAAACATGGAATACAAGGGAAAGGATAATTCATCGTATAATAATTAATACACGTTACTCCACTATATACCCCGTATATGTTGTGTCATGTGACACTGACACTACTCTTGACTATTCAGTGCACTCTGATAAAGATTCCCATGATTATTCTTCCGGCATGCTAGTTCTACCACCATTTCTTTTTTCCTGTGTGGTCAATTACTTCCATACCTTATTTTTAAAGTTATGATCGATTCTCAGGAATTGAAGGTTTGAGATTGTGATTTAAATTATTTTTAAATGTATTTTTTTATTATTTAAAAATATTTATGATATTAATATATAGAAATAATATAAAAATATTTAAAAAATTTAATTTAAAATAAAAAAATACTTTTAAAATATAACATCAATCACTCTCGAAGAAAAGGTAGGATTCATTAAGGTATGTTCAACACTCTAATAATCTACTTTATACGAATTTTTCCCTATACATATCGAAATTTAAACGCTGCCCTATATATATAACAAAAGAATATTAGTTATTCTGGACTCTGTAGCATATAATATTTCAAGTAATCTCTTTTATAATTGTTAATTTAATAAATTAGCATTTTAATTATGTGGGATTATATATAAACTTCCCACTCCTTTTATTTTCTCCACTCCCTTCAAACATATGATGTGTTCAAAGTCAATATAAAATATTTTGTCAAGCTCATGGTTTAGATTATGTGATTGAAATAATTTAATAAAAAAAATTATAAATTTTTTTGATTTATAAACTTGTATCTTGATTAACCTATAACCCAAGCTTGTATTAAACCAGGTTTCAACATTATAGTTTTAGACAATGACATTAGGCTCGTGTATTAAATGTATCAAATAAATTCAATTTTTATGTAGATAGATAACAATACAACAATGATGTCTAAACTATAGATATCCGATTGGTTTGGAACATTAATGTTGCTATCTATTTTTTTAATCTTATTTTTGAAAAATAATGACTAAAAAATATTTGGACAAAAAGATAATAAATAAATAAATATGAGTATGAGTATGAGTATTTTTTTTTCACCACGACGTAATAGTTGTTGAAAACTTATCTACCTTCCAGGATAGATGAACCATGTTAGGACACCTGCATTGACCATTTAAAAAAAAATTATTTGGTCACACGAGCTAATAATAAACTTAAGAAGTTATATTTATTCACACAAATAAATCTTTATCCAAAACCATAGATAAACTATCAGTTAAAAACCCATAAAAACTTATAAACCATACAATGCAATTTATTTTATGTAAAGTGCACTAAACGTGTTAATACTTACTTTAATTACAATCAGTATCTTACCCTTGAATTTATAATACTCTCGAGTTTTTTAGTTATCCTAAATTAAATAACTAGATAGCAAGTTCATCGACCTCCGATATTGTGTATCCACGTGCAACAATTAAATATTAATAAAAACAAATTTTAAAAATAGATATGTATCAATGAGAGTGGTTTGTAGATCCACTTATGATCTAATAATATATTGTTGATGATAATTAATTATTAAGACTCATAAACAAACCTGGATTTTCATTAATATATTGTGCCACTTTCTGAAGTCAAGTCATTGCAATTATTGTGATGCTCAAGTGGAATAAAGTGCGAATGTGTAACTAGTATCGAAGTCCTCTCAAAGTAAAGGGGATCTTATTATATAAGTATGGCTCTGATACAAGCTTTGAATCACCTGAGAAACACATCTTGCCATGATGTTTCAAAGGCTATTTCTTCTTCAATTTTTCTTACTGGTGTCCTTAGCCACTGCAACTGCAAAACGTTTTCATACTATTCCAAGGCTTAGTCCAATAGGACCAGGTGTTTGGCGAGACGACCCTGATCAAATCTCTGGTGAATTTGTCGGAGAAGATTTCGAAACCTTTTTTTATAACCAAACGCTCGATCACTTCAACTACAGACCTGAAAGCTACGACACCTTCTCGCAACGATATTTGATCAATTCTAAGTATTGGGGTGGTGCGAATGTCAGTGCACCAGTCTTAGTATATCTTGGTGCAGAAGCACCAATTGATGGAGACCTGAAAGCTGTTGGATTTCTAGCTGATAACGCTGTTCAGTTTAGATCTCTCTTGGTATTTATTGAGGTATGGATATAAGTAGTTCTCTTAATATGCTGTCTCTGGTACGTTGAAATAGAATCTAATGATGTGTGTGCGCGCGTGTGTATCAGCACAGATATTACGGAAAATCGATCCCATTTGGATCAAGAGAGGAAGCATTGAAGGATGCAAGCAAACTAGGGTATTTCAACTCAGCCCAAGCTATAGCAGACTATGCAGCCATTATCATTCACATAAAGGAAAAACTAAAGGCAAAATATTCTCCAGTTATCGTCATTGGAGGATCATATGGTGGAAGTAAGTGGATACGTACTGTATGCTCTCCAAGAATATTACAGCAATATTATTATTCAAGAAGACTTGATTTGTTTTCTCTCCATATTTGATAGTGCTGGCTTCCTGGTTTCGGCTCAAGTACCCTCATATTGCCCTTGGAGCCTTGGCATCATCAGCACCAATTCTTTACTTTGATGATATTACACCATCGGATGGATACTATTCTATAGTGTCCAGGGATTTTAGAGTAATATATTTTTAGTTTTCACCTTTAATTTTCTCATTTTAATTTAGTTTTCTTAATCTATCCAAAGTGTATAAGATAAATAATATTGTTTGTATGTGGGAATTTTGCGAGTGCAGGAAGCTAGTGGGACTTGCTACCAGACGATAAAAAATTCGTGGGCAGAAATTGATGAACTTGCTTCTAAATCCAATGGCCTCTCAATGCTTAGCGAGAAATTTAAGACTTGCAAGTAATAATATATCTAGACACACACACACAAGAAATTTAAGACTTGCAAGTAATAATTTATATATATATATTAAGGTTGCTTGATCAACTGAATATATATTCAATATAATATTACATGCTAATAGCCTTGGCATATATTTTGATCAACAAACTACACCACGTAATTTTTCCTGCTGCAGTCCCTTGACAGATGCCAGTAAGCTCAAGGATCACTTGATGACCTCCATGTACGCTAGTGCTGCTCAGTACAATAAGCCACCAACCTATCCGGTTAACAAGGTCTGTGAGGGCATAGATGGAGGTGGTTTTGGGGATGATATCCTGAGCAGAATATTTGGTGGTCTCGTTGCTTATAAGGGAAACCTGTCGTGCTATGTCAATGCACACACCAACGAATCTGAAACAACTGTGGGGTGGAGATGGCAGGTAAAATAATTACACTTTCTGTAAATTAATCTTCATCAAAAACATGTTTTAGGTCAATTCATTTTTTTTCCTTGATTTTTTTTTGGCTCAATTGACTTGTGGCTAATTTGTTAGAGAATAATATAAATTATATTTTGGGTCTCATCTAACAGCTTGAGTTTTTAATTGAGGTAGTTCCTTAACATGATATCAGAGTTTTGTTGACCTAACGGTTACGAGTTCGAATATCATCATTCTCATTTTATTTGATAAAAATCATGCACAATATGGTGTAGACATGTACAAGTTTCAACATTAAAGAGTTTTCATTTAAAAAAATGTGTTAAGGAATAATATAAATTATATTCTAAAGTTTCACCTAACAATTTAAATTTTTAAATAAGATGATTCGTTGATATACTTGTTATGGAAGTTTGCTAATAGGAAGATGTGTTGCAATATCATTTAAGATGAAGATAGGGATGTAGTTTGCACTCATTAGACATGCCTTTCGGCCTACACAAACCAGCTTTCATATGGTAATTTGCTCGATTGCTATGAAGCACTCATAAAACAAAAGAATGGGTCAAAATTTTCATGATGAAGAACATCCCACTAGCAACCTTTTCAAACGTAATTATTCATCGGACCCTATTTTTTGAATTTCACTCCTTATTTTTGGAATTTATACCTTGTTTTTTTGTTCTTATTCTCATTTAGATACCCTATTCTTGTTCATTATAACTCAATCCCTTTCTCTTCAATCGATATTTTTAAACCACTCTATCGATCACTACTACTACCACCACACCTTGCAAACACCATTGAAACCACCACCTTGCCATTATCACCACTTATCCTCTTATCCACTTATCGACATCATTACATGCAATCACCACCACTCAACATTATGTTAAGTTTGATTTCCTAACAATTAA
Organism: Salix dunnii; assembly: GCA_015731905.1. Lineage (NCBI taxonomy): Eukaryota > Viridiplantae > Streptophyta > Magnoliopsida > Malpighiales > Salicaceae > Salix > Salix dunnii. Next base: position 17,062,062 of record CM027662.1, read on the forward strand.
AAATTACATAAGATAAATTTAACCTATTCCCCTAGTTTCTCATTATATCTATTTTTATTCCATAATTAATTATATAATAATATTTAGTGTTGAAGTAATATATATATATAGAATGTATTGATGGGACCCTCTTAATTTATACACTCTTTCAAGTTTAACCTTAAAAATTAAACATTGTGTGTTCAGACATGCAGTGAGATGGCAATACCTATCGGTATTGGGAATAATTCCATGTTCCCACCAGATCCTTTCGATTTGGAAGACTATATAGAGAACTGCAAGAGTTTGTATGGTGTGCCAACTCGTCCTCATTGGGTCACTACCTATTACGGGGGTCATGTATGTTTTTCCATTTAGTTTCTCTTTTAACTCCTTTCATCTTTCAATAATCCATGCATTTTCTCATCCCTTTTTATTATTTTGATGATCTTGATCGGGAGGCCATACGGCCCCAAAAACTCAAATTTGTTTACGTTTTACTGTATATGTAGAGTATAAAACTGATTCTTCAAAGGTTTGCTAGCAATATCATTTTCTCCAACGGGCTAAGAGATCCTTACAGCAGTGGAGGGTAAGTAACTGGCTAGCAGCACTGAAAAAGACAGGATAAATCTAATGATTTTGTGAATTCTGATTGTTACTTTCACAAGTATAACAAAAAAAGACCAAACCAAATTTAATCATGTGTATTTCTAGGGTATTGGAGAACATTTCAGACACCATTGTAGCTGTCAAAACCGTCAATGGTAAGCACGCCCTTCCATTCAACCATGCTTACTTGAAACAAGAAAATAGAATTAAAGGCTGGGAAGCTCTGTCAATGCTATAAACAAACAGGGAAATTTATAATGTTGTGGAAGTACAAGGAAATTAATTAACAGTAGTGCAATATTCATTGCCTTATCTTCAGGGTCTCATTGCTTGGATATACTGTTTGCGAAGGAAACTGATCCGGAATGGCTGATCGCACAGCGAAAGATGGAGATCAAGATTATGAAAGAATGGATTGATAAGTACTATGCTGATCTAAGCATGTTTTAGATTCATGTTTTAGATTATGAAAGAATGGAATGGTAAGGCACTGCGCATATATCTATATATATATATATATATGAACTTGATGATGATATTGTGAATGTGAAAGCATAAAACTTTTAGGAAGATGATGCAATGATGAGTGCCTCAAAAATTGACGAAAAACTATGATGGCTCTTTTCATATTTAAAGAGGTTTGTTGGTCCCTTGGGATACAAAGGAATCCCATAATATTTTAGCAAGCGTGGCCATCATCTTCGTTCTTTCGAGTAAATGGATCCCATGATTTTCACAAGGCCATTGTCAAGGATCGTCATCATTTCAAGAAACATGAGTTTCAAAAGCAAAAATGGGTCCCTTTTTTTATTTGTTAAACGCTCAATCAATTAATTGCATAAACAAATTAAATTATATTACACTTTTGAATTAAAAACAACTCTCCAATATTTACCCCAACCAGATTGTAAAAATCACGAATTTGATAGGATGTAAAATTGGTTTTTGAACTTGGATTATAAAATTAGAATGTAAAATTATATATAAAATATTTTTGTATAAAAATTATAAAATTACTATTAAAATCATGTAGGTAGAAAAATCATAAAAATATAAGTAAAATATTATTGAATACAATACAACACAATTATTACCATAAAATTCCATTAATTAAGGTTGATAAATCTAAAATTATATTAATAACATTTAAGTATTTTTATATTAAAAAAACTGATCATATAATGCCTGAAATAATGTAATATATACATGGAGTTGTGAAAGATGCTATTTTTCTTTTTATATCTCCATTTGAGTTAATTAGAACATGTATCACGGTTGTTCTAATTTTCATCCTATTTTAGTGTATAACTTTGATGGATTTTGCACTTGTCAGACTATTCTTTCTGAGCACTTCTCAGTTCTCACACTTCCATTTCTTCTCACCGTGATTCCAGTAAGGTCACCAAGAGCTCTAGAAGGGTCATACAGTAAATCTTTTTGTAGTCTTCTTCTTTAGCTTCCAAGGTAGGTGGTTGTGTTCTCTTCTGTGGAGCTGAGACTGAGAGGACGAGAGGTGAGTATTTGGGGGAGCTGAGAGACGAGAGGACTGGGAGGAGAAGAGGATTTGGGGGAAAGGCGTGGTTTTAATTAAGATCATAAAATCCGATCTGATTTTAAGAGTCGTACCAATTTTAATATATTTTCTTTGGGGTTCAATTATTTTATTAGCTTTGTTTTTTTAACTCGTTGATTTTGACAACAATACCCCTAGTATCTCTACAAAGAGAATGTTTGAGAATTTATTTAGAAAGCGTTTTAAAAAAAGTTTAAAAAAATTTTATTTTTATTTTAAATTAAAATTTTAATATTTTTAAATTCTTTTCATGTGCTGGTATAAAAAATAATTTTTTTAAAATTAAAAAAATATTATTTTAATATATTTTTAAACAAAAACACTTTAAAAATAATATCAATCACACTCTCACACACTCTCACCTGGATTATAAAAGTAAAGGATCAATCAACTAATATATATATAAACTGATCCGGAATGGCTGATCGCACAACGAAAGATGGAGATCAAGATTATGAAAGAATGGATTGATAAGTACTATGCTGATCTAAGCATGTTTTAGATTCATGTTTTAGATTATGAAAGAATGGAATGGTAAGGCACTGCGCATATATATATATATATATATATATATATATGAACTTTATAATGATATTGTGAATGTGAAAGCATAAAATTTTTAGGAAGATGATGCAATGATGAGTGCCTCAAAGTTTGACGAAGAACTATAATGGCTATTTTTATTTAAAGAGGTTTGTTGGTACTTTAGGATACAAAGGAATCCCATTATATTTTAGCAAGCGTGACCATCATCTTCGTTCTTTCGAGTAAATGGATCCCATGATTTTCATAAGGCCATTGTCAAGGATCCTCATCATTTCAAGAAACATGAGTTTCAAAAGCAAAAATGGGTCCCTTTTCTTTTTTGTTAAACTCTTAATCAATTAATTGCATAAACAAATTAAATTATATTAAAAAGTTTAATATAATTTAATTTGTTTATGCAATTAAAAGTAAAGGAGAAGGAGAAGTTATTGTAATTTGTAAGCCTAAGAGACGTTTCAATATTCCAATAAAATAATATAATTTCCATTGATCCAGAAATTAAAACTATGAGATGGGTATTAGGGGCAAGGCTGGTCTTTTCACTGTGACACAATTGTTTTTTATAAATTTTATGGAGTCAGATTGGCCATTCCATTTATTTCATAGTAAGATTACTACCTTAACCCTAAAATAAAATTAACAAAATATAATGCCTATTATTTATGGGCTTTTTGATCTTTTTTTTTTTCAAAATAATTTAATTATTTTGATGTCTTTAAGGACAAAATCATCCTAACTCTCTCAAAAGAGTTTTTTATTATTTTACTTTGATTTTATTGTAGATTTAATGGTTAATCAAGAGCATTTGGTAATTGACATATATTAAATACTATTAAAAATCTTTTTAGTGCTTGCAAAAGAGATAGCTTTTCCAACCACCTATCTGAAAGAAGGCGTTGACTCTCGCTCAAGCATATGGACAACTATTATTAATTATGAGTCTTTTTATTCTTCCTATTTTTTATATAGTTGATCTTAGTATTAGAGGATGTGCCTCAATTTCTACTAAAAAAGATAATGATATTTTATAATGTTTATTGATGATATTTTTTAGATTTAATTATGTGGATATATTTTTTAAAACATATATTATAATTGCCTCACGTTTATAAATAAATCTTCAAATATAGCATTCACTTAATTTTTTAAAATGTATTAAGGTATATTGCCCTGAAAATGCTACCTATACGAAAATTCCTCATTATTTTCTAGTATCATATATATATATATATATATATAGTTTACCTTGGTCGAGCTCCCCGTGCATAACCTGGATTTTGCCCTTGGATTTTAAATTGTGGGTTTAAAATCTCACTATTATGTTGGAAGATAAGTTAAATGTGGTTACATTGATTTGGGCTTGTTCAAGATTAAACTTGATGAGTTAGTTGTGCTTTATCAATTTGGAGCTTTTTGTAAAGGCCCATTACATCTTATGTAGGCCCACTAAAAATGAAAATTTAATTATTCTGGTTTGACAGCCCAACATATCGTACCAAATCAAAACCAGTCAATTTATGAGCCCATTGGTTCGGTTTAAGATTTCAATAATTCATTTGATTCATTCTGGACATAAACCAAGTTAATTAAACCGACATTGAACCCTAGTTAAAGTTTCTTGTATCTTGGAATAAAGTGTCAATACTTCGGTTGACTTCTTGTGTTTTATATTAACACGGAATGATTTGGTTCTAGAATGTTTCGCTATGAAAAAAAAATTAAATATACTTTTTATTTTTTATAAAAACAATTAAAGCAATAATTTTATTTTTTTATAATATATATTTTTTTAATTTTTATTATTTTGATTTTAGTTTATATATATATATATATATATATATATATATATATATATATATATATATATAAGCATGAGATAAAATTTTGAAAAGCGGGAGAGGACAAGTTGTCAGGAGACGAAAAGCGAGGTAGGTGAGAGAATTTTTTTTCTTTATCTTACAAATAAAATAATACTGGTATATTTTAGTTGATATTTAATTAAAAAATTCAAAATATATTAAAATTTAAACCGAGTTTTGACTAGGATAAAATATTTCGGTCACTCTAGACAAGACAAAACAATATTAACTATATTTGGAATATACAAGCCCCTTTTTTCCGATCAATTTCATGTCATGATATTTAAATGATTCTAAAGAAAATATAACCGTCACATAATTTTAAATAAAATTAGAGTAATTTAAAAATATTTTAAAATTTTAATTTTACTCTTCAATATTTTAATTTAATGCATGGATAACTGACATCAAATTATTCCGATTCAAACATGAACGACATGATCAATTCAACTTAACTCAAATCTTTTTCAAAGTTAATTTTTATATAATAGGTAATTCATTTATAAGAGCCCGAGATAAAAATATTTATTTATTTTATGATTTCAAATTTGAATTTTATAATTATTAATAAAATATTGTTAAAAACTTATATAATGATTAATTTTAAATTCATACAATTAGTATAAATTAAATCGAACAACCACCTTAATAAAAATAAAAAAAGTTTATTCGTGACGAGCTGCTAGCTGTTCCCCACTCAGATGGAAGTTCGAAATCTGGCACCAAGATTGACAGATGGTGGCTGTTTGTTCATTGTACACACACGTACCCATTTCACCTTACAGTTCAATTGGAACTTAGCCTCGGCTGGGTCAATATCTTATGATGTTTTTTAAAAAATAAAATGAAATGCAGCTGTCTTCATCATAAATTTATAGGTTTATCAATAATACTGGTGGTTAGACGAAGATATTAGTGGTGGAGGGTGGGATAATAATTTTTTAAAAAAATATTTTTTTCTGGGAAATGCATGAAAATAATCTTATTTACCTTTAATATTAACACATTAAAATAATTTAAAAGTATATATTAAACAAAATCATAAAACATAATTTGTATCGCAAAACAAACAGCCCAAAAAACTGTCTTTGAGTGACAAGATCTGTCTTCGTTGTCATCTTTTCTATGTAAATGGACGGGAAGCTTCATTGTGGGATCCAGGAATTATATAGGCAACAAGACAGATATAAATATATAAACAATAAACCAGTTGCTCTGCAATTTATTTATATCTTCAAATTTTACAATAGTTTAGGGTCCATGTTGTCATTGTCCTTGGCATAATATATATATATATATATATTAAAGTTTTGCTGATTTTTTTTTTTTTTTTGCCTAAAGTCTTTTAACCTGTGATTATCTTTGGAGGTCATAATAAAAATAAGCCCATTAATCTAGATTTTTTTTTTTTTTAGCTATGATCATGTTCTTTTTGAACATTTAATTTCATTTATTTCTTCTTGATTTTTTTAAATATTCAATCTAATCCGAGATTATTTAAATGTAACACAAATTTCTAACAAATAAAAATTTTATAATTTAATTGATCAAAATAACCCTCTTTTCTCTCGCACTAACTAAATGGTCATAAAAAATAAAAATAATTTTTTTTTCTTTGTCTTGAAATAATACATTTTTTTAGCCCTCTTATCCATTGTTAATATATTTATATAGAATCATATGGCAACTAATTATTTATATAAATTTATGTGTGTCTGTTTTGACCTATTAAAAATGCAATTGCAAATTACAATTTCTTAAATTTAGTTTGTGTGCACTAATTAAATTAATTCAAATGCCTTTATTGCAATGTCTATATATCATGGAGCAAAAGCTTATATTTCGAGGCAAAACTCATACCTTTCAATTCAAAACTCGCAAATATTCTTCAATTATGTTTGATTTCTTTTTTCTATTTCCGACATCATCAAATTTAATAATAATATTAAAAACTTCAGATATATATGTCAAGTTGTGCAGATTTTCATTGATAGATTAGAATATGATTGTAGAAAGGAGAGCACTTGTACATGTATGGTATGACATGAATCAGTAAAACATAACAAAGTTAAGGATTATAATGTATAACAACAAAATAAAAGTGTCAAAAAGAGCCTTGGCCGCGGGTAGCTTCTAGATTCTTGATCTGATCTCTGTTTGGTATTGCGGCTGTATTGCTGTTTGGTTAAAATTTAAATTTTTTTTATTTTAAATAAATTTTTTGTAGTATTTTTAAATCATTTTGATGTGCTGATATCAAAAATAATTTAAAAAAATAAAAAAATTATCATTTTAATATATTTCTAAACTAAAAACACTTTTAAAAGCAGCCGTAACTATACTCCCAAAATGTGAAAATCGGTAAGTAGCATCTTTGAAAAAATGAAGTTATTTTAATTGTTCGGTTATTTTTTAAAATAGTTTTTTTATAAATATATTAAAATGATATTTTTTTATTTTTTAAAAAATATTTTTAACATCAACAAATTAAAATGATCTAAAAATACTGATTTTTTTTAATTTAAAAATAAAAAATTTCAATTTTTTTTTAAAATGCAGTAATAAATGTAGAGGAGATTAATTCTGATATATAATGTTGAACGTGACACTTCGGATTTGGAAAACACATGGTGGGGAGTGATATGTCAAGTGGAGAAATCGGAGTTGAGAGTTAATGATCTTCAATTAAATTATATATAAAAAGTAATTATGTATCTTAATACTTAACAAATTTAATGTTGAAAAATAAAAATAAAAATAAAAATAAAATAAAAACACAGGTGAATAGTGTTTTGTGAGAGGTATAGTAAAATCTCATTTTCTTTTAGTTTTTATTAAAAAAAAGCAAAAAAAAGTTTTGTGAGGAAAAATATATAAACAGCACAACAATATTCCATTTTTCATTAAAATACTCAAATTCAAGTATCTCCTTATTTATATCTAAAAATAAAAAACAATAACAATATAGTGTTTTTAGGAGGAAACGATATCCAACATTCTCATATTATCATTTTTATGCTAATATAAAAAAGAAGACAGAGAAATATGCATCACCACCTTTTCTTCATAACCATGCAATATTGTATACTAACAGCGTCGGTTCCCGCCATTAAGAGGCTGAATTTAGTGATGAAATGAGATAATAAATTTTTGATCAATTTAGAATACTATAAGAAATATGTAATTATAATAATCCAGGTTGAGTCATCTCAAAATATTTTATCAAACTCAAGATTTAGATTATAAAATTAGATTAATTCAATAATTTTTTTTTTTATAAAACCTATTTTTTAAAATAAAAAAAAATTATATAAATTTTTTAAAGTTGTAATTCGAGTAAATAGACTTGAAGTGTCCAATTTCAAAAACTATAAATTTTAATTCTTAATTAAATATTTAATAGTAAAATTTAAAAAAATAAAGTACACAAAACATTCCAAAAATAAAAATTAAAAGAATATGAAACAAAATTAAAAAAAATTAAACTGAACATATGATTAAATTATGAAATTAAAAAGAAATTAATTTAATAAAAGGACTGAAAAAATGAAAATAATAAAGATAAAAATTAACAGTAAAAATAAATATAATATTTAAACTGAAGAGTAAAAAAAAAAAAAAATAACATTTTTTACAGTAAAAAAAAGTATAATAAAAATAGTTAAAAATGGAAACAATTAGAATCACAATGGAGAATATGCAAGCAATGATCATAATAATGTGTTAAAGTCTTCAAGTCATTTTGAAATGTACTTGTTTTTAAAAATATATTTTATTTATAAATATATTAAAATAATATTTTTTTATTTTTAAAAAAATATTTTTAATATCAATACATAAAAATAATTTATAAGCAATAAAAAATTTTAATTTAAAATATAAAATATATATATATATATATATATATATATATTTTTTTTTTTTTTTCTTTTCTTTTCAAAAACTCTTTTCAAACCAAACAATGATCGGGGGTAGGAAGCCAAACCATTGACGAGGCTTGTACTTGGGATTAGATTATTGTCGGGGTTGTGGGCCAGTGCTGATCGTCCCTGATCTTGCTGTCTCGTCTTTTCAGTGATCCGACGGTGGTTAACTATGCTAACATTTGTTACGAAAACTAGTGTAATGACCCAATTAATTCGTAAATGTTTTGAGTAATTGTGCCCCAAAAGCCAAGTAAATTGGAATGCCACGATTAATTATAATAATTACCGGAAGGTATTTTAAAGCTTTTGGCTGGGGGGCCAGAAAGTGGATGAAGCGTCCATTACAAGGATGGTACTTGCCCGCTTCTTCTTTTTGACTCGAGACCGCTGGTCAAAGTCACTCTCTCGAGAAATGAACCGTATTTTTGCACTGACAAATCTACCCACCATCCGGAAGACTTGGCCGTAAGGCTGCTAACCTTTTTCTCTCCATTTATCGGGTCATTTAGGTTATCGGGTTAAAATCAAGAAATGAAAACAAATTTGAGATTTTAGTATTAAACATAAAAAGTTTTTGGAATGATACACGTGCATGTAAGGTATTAAATAAATATGAGGATAAAAAATAACTCAATTATATCATATTAAAAAAATAATATATAGAATATATATAGTTATCTTATATTGAAAAGTTAAGAAACAACTCATTCAAATCTAAACTATATTTAAAAAAAAAAAAATAAGGCTAAGTATGCAAAATTATTTTTAGAGTTTTAGAGTGTTTTTTTTTTAAATAAAAAAAATATATACAAAGTTAGTTCTCACTTGAGTTATACTAATTTATCTAGATTTTAGGATCATCCGGTCAATCTTTTAAATTTAACTAGACCAATTGAATCTTTAAGTTTTTATGGTCTGAAATTTAGTTAAGATCCCGGGTCAACCTGTTAAGCCAAGTCAAGTTTTATAATTATGAGTGAAATTACTATTATAACTTGTAGCTTTCTATATTATAGGCTGGGAAAATTAATTTTAAATGTTACTTTATCAACGGTAAATACACAATCCAAGATATATTAAAAAAGTAAAGCAAATATATATTATTTTAATGTTTTAGATAAAAAACTGAATTCAACCTAGACTAGTTAACTTGGTTCATGTGAAAAATGACCTCCCGAGATAAAATTGTTGCACTTGAACCCTTCAAAAACCCATTATAATAACATAAGGAGGGTAAAATCACGTTATAATATAATGTTTTTGAAAAAAAATAGAAAAGAAAAGAACAGGCACTTTTATATGCAGGGAGAAATTGGTCATTTAAGAGAAAGGCAATGTAAGCTTTGTCATTAAGAAAACACATATGGCAGTAGTAGAAATAAAGCAGCAAAAGATGAAGCCTTCATTTCTTAAGTGACAGACGAGGAAAAACAAAGTAAAATTTACAAATAATTGTGCGTTGGGCTGTGCAAAAGATGTGTTACGAGATGAACTTGGACGGTATAATGCAGCTGCTTTACCACTTTATTTCGAATGGTGGAATGAATTTTGCTTCTTTTCTTGCTATATACCACAAGATATAGGCCCGCACGACGTCACAATAATAATAATACAAAAGTTTGGTAGGGTCAATTTTTAGATCAGTTTATGTATATCTTGATTAATTTTACTAGCGGTAAAATTAAAGAATATATAAACCGTTAATAATTATTATATTAGCAATTATAAGGCTTAAATTTGAAACTATAAGATAATTATATATATATATATATATATATATATATATATATATATTATTTTAAAGTCATATTAAGGACAATTTCAAAGTCATGGTCAAGAGAATGATAATAATTTATTTTATTTAATTATGGTTAAGAATTGATTAGAAAAGGTATATGTTATGAATCCAACGAAGCTAGGTCATATCAAGTGCAGTGTGTGTGTGTGTGTATATATATATATATGTATGTATATTAAGGGGACAATTTCAACGCCGTGATGATGATGATGATGTAAATTAATGAGAATTATGCACCATGAGCATGTCACGACGAACATTTGACCACTTCTAGAAGACGATTTTACGTGAAATTATGAATAAATGTGGTGCAGGTGATTTGATGAACATTGCTGGGGGCGACACCATCTATTTATAAAGGGGACAATTTCAACGGCCAAGATGGTGATGTAAATTTATGAGAATTATTCACCATGAGAATGTCACGATGAACATTTGACTATTTCTAGAAGATGATTTTACGTGAAATTATGAATGAATGTGGTGCAGGTGATATATATATATAATAAAATAAAATAAAAACATTCGTAAAATGTTCATCGTGCTCAAAAGAAGGGAAATCTGACATTTTAATTACCAATAATATTTATCGACTATACAGCATAACTCCAAAGGGAAATCTGACAATTTAATTATGAAAATTAGAAAAAGTATGGATAAAATAATTGGATATTTACTGCACAATCATAAGGAATAATTCATCATAGAATAAGAAAAAATAAATTTAAATGCAGGGATTAAACTTTTAATGCATCTTCCTCCCTCGTTTGCAACGACTAATTATAAAGAAACCTCATCAAAAGGAAGTTTTCAAACCTACTAATCTCACAATCTACTTTAATATTATTAAAATAAATCTCAAAGCAACTCAGCAAGATTCCAATAAGATAATAATTGTACAGAAACGTTTGGACACGATCATTATTGGTCAGCCTAAAACATCTTTTTTTTTATTAGATAATAAATAATATTTTTTAAACTAGTTTACTTAATAATCGAAATTAAATTTATTTTTAGAACGATCCTTTCACATCGATAACTTGCACTAAAAAAACCCAATAAATTATTGTTGAATTTTGGTATCAAAAAGTTGAAAAGTCATTGTACTGGGCTAATAGATTGAGTGTGTTTGGTGGTATAATGCATTATGGTATTTAAAAATATATTATAATAATATTTTCTATTTTTTATATTAATATGTTTAAATCATAAAAAAAAAATAATCTTGGAGGGTTTTTTTTATGGTATTTAAAAATATATTATAATATATTATAATAATAGAATCTTGGAGGGTTTTTTTATCTCAAGAGAAAAAGAAAATTGGACCAGGTTACAATTTCCAAGTCTCTCCATTAAAAAAAAGAAAAAGATGGCGGTCGTCTTGGAAACATCAAATGAATTCTTACCGGCTGGGAATAAATTTGTTTTAGTGTTTTTAATAATTAAGACACACTAATATCAAAAATAAAAAATTATATATATATATTTAAAAAGCATTGTGCATCAAAATATCAGATAAACAGTGGCATGTATTAGAACAACGATAGCTTCATTTATTATTTGTTTTCAAACTTCTGTTATCAGAATTAAGTTTGTTGGCTTCTCGCTCTCAATCTGCATTACCCACCTTCCTGTTCTTATATATTCCACAATGCTATTTCTCTCTTCCAAATTTCTGAAATCTAAAATTTAACTACATTCTTTTCTTTTCATGATTTAAAGCCTTTCAAGAAAAACGAACTGAGCAGACAACACCAGGAAAGCAGGAAAAGAAAGGTCGATATGGGACCTCTTTTTTCCGCGGGAATTCTGATCGCCGTTGTAGTGTTTCAGGCTACGGTGGTTTTGTCTTCTTTTCCGGCAACTTTGCATCTGGAGAGAGGTATTCCGGCGAGCTATAAACTGAGACTGAGCCAACTCAAAGAGCGAGACAGAGTGAGGCATAGCAGAATGTTGCAGTCTTCAGGAGGTGGTGTTGTTGATTTCCCTGTCCAAGGAACCTTTGACCCTTTCCTCGTTGGGTAATTCTATCTTTTGAATCATGGGTTTTTCTTAGTTTTCGGATTTCTTTTCTTGTTTTGCATATTGCTGTTGATGAAGATTGGATTTTTTGTAATATGGGGTTTTAAATTTTGGATTTTTAGACTCTTAAACGAGCTATTATATGTGTTTTTAGTCTCATTTTGGTTCTTTTTGTAGGCTTTATTATACTAGATTACAATTGGGTTCTCCTCCAAGAGATTTCTATGTACAAATAGACACTGGAAGTGATGTTTTGTGGGTTAGTTGTGGCTCCTGCAATGGCTGTCCTGTTAGCAGTGGACTTCACGTAAAGCTCGCTTTTTTCGCTTTTATTATGACCATATTGTTTCATATTTTGATTTCGAGTTTGATGAATTTTATTAAATGAAAAAGAGAAGGAGTAATTCGGTGGTACAATGTTTTCAATATTGTTCCTCTGGTTCTCTCATTACAGATTCCACTCAATTTCTTTGATCCTGGAAGCTCAACAACAGCTTCATTGTTATATTGTTCGGACCAGAGATGTAGTCTTGGGCTTCAATCCTCAGATTCTGTCTGTGCTGCACAAAACAATCAATGTGGATACACCTTCCAGTACGGTGATGGCAGTGGCACATCAGGATACTATGTGTCGGATTTGTTTCATTTCGATACAATTCTTGGCGGGTCTGTGATGAATAATTCTTCAGCTCCTATCGTATTTGGGTGAGCTATTACGGATCTGTCAAGATTAAGACGGTAGTTGTGTGATATTCAATTCTTAGAACTCTGGAATTCATGGATTCTGATGTTGGATTATGAAACAGGTGTAGCACGTTACAAACCGGGGACCTGACAAAGCCAGACAGAGCAGTTGATGGGATATTTGGGTTCGGACAACAGGCCATGTCTGTTATCTCCCAGCTAGCTTCACAAGGAATAACACCAAGAGTGTTCTCTCACTGCTTGAAAGGAGATGATTCTGGTGGTGGTATATTGGTTCTTGGAGAAATCGTGGAGCCGAACATAGTTTATACTCCACTTGTCCCATCACAGTATGCTTTCCTCCCTGTTTAACATCTTTAGATTTCCCTCACAGAGTGGCAGTCATTGTTTCATTCTTCTGAAGCCCTACTCAATTGACTGTTTTGTCTATGTACTTATTTTAATACTCTCTATCATGTCACTAATTACAAGCTTAGCTAGGGCCATACCTGTAGTAAGAGATACCATAGTGACTTGGCTTTGGGGTGGTTTCTCCGTAGACAATGCCACTTTAAATCGTTTTTTTAGTCTTCATTATTTACTCCCCTTTATTTTTGTATGCGCCAGTCTTCCTCAACTGGCTGCATAGCATCAATATGGATCAAATAATCCATTGTGTACATTCAGAGATGGATAAAATTTCTTTTTACCCTTATTTTTATGTAAAGTATCTAGTAGGTTGGGTAGCTTTTACTATTTATTTTTTCCATTTGGATTTTTATGTAGTTCAGAATCATTAGTGTTTCTCTCTCGTTAGTCTGGCATGTAGCTTCTTTACTAAATTATTTCATTTGTTGTTTTGGTTGTGATTCTCTTGTATTTTGTATTTGACTCACTGTTTCTAACAGTGCAATCTCATAAAATATTTATGTTGCTCATATTTTAATGTCAATCATTTAAAGATTTGGAAGTCACTGTTGTTTCTGGATTCAAGTGGTTTTGGTTAATAAAACACTATGCACTTGGTATTGTCTTGAAAGCTATGAGCAGATAAGCTCAAACTTCGCTTGTCTCTTATAATCTGTTGCAGAATTATGTTTAAGCTTGTCCCATCCTATTGAGTTTGATAATCTATGCAATCTTTTCCTCAATGGTGAGGCTTTAATCCTTTTCTACTACCATAAAACTGAAAGTGATAAATTTTTCAGTTTGGCTCAATGTGGTGATAACGTATAACTTTGCACCTCATTTTTTTGTTTCGAAGGATAATTATTCTGCCTTTAACTAATATATGGTAAGTTTGCAATAAGCGAGGAATGTTAATTTTTAAATACTAAGATGCAACAACATGGTTGGTATTTTAATCTATTGGTTCATATGGAAATATGATCAGGGTTGAAGAAATATGCTTGTCATGAAATTACCTAGATCAGCTTCTTCATTGACATGCCTTTTACTCACCATCCTAGACAAGCAAAATCATTTCAGTCCAACACCTTAATAGTTAACTTTAAGTGGAACGTAGTGAAGCTTAAACCAGTAGTCTTGCTACCACAAGAATGTTTATCTTGCATGTCAAAAGGTCATTTCGAGCATGATACCATAATTGCTTAATAACTTGATGGTTTACCTTTATCGATCGGTAAGATAACCTTGCCCCTCCTTGGTTGTTAATCAACTCTCATAGCTTTAAAGCATACAATTCCTTACCACATCAAAAGTTTCCCTGAACACCTTTATATGTGAAATTTCAGGCCACATTATAATTTGAACCTTCAGAGCATTTCTGTCAATGGACAAACTTTGGCAATTGATCCATCAGTTTTTGCATCATCAAGCAATCAAGGAACTATCATTGATTCTGGAACAACCTTGGCATATCTAGCAGAAGCAGCCTATGATCCTTTTATGAGTGCTGTAAGTACTCTTATACAGCTAATAGAATGAGCATTGTTAAGGATCTTCATTAGCCATTTCTTTAGAATGATGTCCTTATCATGTTTTTCTTGCAAAATTATTGGGAATTTCTTATAATTTTAGCAATGTTTGAATTATTTAGTTACTCTCTTGTGCAGATAACATCTAATGTTTCACCATCTGTAAGCCCGTATCTTTCCAAGGGAAATCAATGCTATTTAACCTCTGCTAGGTTGATTTTCCAACTCCATTATCTTAGTTCAATTTCCTTTATGTATGTGGTGTATTAACCCATAACCATATGTTCGCTTTGTCCTCAGTATCAATGACGTATTTCCTCAAGTTAGTTTGAACTTTGCTGGTGGTACTTCCATGATTTTAAGTCCCCAGGACTATCTTATTCAGCAAAGCTCTATTGTGAGTTCCTTAAGCTTGATATTAGTAACTTTCTATTTTATCCTGTTAAAAATATGTCCAGATCCTCTTAATTTGCATAGAAGTTGCTGGTCAGTTTATTGATGATGTTTTCCCTTTAATTGAACATTCCCTTGATTTATAAATGGATACCCAGTCTTGATCATCTTCTGTTCCTGGGTTCTTTGTTTGCTTTCCTTCTGATTTTGATGCACAATAATGAACAAGGTTTAGTCGTTATTGAGCTCGCATTTTCTTTTATATATTTTCCATCCATTTGAATACGACTTCAATGCCAACTTTGATCTCTTGTTCTTCTATGGCTATACTGCCCTATTTGCAGTCCCAACTTCCAACTATTAGCCTTGGTTTCTGTTGAGAACTGAAAATACATCAAGAGATTCTACAAGGATTCTCGATGATTGAAATTCTCGATGATTGAATGTGGTTCCTTTTCATATTGGTCCACTAATTTGGAATTTTGGTCTGGCTTGCCTAAACTCTAACAAATACAATTGAATTGGTGTTGCAGAATGGTGCTGCGCTGTGGTGCATTGGCTTCCAGAAAATTCAGGGTCAAACGATAACAATCTTGGGAGGTATTGACACCGAACAATCTTCTTTTTTTCTTTTAACTCCCTGGATATTTTTGCTTGTAAAGACCATATCAGGTTATATATCAATTATCCAAAGATATAGAAATCTTAACAAATTCGAAATTTCATTTATCAGGGAAAGAAAGCCCGAATTTTCATTTTACTTGATGGTTTAACTTTTGTAGAGCGCAATTGTACTTCTGCTTTGGTCCAAGCAACACAGCCTTGTGCAAATGCGCAGGAGGCCGTAGTTTCTATTATCTGCTGATGTTTAACTGTGATTATCCCTTTCCTATTTGTGACATGTTTTATAATCATGTCAATTATCATAAATTTTAGCTTATCATTCAGTGTTATTTTTATTTTTACCAAAGCAGTGAGTATATGCTCCTGGTCTGCCCTTTCTCATTCATATCCCACCAAAAATTGTGTTTATGCTCCTCTGCTGATGTTTTTCGAAACATAATCTGTTTAACCCTTAATTCAAAACTGCATGCATGGTTCATAATGGAACACTTAATACTCTGCTCTGATTAGCACTCTTCAACCTACATTTATATTCATGTCCTGGATAATTTCCGCTACCAGGTCTATGTACAGGTTGCCATAGTCTAGCCAGCAGCCACCTACCCTATTTATTTTCTTATGCTACTTTGTTTGACCTTCTTTTTTATGTCTCTCTCTCTCTCTCTCTCTTCCTTTATTTGAACAACCAGTAATCTTTTGCTTACGAACAACATTTGCTGTTGTCTTGTTTTTGCAGATCTTGTTCTAAAAGACAAAATCTTTGTTTATGATATTGCTGGTCAACGGATTGGATGGGCTAATTATGACTGTAAGTTGCAATTCTCTGTAATCGGTATTAGCATTGCGTGTTATTTAAACCATTTAGTTATTTAAATCTAGATTATAAACACAGAAGAGATTCTTGCAAATGGGTAATTTATGAAGCAAGTGGTGACAAAATAAATAGATTTAAAGTTGTTTTAATATAAACACAGAACTCATTCAATATGCTACAACAACGAAATAGGATATGATTCTCTTAAGTTTGCAAATTTATTTAAGAATAGACCTCCTCCTAATCTCCATTCCTTGTCTGTGAATTATCATGCCAGGCTCAATGTCAGTAAATGTGTCAACTGCCATGAATACTGGCAAAAGCGAATATGTGAATCCGGGGACCCTGATCAATAACGGTTCACCAAAGAACATGCCTCACAAACTGATACCATTCCTTCTGCGCGTGCTATTGCTCAGCTGTTACTTGTTTTTGTAGCACACCATGCAACATATCTGGAACCTTGCTTCACTGTAATGCGCTCTTCTGGTCTATATTTAAAGCAACCGGCAGGGCCATGTGGTATCCTTCTTTGGTTGCATCCAGTTGCTGTCTGGTGTGCGACTGATTTGTGAGTCCCTTTTCTTCTGAACATACTTCGTCAGCCGCCACGCACACTGATACTTTCATGATTCATCCATTACTGCTCCAGCTCCATTGCAAGCGCTGTAAATTTCGTCATGTAGGATCTTTAATCTAACAGGAGAACTAATATATACAAAATGTTTCAGTTTGGTTATTTTCTCAATGTATTCTGTAGTTTGTATCCATAAATAGCTTACGAGCTAAAAGTAACACCTTAGTGGCTTGTGACATAATTTACCTGGATTCTTTTGGTCCAGGCATTTTAATAGAGTAATGTGTGCCATTCGCTTCTGTTAGGTATTGTAAAGTATACTGGAAAAAGCTGTGCTAAATAAAATAATTTTTTTGTGAAGTTTGGTGTTCCCTTAAACACTATGTTCAAAGCTCTTCTAATAAAGAAATGTTTGTTCCACTAAAGAAAGCAAGACAAACTTATTAATTCTCTACAAAGGGTTGCTATTTATGAAATGACTATACAGTGATTCATATAAAGTAATTTGTAAAAAACATGATCAAAACAAGAAAAAATTCAAAACAAAAATCAATGGGTTTTTCTTACATGTTTTACCTAGTGGGGTCAACTGAAGTTTTTTGTCTACATTAGAAAAACCTCTATTATCGACCCATCAATTTGATCGACATGTAGTGACCTGACTCGGGTGTTGAACTGTTGACAATGATTGACATGTAGTGACTAGGGCCAAGACCCTGGCCATCAGCTTGGAGGTTAATTTTACAAAGGTAACCTGCTACAAACCAATCTAAATTTTAGGTTTCCAAGTTAATTCTCATTCTCAGGATGGTTTGGATTTTTAAACAATGCTAGTAACAAGCGCAGCAATGAACATAAATAAGAAAAGTTATGGAAAGTGTTGGCCTTTTTTCTTTTTTGATACACCACGTAAAAATAATAGTTGGAAATATGATAATTATTATTTTTAAATATTTTTTAAAAGTGTGTTTCATTTTAAAAAACAAATTATTGTTTTTCAATAATTTTAATGTGTTAATATTAAATATAAAAATATATATCTGAATATATTTATGTAAATCCTCATTAGAAAATAGTGCATGGTTAATTAAGTGAATAAAAAATTATTTCATATATAATTCTTTGCGATCAATAATAAAGAATTAAAATACCTATGAGTTTTTAAAAAATAAAAAATAAAATCCCTTTCGAATTGCAAAAGAGAAAAAAAGAAGAGTTGGATGGTCACTTGAAGACCATATATATATATATATATATAGTCATGTGGGGGCGTTTACCCTACTACCCCTCCTCATTTCAGATCAGGGCAATTTCAGAGGAAGTAAAGTGAGGATCAGACGGTTATGTTCTTATATAATAAAGGCTAATTTTGGCAATTTAGTAAAATAGAGAGGGTTGAAACTTGAACTCGGAGGCAGAAGGGTTTTTTGTGTTTATCCTATTATGTGATTCAAAATTTGGATAGAGTCATAATGAAGCAGGTTTCTAATAGTAAATTATGCAATTAGGGCAAAGTTCTTAGGGAAGAATGGAGTTTGTATTGTGACAGAATTCTTCATAACTTTAACTATAACTATAACTATAACTATATATATATTCACATTAATGAAATTGAAAGCATAGCATATTACACACATCAATCAATGGAAGAACAATGTTCACTGTATGTTGGGGATCTTGACCCATCCGTGACCGAAGAGCAGCTCATTCAAAGTTTTTCAAAAATCCAGGGCTATATCTCCGCTGTGCTTTGTCCTGATAGCATCACAGGACGCTCTCTTTGCTATGGCTATGTCAATTTTTTCGGCTACCAACATGGTACTTCATCAACGTTATTAATCTACTAGCTAGCATTCTCTCTCTCTTTATATATATATATATATATATATATATATATACAGTAAGATTCCCCCCCCCCCCCTGCATGTTGGCCGGTTTGCATGGAGATTGATATTAGGGTTCTATCACATTAGAAAAAAGAGAAAACAATTAATTCAAGAGTCTTAATAAAGAGCTACGAAGATGTACGAGAATATTCAAAATTGTAACTCTAGGGTTTTTGTTGTAAATTTTGATTAACAGTATCGTACTGATCCATACAATATATGAAAAGCACCTGGATATTGATCTAATTTGATGATCATTAATATCTGTGTAAACAATACGATTGTGTAAATCCTTAATTATCTAACAAGTATATTGCTTTACTTTATGTAAAAGCTTATAAATCTTTTATGAATTAGATAATTTCCTCTTGCTCTTAATCTATTTATGTCATTGATCAATTTTCTTCTTATTTTCTATAAATTATTCTGGGCAGCAATGCATGCTATAGAGATCATGAATCATAAGTTCATCAATGGTAAATCAATTAGAGTAGCATTGTCACTACCAAATTCAGAAGCTAGAAAAAGTGGAATCGGAAACCTCTTCGTCAAGGTGATATTCCGGTTCTCTATTTTGTTCTAACAGATATTTCCTCTAATATTTTCCAGTATTTACACTCATTTTCTTATTTCTGAAAAACTTCACAGAATTTGGATATTTCTGTTGATAACTCCAAGCTTCAGCACATTTTTTCCAAGTACGGAAAAATAGTATCATGCAAGGTAGCCGTGACACCAGAAGGAAAGAGTAAAGGATATGGTTACGTTCAGTTTGAATCCAAAGAATCTTCAAACGATGCAATTCAAAAAGTTAATGGCACCATTATTGAAGGGAAAGAAATGTATGTGAAGGGATTAACTATTTGTCTAAGTTTCTTAAGCTTTGTAGTTTGGTAGAGTACTGCGATCAACCGCCGCGAATGGTGGCACTAACTGCCGCACAACCAAACGAGAACTTAACTTCTATGCTTGTCACTTGTGATTACTAACAATGTGTTTTCTTTTTGATGTGCATGCTAAAGTTATGTTTCCCGATTTATCTCAAAGAGGGAGCGGTTTCAGGCTAATTCTGGAGCTATATACACAAATTTATACGTTAAAAATTTGGATAGTGAAGTGACCGAGGATATATTACGTGAGAAGTTCTCTCAATTTGGAGAAATAACCAGTCTTCTTATTTCAAAGGATGAGAATGGGGTATCCAAAGGGTTTGGATTTGTGAATTTTAAGCATTCGAACGATGCAAAACGAGCAGAAGAATCCATGCAGGGAACGCAACTTGGTAAAAACTCTTTGCCTTTATCAACAACTAACAAGCCTAACATGTATATATTTGCTCAACTGGTTCTGATGATTTAGTGCTTTGAGTTTGAAATTTAGCCCACCATTATATCTTTTAATGTGTAGAATCCAAAGCTATATATGTAGCAAGAGCTCAAACGAAAGCTGAACGTCAAAGAATATTGAGTGCTCAATTTGAGCAAAGATGGAAGGAGAGACTCCAGAAATACAAGGTTATTGTATTTCTTAAGCACTATGGCTATCCTATTTCTAGTTGTTAATAAAAATATTTGAGTTTTAAAACAGTGTTGTTGTTAAATGTAGGGTTTGAATGTGTATGTCAAGCACATAAATGAGAAAGTCGATGACAGCCAACTAAAGGATTATTTCAGTCAATGTGGTGTTATCAGTTCTGCTAAGATCATGAGAGACCAGAAAGGCGCAAGTAAAGGGTTTGGATTTGTATGTTTTTCCACTCCTGAGGAAGCAAACATAGCCATAAAAACTTTGAATGGTATGCTGATTTTTCTTTTCATGTCCATCGGTTTACATCAAGAAAAAGCTATGCCAGCATCCCTTTTGAATCACAGATGCTTGATTGGAGATGCCAGCCTTCATTTTTTCTGTCATTGCTTTTTCTTACAGGGGTCAAATTTCATGGCAAGCCTTTATATTTGGCAATCGCGCAAAGCAAAGCTGAAAGGAGAGCCTTTCTCCAGAGTCTATATGCAAGACATAATGCTGGGCTTTTAAGACCTTTTATTGCTAATATTACCACGCCCAGTCCCATATATCATAAGTTTGGGTATCAGGCACCTTGGAGACCCAATGGATTCTCACCTCCTGTAGGCCCTGCTGGTTTACAACTCCCTCCTGTCCGAGTGGTAAGTGTTTGATTTCTTGAATTCATTTTCAGATTCCTGATTATTAACCCATGATAACATCAATACAGATTCCTGGTAATCCCCCAATGCAGAATCGGCAAAGCCTGTACAGTCCCTTTCCTCGATTTGTTGGTGCTTATCCGATGCCGTATTCGCAAGGACAAAGCCAGTCTCTGCGCTTCAATAAACACACTGGCTATCAGCAGGTACTTTGTTCATTTTCATGGAATCATGTTTTCAAAATCATGGATCTGAGTGTTGGGAATTTGAAGTACTTTACAATTTACATCACAGAGGGCTGGGAATGTGAAGAACTTGAGTAATGGGCAGCCAAGGCCAAGGAGCAATGGTAACCATGTTCCATTAGCTGATTCTTCCAGTTCTTCAGCGAAAACACCAAATGAATTTAAAGATCTGAGTAGCAGGCTTGCAGCAGCGTCAGCAGAAGAAAGGAAATATATCCTCGGCCGGCTTTTATACCCTCTTGTTGAGAAGCTTCATGTAAGTAAATATTATCGATTCAGGTTTCGTAGAACCATCCTGATGTCTTAGAAATTCTGGTTGGTTTTTAGTTCAGATTTTTCACTAGCTGACAGGGTTTTCTGCCCTTTTCTTTTCCTGGTTTTCAGAGTGATATCGCTTCAAAGATAACAGGGATGCTTTTGGAGATGGACAATGCAGAGCTGCTTCTGCTATTAGAGTCTCACGAGTCATTAGCTGCAAAAGTGGAAGAGGCGGTCCAGGTGCTAGAGCTCTATCAGACTCGGAGTAAAGCTTCTAAAGGAGAGATTGAGGCTCATGCTGGTCAGCTTGAGCCACTTTCATCCGAGGCCTCTTTCAATTAACAATACCTATGGAGACAATAAGATTTGAGAATCGCAAACCTGGGTGCTATGAAGAGGGGATTTACTCTCTTTTTTCTTTCTTTCTTTCCTTTTTTAGAATACTCGATCGTTCTCTCTACTGGTAACTTGACAGAATCTATGAAGTGTTTTTCAGACAAGAAATTTAGTCTTGAAAAAAATGGAGATGCTTGGGATAATACATGTTAAGAGAATTATTTGTGGTAATTATGGTTTGCAATTAAGGCTAATCAGGCCAAACACGCCTCAATTTCCTGATATGATTCCATCTACTTATTTCCCTTTAGTATAACCAGCAGGATCCTTTTCTACAAGCCCGAGTTCATTCTCGGAACCTGAAAATTTGTAATAGATGGAGACAATAATAAAACGGGTTGGCCCCTCATATGAACATGAACCATCCCAGCAATTGTGGAAATAAATCTTTGCCAATACATGATATTATCATTTGAGGCAACACAATGGCCCTCTCAATTAATATTTTCCTCGGTTATGGAAATCTTTGCTCAAATTCTGCAATTTAAGATTCTGTATAATGATTCTTGATAGGTATTAAATCCGCACTAATATGGTTAAGTAATAAGGATGCCCTACAGCAACATGCAAAATCTTTACATATAAATATTGACCCTGCTCTGCACCAAGACCAGGAATCATAATAGTATACATTTCTGAAATGAAGAATCTCTCTCTCTTCACGGTCTTCTCCATGTTTTTCTTGGTCTTCTCGTATGGTAAATCTCTTCTCACCCCTCCATTAATTTTGATTCTGTATTCCTTGTAAATACGTGGTTTCTGGGTTGCCAATCTTGGCGCTATTTAGCAATCTTTTTTCTATAAAAAAAAATACATTACCTTGCAATTAGTATTCCATACTTTTTGCTCTACTGATTCTTGATTTTTTTTGTTTCAATGGATGATGAATATTATTAGGAGCAGTTGGAGGAGAGGCGGTGGCTTGTGGTTCCACTCCTATTAAAATTTTGAACTGCTCAAAGCTGGCTTGTGTTCAGGCGTGCGTTGAGAAATATGGTAGTTCTATCAATGGTGCGTGCATCGGTACTGACAGCTGCTGCTGCAGAGTTATTTCACCATGAGAGGCTCCTGTTGTTTGATTTTAATTTGAGCTCAAGCTCCATTGAATTTTGAATAAATGATTTCTTTACATTATCACACATTTTATTGAATAAA
The DNA here is from genome assembly GCA_015731905.1 of Salix dunnii. Taxonomy (NCBI): domain Eukaryota; kingdom Viridiplantae; phylum Streptophyta; class Magnoliopsida; order Malpighiales; family Salicaceae; genus Salix; species Salix dunnii. The sequence goes on from CM027662.1 coordinate 17,085,511, forward strand.
AATAGCTTTTTTTCAGGTTTAAATGATTGTCTAGTTGATTTTTTTTAGGCAATTTTACACATGTTGATGATTTGCAACAATTTCTTTAATAGACTGGGGTTTCTACTGAATTTGAATTTCACTAGATTGTGCGTTGACAAAACTTATAAAACACGATTTCATTCCTAACCTGTTCAAAAGCCAGGGTTATGGGTTAAATAAATTAACCTGAGTTGATCTAAAATGATATCATTTCAAAAAAATTAAAATTATATTGTTTTGAAGAACTATAATAAAAATCAAATCTAGCTTTAACTTCCACATAATTTAATTTAAAATCCATCCTAAACTATAAGTGACATTGAAACAAGAAATCTCCTCACTTTAAGCAATTAAATCCTTCTTAATTGATGCAGTCCCCAAACCTAATAGCAAGACCTACCCTTAAGACAAGCAAGGTATTGGCCTAGCAGTCAAGAAAGACTTGTATTTTTTTCTTACTTTATATTCAAGCCCTATCATGCATATTTGTTATTTCTGTGGTGCTTTGTTTGTTCATTGAATTTATAGAATGTTCAATGGGCTAAAGGGTTTGGTTGTGGTACACATAAACTAATCCGGACACCAGGTTACTAAAAAAAAAAAAAAACCTACCCTTGAGTAATTAATTGTATCAAGTCACGATAATATTAATTGAAAATGCACGAGAAAATAGCAAAAAGTAATTTCCATTGATTTTTAAATTACATGTATTAACTACACCTACGGAGAATAAGATTTTAGAATTCCAAAAACAGGTGATATGATAAGAAAATCTACAAGGCTATGATCATTTTCAGTTCAGTTTTTATCAAAAAAGATAATTAAACTGAAAATTATAATTTTTTTAAAAAAAATAATTGAACCGAACTTGGTAAAAACCAATTGTCCATTGAGTTTAGTTTTTATGATTAAAAAATTAGAAAAACCGAATTTATTTCTGAGCTGTGCCACTTCAGTTTAGAAAACCTTTGTCAACTTTGGCTTTGAACCACCCCTTTCATATTTGAAACTAGAGACTAAACAAACATTTATGCCAGATGCACCAGAACATAAATTTTACAAATTTCAACGGTAATGTAAGATGCATCAAAGTTCAAAGCAAAATCAGAAATCAAAATATTATCAAGATAGTAGTGATCCAATCCCATACTTGCCTGATTTAACACACACTAGTCGGTCTGAGAGTTGCTTTGAAGAATATTAGATCATTCACTCTACTGGTAACTCGAAAGAATTCTACATTATCTATTTTTTTCATTGTATCGTATTCTGTCATGCACGAAAGCTTACTCTGGCCAAATATTTCATTAGATTCAACGCTGTATACGGCGCCGTTCACATTCATTTCCTCCCCTGCTTAACACGCCACCAGATTGCAATCAGCTGTTGATAGCGAGAGCCGTACTGGCTCAAGAGATTTCAACACTACCAGATTGCAAACAGCTGTCGATGGCAAGAGCTGTACTGGCTCAGGAGATGTCAACACTGATATTCTTAACCTGGCCGTTGATGTTTGAACTTAAATTTACTCGGACCAAATTGCTACCGTTGGAGAATGCAATACTTTGCTATTGCACTACACTGGATGCGATGCAGGGAGGAAATACTCAACCAACAAAACTTCCAATCGCGACCCATTCAGTTTAGACTAGCTAGCCGAGAAAATCATATCGGATTTCCAACTACAAGTAGCTGGCACGGACATGTTTATATAGGTAAATGATAATGAATAAAAAATGCAGAAAATTTTTGCAGTCACAAGTTAAACATTATGTACATTAAACAGAGAAGCCAAGCATCTCTATGAACATCCGATACTTCGTCGTTTTAAGCCACTAGTTCAAAAGCATTTGCCACAGAGAAAGACAGGCCTTGTATATTACCATTTGCTACAGAAGGCGAGAAGGGTTGTATATGCCTTTTTCCTTGTAATCTTTCCTCATTCACAGCAGCGATGCATGCCAATTGATGTGTACATGTTGGGATGGATTTTTGCAAAAGTCTCTGATGGCCCACACAAAAGGCTGACTATCAGCAGTAAAACATAACATCTTTGACATTTTCTTTGATCGCTGGAAGAGAACGAGCCTCCATACTCCTCCCAGTCTCACTGGTAGAACCGCTGTCTGATGTTTCACCCTCAATGTAATACCGAGCCCTAAAAGCTGCCAAATGAGCGTAGTATGCAGGGGGCACTGCGTGATTTCACACATGCAAAGTATTAACATTCTGGTGGCACAATAACTACATTACATGTAAAAATTGAAAATAAGAAGATAAAATTGCAAAAGTCTGACCTATGGAAACAGACCGAGTACATCTTGCATACCTGGAAGGAAAAAAAAAGATTACCAAATTGTACAATGCACAACAAATGATTCGTCAAAAAGGGAAACCAAAACATTACGTGTAGCACAAATTGTTAGTGAGGGTTTGTAAGCCATCAGCAGTGAAGTTGTTTTCATCAAACAACACATGGTAGTGTGTAGGTCTGCTAGTTCCCTGCAAAAGTATAGAAACCGAAAGCAATTGTCTTAATGTTTTATTTTTATTCGAGTTCTGGATGTCATATCCTAAGCAGGATCAGTTAATCAATTATTTCAACGTGTTGGCTGTTGGCAGAATCTTTTACCTGAATTCCAGCGTGACTGTTAAGGAAGAAGTCAAACTCTGTAGGGTGGCATATTTTAGTGTCCACAACCGTGCCTAAAACAATTCAAAAAAAAAATTAAGCTCAGTTCTCAACAAAAAGACACCAAAAACTGTTAAGGGGAAGCTATATTCGAAACCTGGTTGGATATTGCCACTCCTGTCAGTCTGATCACGCTTGTTATGGTCATAAGGAAAGAAGCGTGTGTGATGCCTTTTCTGCACTACAACAAAGGTAACTGGAGGACAATACGCTTCTTCCAGGGTGCTACATGCCTAGAAAGATTTTAAATCGTGAGTTTTAAAAGAAACAAAAGTTTTACACTTGACTACATCAAGGGAAATAAAAAAAATGACTAGCTCCTATACTTGGTAAAATTGAATGCAATAACCATGCTAGTAGTAGCAAGACTAGCTGGCATAGCTTCCTGGCATTGAACCACATCCAGGAACAAACACCAAAATCCACAAATGAGAAAAGTTATGGGTAGTGTGATCTGTACAATGCAGTTAGCCTTCACTTTGGACACACCACATAATATCAAACACCATTAAATCTAACTTAACCCACCTAGCACCTTTAATCGTGTATGTACGACAGAGTATCAATAGACCATAGCTATGCTATCCTTAACAGGTAACACAACATTATCAATAGACCACAGCAATGCTATCCTTAACCAGTAACACAATACCTCTCTAATCGCCTGCATCTCATGAAGCAGAACTTGGCTGAATTGGCCTTCACTTACACCATCTCTGTCAAATGAATTCATATGGCCTCAGTAATCTAACACAAAGGGTTATGACTTTTCTGTTATCCAATGTTACAATTACCTATAGAATATAATTCTATGAGGCTTTTGGCCAGTTGATCTTCTGAATGCAATAAACAGTTCCCTGCAAATAGTCAAAATGATGGCATAAATCTTCCACAGATTTCGCATTGGGGGAAGTTTGCATGTCAATTCCTTACCTGATCATTCCGCCATGAACTAAACCCTTTTTTGGATCCTGATATTTTTTGTAAAGATCCTGAATAATTTCCTCACGATGAGCTTGTGCAGAGACAAGTCCTCTATATTTGGTTACCTCTGGCCAGTCCATAGAAGCCACTACCTGTAACCCAACAAACTATGTAATACAATACAAAGGAAGCATAATAGACAACCTAACATGAAAATGATAATTAAATACTAGAATCCAACTCAACATACTGCTGCAATTGAAGGGCTAGAGTCTTCTCCTGGCTGTGGATGGGTCACATCAGCACCAAAAATAATAGTTGGCATATCCGTAACGCAAGGGATTCTTCTTTGAATAGCATCATTTAACACAGTGTTTCGTCCACCAGCCTAGAAAGTTTTTCAATCCTCAATTTAATACTTCAAATGACTAAAAGAGTGTTTAGTACGAAAAAAATATTAAGGAAAATCAACAAACCTTCACGTTAATTTTGAGGGAAACATTTTCCAGGTATTGTTTGTTAAGCTTCTTTGCCTGATGGGGCTGACAGCATTGTGAAACTATTCCCAGTTCAGTTTCACAAACACGTTTGATTTTCCCTACAAGCAAAGCTTGGTTACAAGACAAACAATCCAGATTATGAATTTCAAATCATGTTCTGTAACTAACCATAGGATCCACTGATATCAGGTAGAATAATGATCAGCAGTTGAAGCTGTTTCCCCTTCTGATCTGCAAGTTTTGCAGTACATTGCTTATGAACATCATGAAGAGCCTTCTCAATTTGCCTGGAATTAGCTGAATGGATTGGAATAACAGGATTTGGGTTGATTTCCTAGCATTACATTTAAGAGTCAATCTATCAAAAAAGCAACAAAACCCATGGGAATAAAAATGGAAGAAAAAGAGAGAGATAAAGCCAAACCATTCCTTTGCTGTTGCACATATCCATTAATTGAAAACAAAATTCATATGGCAAGTCCCTATGCACTTTCATAGAAAAGTTCACACAGGTCCAGAAATCAATTTTGCCTCCATTCACCATTTTCTGCAAAACCATTATTATAGAAAGTCATTTCACCATTTAGAACACAACATTTTTCACACTACAAACATGTACATCAACAGTACATGAGAAACACAATTTCACAAAGGCTCCAACAAGTTGGGGGGAAAAAAACTTAAATAGATGAAGTTATAATATAAACATTATGATGCAAGCTGGTTTCTGATTTTGAAGCGCATTCACCATTTTTTTTCTATGCTAGAACTACATCTATTTCCAAGCAGTAAAATCGATTTCCAAGCCGTCTATGGTAAAAGTGGAATAACCAATTAAACATTAACACTCAAACTCAAGCTTCATCTTAGGAAAGCCTGTATCACAAATGATCTTGTTAACCATCACTTCACCTTGTTAATCATATTCCACTGTCCTAGTTGCGGATCCACTCTAGCTTCTCGCCCTGTATCATGATATTTAAGCTGCAAGACCATAGTAAAAATGATGTTAATGCTGTTAATAATTAATTCATTAGATATGAAGTAAATTCAAAGCAGAATGCATAATCACCATGGGAGGGGGTAAAACTCGGGCATCAACCACCGCTAGTTCTTCATTCACTTGAATACCAAATTCATTCCTTACAAGCACATTCCTACTAAAATCGTTTTGCCTGACCATCTACACGAGGATGGAGTGTGACAGGTTATAACTTATAAAGCCAGACTTTGGGGGGGGGGGGGGGCATATACACCACAAAAAGCAAGATTAGGAATGATAGAAATAAAGATGTAGATGAGAGAATATTTGCCTGCTTAATGTTATTTTCCCTAGCTGCAGGGCGTTGACAGGTTGCTCTTAAAAGGGCAGTGACTTGTCTTTCATTGAGTTTCTTTGTGTATCGTTGTCCTCCAGCAATCTTACACAGCTGCAATACAAGGAAAACCAAAATAAGCAACCTACTTCATAGCCATATGCAGGTACAATAATCTTGGGGACCTAATCTAAGACAACTAACCTCCATGGGCAAATAGATAGGTTTCGCATCTGTTCCGGCTTGAAGGGGAGGCAAAGATGTATATACCAGCCCAATTTTGTATCTCTCCCTGAAATACTGATCGACAGACACCTTTGTTTTGTTGTCATCCAGAGTAAACCTACATAACAAAACCGGTAGAAAGTTCAAATTGATAAGAGACTGAGAATCACAAACATTGTCTAATAACATTATTTATAGCTAGCACCACCGATGTGAATAACATTCTTTTTCATGAGGTTTAGTATGTGTTCTAATTTTTTTTGTTTCTTAAGATTAAGCTAGCTTCCGGATCATTTTCAGTAGGTGTGGCCTCAAACAATAAAGACTAAGCTAGATAGACACAATAAATCAGCACCACCCACCATAAAAGTTCCTAAATACTTTCAAATAGAGTTTTTTTCCTTACTTCTAAGGATTCTTAGGAATCTCAAAAATACAAAAACCCTTTCAACAGTGTCCATAAAAGTATTTGCAAGCTTCAAAACCCCAAGAGCATCGGCATCCTTGTGATGTGAAGCCAGGAAACTTACATTGTCTTGTTTACTGGTAGATTAGATATGCCAGTAACCTTGAAGCTTTTGGCATAGTCCCTATAAGAAATTTCCACTTTGATTCCTCGTAAGGCCCTTTTCACCTGAAAGTTGCACCCAAAGATATATACAAGATACTTGAACTTCAATTTGATCATACTTAAACTTCAATTTGGTTATACTTAAACTTCACTTTGGTAAATTAGAAAAAAATGTTGGTATTCACAGGAATGACTTCATGCAATACAGTAAGCAATGAAGTTACCTTAACACGATCCTGATCAGAAAGAGGCCTTGACAAGTCTCTAAGATTGAAGTGCTTGGCCACAAACTCAGTCACCCAAATTGGCTCATAAAAGGATCTGGCTGACACATCTACAATACAAAAGTAATATATTAGAGGGGAGAAGTTCTCAGCAGAACTATAGTTAAAACAAGTATCAATGCATCAAATTTAGATAACCAAAATAAATGCAGGTAAACGAAGCTATACCAATATTTAAAGAGAGTCCCATTTGGGTTGGCCGAAGACTTTGATAGTAACCTCTCCAATATTCTACTCCATTACCAAGCTCGCCTTTTGGGCCCAAATCAAGTGAGAAGAACGACCTCCCAGCAGTAACATACCTAGTCAAACACACAAAAAGTTGAGATGAAAAGAAAAGGGAATTTACATTTTCTAAACAATTGAGGTGAATTACTTTTCTGATGGTGATGCTCGGAGAACAATGTCAAGGATTTGTATGGTTTCCTGTGGAACATCCTTTTGTCTGCCACTTAGGAATTCCTTCAAATGATGCGTATCAACTTTGGATGCATATTTGATTGCCACATTAAATTGACGTTCCTTTCTGCGTATCAAACGACACCAAGAGCAAGTTTGTTTTAAAACAAATACAGTAATGATAATCTTTTCAAACAAACAATAACCCATAATCACATAGCCACGGTAGAATAGGAATTACTTGACAGAACTTGATGAGCTAGCAGGATCATTCTTCTCAACCAACTTCACTACAAATTCCTTCGCTTCAAAAGGCAATGCCCCGGCAGTGTATAGACTTTTCCTGCCATCATAAGCTGGCATCCTATTGCCCAGGTGGGACTCACGATAAGAACGAACAAGCTGAGATATTACATCTCTATTTACTTTCTTCGATGTAACTTCAGGAGTTATTGCCACCTAATCCAAAAACCAGGCCATCAGTCAAAAATTCTCATTGTCAAGTTACTTTTTAACTACAAAAAAATAAATGAGACTTGTATAAAATAAACTAAAAGGTTTGTAATTGCTGCAACATGTTATCCACAAAAATCTGAACAAAATAAAATAAATGGCAAAAACACCCCCTCTGATAATTATAATTAACAATATGTATATAAACCATTTCATTGTGAGAAAAATATAAGACAAGTTCCAAAAAGAAAATAAAAGATATTATAAAAAAACGAAAAAAATAAAAAGATCGAAACTAGCTATAGGATCAATGCTAAGAAAAAGCTTCATTTAAAAAGTTGCTTTATTTGTAGGGAAAAAATAAAGGAGATAATACTATTAAACAAGCACAAAACGGAAGTGAAACCCAACATAAAAAGGCACGTATGCATATCCACAATACGTATATTATACGTTCATATACGTAATGAAAGAGAGGGAGGGAGGGAGAGGGACTTACATCGTATTGAAAGAGATCTCTATCAGAAACCTCAACCACAAAATGATTCGCTCGAATCACACATTTCCTTCCTTTACTTCCATATTGTGGCCTGGGAGGAGGCACAATGGCCTTTGACGATACAGGCACAGACCCTCCCGTGGGAGTGATGCTTTTAAGTGACAACTTTTTTGCCACCTCCTGACTCGTTTCCTCCACCGAAGCTGAACTCGAAGTTGAAGCCGGAGGCGGAGTAGAAGATGAAGCCAGAGGCGGAGTAGAATATGAAGCCGTTCCTCGGGGAGTTAATGAAGTGGAAGGACCTGCGGTTACAGAAAGGTAGCCGGGTGCCACAGGGTGGGGAGCACGAACAGGTATTGGAGTAGTGAAGCCACCTCTTCCACCACGGCCTCTACCACGGCCTCCATCGCCACCACGCTGAAACGATGGCGACGGATTTGAGGAGTCCTGTTCACGGCGAGGTTCTGACGATCTCCGGCCACCACGGCGAGACATTGTTACTTAGCAGTCACGGTTTTGTGAAACGAGCTGGAGAGGAAAGAGAGTGAGCCGAGCGTTTTTTTTACGAGGGAGGAGGAGAGTGGCTTTGTTATTAGGTGGCTATATAAAAGGAAGGGACGAGGAAAGAAGAGAGACGTCTGCTGATGACGTGTGAGAGAGAGAGCGAGAAGGGGTGGGGGGGGTGGGGCTACCCGGGAAGTATTAAAGTGTTAGTGATTGGCGGTTATTTTTATGACTTCTATGCCCTCCATTTACGCGCATAAATTTCAGATGTGCCATAGCGGGGGGGCCACAGAGTAGTTTTTCTTATTTATAAGAATAATTTTCAATCTAGCTAAATTAAAAAAATAGTACAATTTTTAAAAAAACATATTTCCTGTAAAACACATTAATCATGTGCATATCGAAATTATTTTGAATAATTAGTGAAAAAATTTAAATCAATAAAAAATCTTGTTTAATGTTAGGGTGATAATTATTTTTCAAAGTATTTTTTTAAAATAAATAATATATTTTTAATTTTTAAAAAAAATCAATAAAAAATATTCTTAAAAAATATTCTTAATATTAAAATATCATGGTGATAATTATATTTTGAAAGTACCGTTTCTATAAAAATAAAATGAAAGAACAAAATAAGCTTGATAAGGAAAACATCCCATCATCAACATGCGTGCCTCCCTGGAATTGCACGCCTCTTTTTGACAAGATTACAGAACCGGGGCCGCCATTCCAGTATACGGAGTATGTTTTACCCGAAGAAACACAGAAACTACGAGATCTCTGTAATCCTTCCTCCATGTCAGCATATGACAGCGAGTATTTAGAAAATATTTATCTCACTACTAGCGCGTTTATTTTTTAATTTTAAAATATGTTTTGAAAAAATTATTTTTTATTATTATTTTTTTGCTATTATTTTTTAAATTTACTATATTAAGATAATTTGAAAAAAATAATATTATATTTATAAAAAAAATAGTTTAAAAAACAATTATGATTGAACTTTTAAATACCCTGAAGATAAAAGAGTTGTTTATTTATATTTTTTTTTTAAATCGCTTTAATTTATTTTCTAATGTATATTGGTTTATGGAGAAAAATGAGGTAATCAATGCACCTCAAGCTTTCGTTCCAGATTTTTTTATATATAACTTAGCTCATTTATAAAAAAAAAATTAACATAAAAAATTAAAAACACTAAAGTTTTTTTAAAAAAAAAACATTAAAGAGGTATTTGACAATCTGTTTGACATTTTATTTTAAAAAATAAAAATATATTTTTTTATTTTAAATTAAAAAATATATATTTTTAAATAATTTTCATATTCTAATATCAAAAATAATTTTAAAAAAATAAAAATCAACTTCAACCCTATAAATTAGTTTTCAAATGAGGTATTTAAAAAATACTCATGTACAGTTCTTTAAATGCTGCCCGTAAGCGTGTTTCGGGGCAACTATTTTCTAGAATTTTATTAATATTCTGACAGAACTTTTGACACGTGTTCAAAAGAGAAAAAAAAAACCCTTGTTTCCGAGGTTTGTTCAGGAGTGTGATTTAGAGGACCCCACGTTAGAGGAGACTTTGACCATTCGATTTTGACATGGAAATGACAAGGAAAGACCGTGAGAAATAAAAAATAAAAAATTATTAAACCTCATCTTTATCCATACATATGATCTTTAAAGTCCACTCTCCATTCACATCTTAAGGCTCTTTTTTTTTAAATTATCATTAAAAAATATTTATTTTATATTTTTATCACTACCATTTAATTAATTAATTAAATTTTATTTTAAAAAACTAATCAAACAGAGCTATTATTTTTAAGTAATTACCATTTGAATTATCCAATTCTTTTTTCCAAGGTTCTTATTTTCGAAAAAGTTTTAAAATATAAGCGTAGAAGTTGAAGGTTGTTGAAATTATAAGGGAAAATATATAGTTTACCATTAAGAAAAGAGAAGGGAGGGAAAAAAAGGTGTCGGGAGGAAAAAAGATTTTTTAATATTATAAAATAAAAGTTCCCGCGTTCCGTACAGTTATCAGGACTCCATTGAGGCAAAAGCTGCTGTTTGAATTTTAAAACTTTTCAATATGGTCGTGGAAAGGAGAGTTCGGGAACTTGACTCGGTGTAAAGAGCGAAGTGCCGACACCACGAACCAGTGCTGTGGGTCTCGTATTCGCATCGGCAACATGCTTTGCCTGGAGAGATTCCCCAAGCAATCCGAATGATAAAAAAAATCCTATCTCAATTGTCCTTTGTTATAAAGAAAAGAAAAGAAGACGATTCTTCATGGGATCGTTAAAGTTACTCAAAGAAGACGATTCTTCGATGGATCGTTAAAGTTGTTCTCGTATGGGTGAGTTGTTTGGCTGACTCTGATTTTGAAAGTGTTTTATTTAGAAATATATTAAAATATTATTGTTTATATTTTAAAATTATTTTTTATATTAATTCATAAAAATAACTTGAAAACACTAAAAAAAATCAATTGTTTTTAAAATATTTTTAAAATATGGTATCAAATAAAGTTATATCTAGTTGATATTTATTTTCTAGCATGTTATATAACGTTAATAATTTAGAGGTTTTAAATATTGTAGTTGAAGTTGTTTTTTAAATCAATTTTTATTAAAATAATATTATTTTATTTTTAATATTAATATATTAAAATGATATCAAAATAAAATAAAAATCAAAAAAGTTTTTAAAACATAATGTTAAACATATAAAACTCGATTTGATACATTACTCAGGATTTAAAATTTAAATAATAAATTAGGTTAATCAATTTATAATACAATTTATTTTAAAATAAATAAATAAAAGTTTTTCAGTGGATGACGTCGCAAGTTAAGTCGTTGAATCAACAGTATCTACTCGACAATATTGCACATGATGAAACTTCTCCTGCTTTTGGAATCCTATACTTTCTTTTCTTGCTCGGAGCGGCGTGCTCAAGAATAACTTCGTGCCGAAGAATATGAAGAAGGTAAATTAAGAGGACTTCAATGAAAGAGAACAGACGCTCCTTCGCATAAGATGCTATGGGAAATGGGTGGCCCACATTGCCTTTCTGTCGCTTAATGTTGAAGGATTCGAGGGAGTGCGGTTCCTATTGATTTTTAAAATGTTTTTTTATTTAAAAATATATGAAAATAATATTTTTTTTATTTTTTAAAAATATATAATTTAATTATACAATTAATAGAAATAAGTTATATAATTAAATAATTATTTTTGAGAAACCCATCAACAATAAAATTATTATTTATATTTATATTTAAAATAAAATAAAATAAATTTAATTATAATTAAAAGATCCAAAATATTTGAAATTTGAAATTTTGAGTGTTAGAAAAAATTAAAAATAAATTTAACACATTATATAAATAACCAATAAATTCTTACATAATTAATTAACATACATTCCATTACAAATAATTCAATCAAATTGATTACAAATTAGTACTCCTTTTTGCCATAATTTCCAACCTTTTATCTTCAAAATACGCTGCAGAAATTGGATCTATTGTAGAAGTATCTATCTTCATAATCTCCATTTCTTGTTTCTCTTACTTTTTTTTAATCAGTAAAGCTTGTTACTCTAACAGAATTTTTCTGTCGTGTTTTTTTTCTACCTCGATTTCATCAAAGTTATCCTTCAATTGTTGTAAAATATTGGCTACACTTGTCTCCCCAACTTTCACTTTTCCTTATCTGCGTTTAAGTCGTTCCCTTGCAGCTTTCTGACCAATTGGTCTATTTTGGTAAACAAATGCATTACTGTCTTCTCCTAAATTAACAAATTCAGCGGTTGATGGATTTGAAGAATCTGGACTTGCATTTCCATGATTTTTTGTTTCTTATTTGACTTCTGATGAAGACTTGCACGTTTAAATTGCTACTTTGATTCTTTTTTTAAGATAACTCAACAATATTCCAGTTGAAATCGTTTGCCAACGACTGAAGCATACATTTGCCGAGCATCATTAATCTGGTAAATCAAATTAATAAATAAAACTATGTTATATAATAAACATGTTAAATAAATAATTTAATATGGAAATGATAAAAAAAAAAAAAAAAACAGTACCCTTGATTCTTCAGTCATTCCACTTTGCTGACGGTTTTCAATTTAGGTAACAAAACTAACAAATTTTCCAACGTCTCTATTTATTTCTTGTCATCTATTTGAGATGCTTATTTGAGAACGATTATTCAGGTTTCCTCCATTTTTGATGAAGTAAGCATGTACTCGAGCCTAAAATTATCTTGTTTGTTGATTGACTCCAGTGATTGGATCTTTGCTAATATTTAATCATGCAGATACAGGTAAACAATCTTCCTCTGGTGATAAGTTTTTACTTCTTTGTGATTTTTTTAGTTCTATGAACATTTAAATTGGAGTCCATGGAATCATAAGAAAGTTGATTAGAGTCACTTTGTTGAGAAACAAACTGTTCAGACTCACTTATAAGAAAGTTGGTGAATGAGTTCGGCAAATTTGAGTCCGGCAAATTTGAGTCCATCTGCATAAAAAAATAAATTGTGTGATTAACCTATGTTACATTCTATATAAATCAAATTCAATTAAACTCAAAGTATTAATAAAGTTATAAAAACATATATTTAATACAAGGAAAATAACATCATTATAAACATACAAATTATGAATAAATTTCGCATAATTATTTCTCTGTGTTAGCTATTTTTTTATGCTAACTATTTTAACTGATAAAAAAATCATAATTAATGAATTTCACATAATTATTTTTCAATATTAACTATTTTTCAATGCTAACTATTTTAACCGACAAAACAATCATAATTAACAAATTTCGCATATTTTATTTTGCTAACTATTATTTTTTACTAGTTATTATTATTATTATTGTTATTATTATTATTGTATGAAACCCATGTAACTATTGCAACTATAATTATTATAATTATTATTAATAATAATAATATATAAAACCCACACACAATAACCCTCCCCCTAGAAAAAAACTGCCCTAATTTCCCTTTTCTTTTCCCTCTCAGCGCTGCGCCCCCCCTCCCCTCTCAGCCTCCAGCCCCCTCCCTCTCTCCGTCCAACCCCCTTCCCTCTCTCTGTCCAGCCACCCCCTTCCTCCCAGCCTCAAGCCAGCCCCCTTCCATCTTTTCTTCCAGCCCCTCCCTTTGCCATCTCCAGCCACCCCCTCCATCTCAACCATAAGTCATCCCTCTCTGTCGCCTCCAACCCCCCTCCCTCCCTCTGCCACCTCTAGCCACCACCTCCCTCTTCCAACCTCCAACCCCCTTCTCCCCCCCCAACCCCCCGTCTGTTACTCGATTTTAATTCAAAAAACAAGTTTGGAAAACACACCTGGTACGTATGTTGATCTACAAGTGTTTGTTGAATTTTTGATAAATGTTGATCGATTATCTGTGCAAAATAAATTTTGTTGATTGTTGTGGTTTTGTTGAATATTGTTTCTGTTGTGATTGTGATTTTATATATTGATGTTGCAACGGTAAAAAAAACCCCAACGGCTATATTTTGTTTGCCTCTACATCAATCAATTGCTGTAAGAATGCCTTCAGTAAAGAAGAAGAGGCAAAATACCTCTCGGGATGGCTTTCCTATTGGAGAGCAGATATTGAGTAATAACATCTATATTTTTAAAATTTTGGTTTTGACTCTCGGAATAGTTCTCCCATTAAACTTGCCCTCGGGGCTGATAATGGGACTTTGTTTTAAGAGGGTAGACTGAAACGATCTCAAATTTGTTTTAAGAAATTAAGTAAAATAATATTATTTTAATAAATAAATAAACTGGTCAAGGTACAGGGGTGTTTGAAAAAATAACGTTTTTTCTTAAAATGAAATTTTCATTTAAATTATTTTAATATGACAATATCAAACATAATTTTTAAAGAATAATATATATAATTTTGATATATTTCTTAATGAAATATACTTAAAAAATAACTTTAATTATATTTTTAAATGTTCATTTGGAAGTGTGTTAAGATTGTTTTTAAAGTATTTTTTATTTTGAAGTATATTAAAATATTTTTTTTTATTTTTTAAAAATTATTTTTAATATCAATAATATTAAAAATTTAATTTAATATAAAAAAAACTGAAAAAGGAATACAGTGATAGTCACTGCTCACTGGATCTTTAGCACCGACGAAAGCAGGTTAATTTGAATTTTTTATAGAATAAATTAAAATATTTTATTTTCTAGATTCTTAAGTACATTAGACTAGAATGACCAATCAGCAGGTTTTACACTGTAATCATTACTACGTGAATTATGGACAAGTTGCTTGTTAAAGGCTCTTGCATTAATAATTATTTATGATATGGATCACATAGATGGTCTTTTTTATAATTAAAGATATTATTAAATTAGTTTATATATCAATAAAGATACTTTTTTCCCCAGCAAGTTTAAGAGCACACGTCTCAAATTGAAATTGATCGGATGTATTTTAAAGATTTATTAATATATATTTCTAATTATTATATATTTGATATAATAATAATAATAATAATAATAATAATAATAATAATAATAATAATAAACCTGAAAAATGATGAAAATGTATCATTTATATAGATATAGATTAGATATATATATACATCCTATCGCATGTCCATCCTCCATCGCTTTAGAGCATTGACAGATACTAAAAGGATTTGATATCTGCTCCGGATATGAATAGTGAGATGCCAATTTTTTTTATTTTAATCCTTAAATCTTTTGAGTATTATTTTTATTAGATTTTTTTAATAACAAATATATTATTATTTTTATTTTTATCTTTCAATACTAAATATTACATTTTTTTTCTTCATGAAACTATCATAATTGAATAATTTAATGATGAGTTTTACAAATTAAACGTGTTGACTTGGATTTTTTTTTTTCAAACTAGTTTTTCTATTAATATTCAATCAAGGGCTAACTAAGAAGGAAAAAAAAAAATAAAGGAATGAAAAAAATATATAAATTGTCCAACCAAGTTAATACATTATGATTGTGTTCATTATTGGGGTTGTGGATTTCACGGATTTACTCAAGTCAATACATTGGGTTAATTTCTTTTTATTTCACTCCTTTTTTTTTAATAATTTAGTCTTTTGACATTCTATTGTTTAACATTTAAGCATGACTAAGTGGAGAATAAAACAACAATAATGTATTTTTTTATTTGAAAAAACCTTATCCCTGTTAAATATATTTTGTAGGCCTAGGTAAGTGGGTAGAACTCCTGCTATTATAGGTTCTAATAAAATATATATATTTTAATTTAAACTCAAAATTTTCTATGTAAATTTCAAACTTTACGCTATTACACTAAGCTCATCGAAGATAATAATGCAATTTCTTTTTAACCATATTGTCATATGAATAAGGCAAACAATTTGCTTTTGGTTCACCAGGTTGAACAAATAATAATTTTTTGATATTTGTTAATATATACGATGATCGATTAACACGTAGTCAGATATTTTATTTTCATTTTAAATATTTTCTCCCATGCCAAAAAATAATGATATTTATATTTTTTTTAATGTAATAATTGACATTTTTTTCTCCCACAAGACACCAGGCCTAGTAATCATCTAAAGCTTCATAAAGAAAACCATTGCTCTTGACCACCTTCCCTACATTTCCTCCCTACCTCATATTTTAATTTATAAACAACAAACGGATCTGGGCCATTAGGAAAGGTATACGGCATTGGGCAAGGCCCAGATCCATCATTCTTTAATCAATCAACAATTACTGGATTTCCTTCGTGTTATTCAAAGGATATTTTAGATTGTGATGCAATCAAAGATTAAAAAAAACATTTTAATTTAGTATTTGATTAATTATAATAAATAAAAATATGACATGGATCTCTTATAAAATTTTGCACTGAATTCCGGCTCAAGAAAATCAGCTATTAGGCACAAGAAAAGTAGCTAATAGCTGTTTTCTTGCTTTTCGATCTAAGAGAGAGGGAGATGGGGGGGCTGCCGGGGTGTTATATATGATTATTAGTATAAAAAATATATTTTTAATATTAAAATAACCTAAGAATTAATTAAAATATAAATAAATATATTAGTAGGAGATGACAATATAATTTTTGCCTTGTAATTTTAATTTTGCTCCAGATGATATTTTATCATATATTGTTCCGGGATCGCAGAGGCCTTCACATATGAATTTAGTTTATGATGAAATTACAAGTAGTTCGATGAAAAATAAAAACAAGTGTCTAATTTACTTGAATTATTAATTATATTTTAATATTATGGTTATTAAATATTTAAAAAACAATATACATACACTTTAAAATAATTTCACAAGTTAAAATTAATATGAAAAACTTGATAACCAAATATTTGAAACTATTTTTTATTAATTTCAAATTCAATTATAATTTTAACCCAATACTTTAAAAAAAATTTAAATCATAAATAAAATATTTTTTATAAAATTATTTTTTTTTAAATCTGGACTATAAAAATAAACGTCATACCAATGAGGCCAGGGAGTGCCCTTTAAACGCTCAATAGGTCAGTGTACAATTTCATCATCATTAAAATTTCATTAATTTATTTATTTTTAAAAAAAGTAACTGTTTTAAAACAATAATATTTTGATATTAACCTAATAATTTTATATTAAAATAATATATAAATATTTAAAACTTTAATCTTTATATTATTAAAAAAATTATAGCTGGACAGCACTTCCAAGTGAGAATCTGCCGTTATAATAACTCCACAAATTCCTATGATAAAAACATCTTTTAAATTTAATAATAATAATAATCCTATCACTATCAGTCTATCACTCTCGTCCTCCATCTTCGCCTTATCAAATAATTATAAATAACAAAATATAATATAGATCATATATTTATTTATTTCCTCTAAATAATTCGCTCTCGGAGCTCGATCTGAGTCAGCGAAGTAAATAATTAATTCGAAAAAGCCATCAACAATTCATGGAGGTATGTTTTTTCTTCTTTGATTACGCATGCACAGTGAATAAAATAAATTTATTCTGTGCGATTCTGCGAATATGCAGTTTTTGTTTTGTCAATTTTTAGAATATTATTTTTTTGGGGTTTGTAGGGAATAGAAGAGAGGAAGAAGAGTAGTGAAGCACATTTAACAGTATCTGCTGCAGCTTTCGTCGAAGGAGGGATACAGGAAGCGTGTGATGATGCTTGCAGTATTTGCCTTGAAAACTTCTGCGACAGCGATCCGTCAACTGTATGTAGTAATTAATTTTTAATGCTTTTATTTATTAATTCATTTGATTATTTATAGGTAAATAATTGACTCATAATATAAAATCAATTTAATTTAAATGAAACGGCATAAATAATTTCCTTTTTTCACATAATATACACGGTGTTTTTTGTTTTTTTGGCAGGTGACCAGTTGCAAGCATGAGTTCCACCTCCAGTGCATTCTTGAATGGTATTTTCATTTTAATTATATATTTTCACTTAAATTGCTGCATTTATAGGTGTCATGGTAGCTGTAGGGTTGGATGGATGGTGTTATTGACAGGGGACTTTACCTAGTTAGTGGCCAAGTAGACTGACTTTGATTGATCAGGGAGCGTAGCAATGAACATAGCTGCATTGGACAATCTTGGATAGCCTCATTATGTACAAATTGCTCTTTTAGGTTCAATTTGTTTGGGAGATATGGTGGGAAGATGGATGGGAAAAATTCCCATCATTCAGCATGGTATATGAGGACTTAGTGAATGATCCCTGTATCCTTCTCAACTTGTAATATGCAATCCCTCCAATTTGTACAAATGGAAATTATCCTCCTTTCTCTCCCTGAAATACGCAATCTTTGAAGCTCGATGGCAGGGAGTGAAGGGACTTCTGCTGTTATAGGAACCTAATGAGAAACGCAAGGGCACTTTTGACTATAAAGGTACAGTATCATTTGACCAGGACAGGACGGCCCTACCTTCTCCAGTCACTCCTTTCCTCTTATGTAGATGTATATAAGCAACCCTATATTTTAATCGTACACATAACACATGAATCTTGCCAGAAAAAAGAAAAGGTGAAGCTGAGATAGAAATCCTATTTTCAGTCTAAATAGATGAATTGAGGTTGACATGAGTGCTAATTTGGCTTTTATGCTCCAGGTGTCAAAGGAGTTCCCAGTGCCCTATGTGCTGGCAACCCATCAGTTTGAAGGATCCCACGAGGTTCAGTTGTTTTTTCTGCCCTCATATTTTCCTGTTATTTTTCCTTGCCATTAGTTTGAAAAATGAATTTCTTATTTTCCTTACTTTGGCAGTCAGGGATTACTTGAGGCTGTAGAACAGGAGAGGAGTTTCAGGTTTAATCGATCAAGAAATGCCACCATATTTCATCATCCAGCCCTTGGGGACTTTGAATTACAGCATGTCTGTAACCTACCTCTGCTAGTTGCAAGCATTTCTTTTCGACAAACCAGACATTAGCTTAATTGTGATCAAATGCAATGGTGTGTCAGATGCAGTTGCCAGTGGGTGAAAATGATGCTGAACTTGAAGAGCGTATAATACAGCACTTAGCTGCTGCTGCGTCAATGGGGCGGCGTCGTATTGCTAGAAGGGAAGGGCAGCGGAACAGGTCATCAGCTCAAGGTCATCCACAGTTCTTAGTATTCTCAAGTCAACCAAATGGATCCCCTGCTGGTTCAATTTCTTCCTCCCCAACTCAGAGAGAAGGTGAACCTGTTTCTGCAATCACAATAGCAACATCATCTTTCCAACCACATGAATCTTCTCTACAACCAATCACACCACTGTCTTCTCATGCCCTTGCTGATCCATCTTCTGCTTCAGCTTCTGGATCCAGTTTTACCAATCAACCTACAAATTCCATGGACAACTGGTGCTGGAACATTTCAATTTTCATTTTTTTAACTGCTGGTCACAGTCATAGATGTAAATGATCGTTCTTCATCAATTTCTGTCTGTCTCACTGGAGCTTTGTTATATGAAGGTATCCTAATCAGTCTTCTCCAAATAGTCAAGACAAAGCAGGACCGTCAGACCTTCAGTCATTTTCAGAGTCTATCAAATCTAAATTCAATGCAATGTCATTGAGGTATCAATTTGTTGGAAACATTTGACAGTTCGATAATATTGACATGTCCGATGAATTTCTGCTTCTCTATGCTCATGAATTGATTTTTATTTGTTTTTCCGTTCCAGATATAAAGAGTCGATTTCAAAGAGTACTAGGGGATGGAAAGAGAGATTTTTCACTAGTAATACTACCATGGCAGATCAAGGTTCTGATGTTACAAGAGAGGTTAATGCTGGAATTGTGACAGTATCTCGCATGATGGAGCGTCTAGAAACCCAAGACGATAGCATAACTGGCACCTCTTCTGTATCAAACAGTGTAGATGGATCAGTTGCAGAATCTAATAGTCAGCAAGTACCAGAGGTTGGTGGTGTCGTCAGTGCAACAAGCGATCCCAATACTAAAGTGCAAGCTTCACGGCCTGCAAGTTCTGGCTCAGTTTAAGTACAATTTCACAATCTTATCACTGACATTTAATAGGAAGGTATGTTTTGACATGGATTTTCTTTTTATAGCATGTGGTGATGCATTTCTGAAAATCTTTTAACTATTGATCACATAAACTGATGTATTATTCTAAAACCAGTGCAAACAGACTCCTTGTTTTTTATGGCATTTGGTTGTGTGCACCTCTTACTCTTATACAACTGATGCAATTTTTTTGTTTGTTTTCTCCAAATATGCGGTGATTCATTCCTCATCTGTATTTTTTTTTCAATTATCCAAGCTTATTGAACATTCTTCTTTCTGGTTTTATCAGTTAATCCTTAGTCCTTACAATGCACATTGTATTGAATGTTGCAAATATAGTTTGTTGCTATCCATTTTCATTATCATCTGCTAGAATTTCAAGCATCAGTAATATTGTGTTTTGGAGATCAGTACAGCCACTTGGTGACACTTTCCATTTCAGAGATGATAATTCACTATTATCCTAGTGAATGGCTATACCAGATCCCATTGATTTTCCTTCAATTTGGAGCTATAATTTGAAAAATAAAACAGATCTCAAGAACTATGAAGTTTATAGGGAAACACAGTCTGAATATTATTAAGATTTGTCATATTTCATGGGAGAAACATTTAGCAGACAAGATAACCTAAAAAAATTCAATCAAATAATTCTACATTTTACTACGACTTGTTTCTATTCAGCGCACTGAATCATTATCCTGTTTCACGCTGAATCATTATGCATTAATGGAAGATAAGTAAAAACAGTAAGCATTGTGTGGTCTGGTGTTTTTGGTGGATTCTTGAGCAAACTGATATGAGATTAATGTAAGGGATGGATATTTAGCAGTCCACGTATCCGATATAAGTCTAATTAAATAAGCATATTCCTTCGTTACCCATTCCCACCTAATCTGCATTAAGACAAAAGAAGCTGCAACAGAAGGCGGGTCGCACTTGGGTGTTTTTGGAGGATTCTCAAGTGAGATTTATTTTAGATCAAGCCAACCTTGAACTTCTTCTTTTGTCATACAACTATTGTTATTGCTGCAGTTGAATTATGCGCTTTCACACCTTTTTCTCAAAGATAGGAGGAAAGGAAGACCAGGCTGTTGCCTTCAGCAAATCATTCATTGTGTTGTTGCAGAAAAAAATGAGGATTCATTTGGTGAAGATACTCAAGTTGCAGTTTTTTCTTTTCTTTCAACCTTTTTGAACTCATGCAGAAGTGGTAGGTTACAAGACAGATCCTTCCTGGAGGGTAGCTCTACAAAGCAAATAACACCTGGGTGATTCAACATGTGTGTCTGAAATTGGTAGCACAAACAGGTGGTCCTTGTTATGTTTATAGGGCCAAATCCTAACTACAGCCAGCACTCTTTGGTGGCGGACCCATGGTGTAATAGTCGGTGCCCTTTTTAATGGTCTGTCTAGTTCAACTTGTGATAGTTGTGCAAAGACTTGATGGTTGGACTGAGCATTTTCAGGGTACATACAGTTAATTAGGCATGAAAAAGTGATAAATTGACTTGCGCGACTTATCCCATTAATTGGAAAGGATGATAAATGTTGATTACTATCTAAATTGAGAGAGTTTCTTGCCTTGTGGTTTCAAGAATCTCAAAAAATCCCGGTCAAGGACAAGGAGCACACTTTTGAGCAGCTGGTCCAAAGTGGTTTGGTTGAATCAAATTTAGCTCTTTTCCTAGTTGAAATCTGAACACTTTAGCTTTTAGACTTTTCCTCTTTCTTTCATGGTGATGTGCCATTTCCTAGTGAGAATTGCGACTCTCTGGAATTTTTATTTCTTGTACTGTTTTTTGTTTCCCTTACCCCTTTCCCCCATGTCATTTGTCAAAGGAGCTGGCCCATTTTCTGGTCAGAGTTATGACTTCATTAAGGATGCCTTTTTCTTACAAAATGTGTGCTTTGCAGATATAGAATACTGTGGATGAGATGCTTGGCCGCTCTTCAAGCTAGAGCATAGTAGCTTATTTTAGAAAGGGAAGCAAATTGTCCAGCGAAGTGGGTCAGAATAAAGAACTAGACCAAACGCTCTTCAATCCGGACAGGCTCCAGTAGATGCTTGTAAATCAGTTTATAAGGACGACCTTACATATAATTATAATCCTCAAGGTACTGCACAAGTACGGTAGGTATGCTAATATTTGAGATATAAATGATTTAAAGCTTTGAATAAATTCCTTTTGTCATCAGCTTTTGTGATTTTGCATTGATCTGTCTCCTGTCTGGTCATTTGTGATTGCGAGGGTTTGCCCGTTTGTTTTTGTGATTGGAGCTGCTTTTGCCCTAACCGCACTTATAAAAGTGTTTGGTAATAGAAAAGTTATTGTGGCCAGACTGTTAATTTTGCAAAAACAGCAAAACTTGTTTGTCGTGCTTTTAATAGAGAACTTGGTAAATTGTTGCTGCTTTGTGTAAAGTTATAATAACAACTTCTGATTTTCTTTTGAAGGCACTTGAGTTATAAATCATATTTTCAATACATGGAATCTTTGAGTCATTTTTATAGGATCTTTTAATAAACCAACTATTGCTGCTTTTTCTTGACAAAAAAAAAAGGGAAGGGGCATGGGCCTCGAGTTGAGTTGAGTTTTTCTGAAAACTAACACCATTCATTTTTTTTTTATTTCTTTGTTCGAAAGTAGCAGCGTAGATAGGAAAAGATTTTAGAAAATAGCGCGGGGAACAATGATTTCTCAGCTTTTTTCTCAACAGTGGTTTCTCTCTCTCTCTCTCTTTTAATTTAATAAAAGTTTATATATATATATATCACAATCACTTAAAACTTTATTTGAAGTGGTGGCTGAGAGTTTTTTTTTTATTAGTTATCAATAAACAGTCAACAACTAAAATTCATTGTGTTTTTGTTTTGCATCATCTCACAAATCACTATTTATTGCAATAATATTCCCCCCTTTGATTTTTTTTTTTTAAATCTATGTTTTTTTTTTCCATCCTTCCATTTTGTTGATTTGTTGGAAATTGAGTTTCATGATTTGTAATAATTTGTTTTCAATATAATTATTCTAGTCTAATGACTTGTATAGTGGGCTTAGAGTTAATTTGATTGAAGTTTTTTTTTTTTAATTCATATATATATATATATATATATAATTTCATCATTCATTTTTTTTTTATTTTACTACTATTTTTTACCTTGAAAAAAAAAGAATATATATATAATTTCATCATTCATTTTTTTTTTATTTTACTACTATTTTTTACCTTGAAAAAAAAAGAAGTGTGCTATTTGTTAATTTTATCAGAGTTTAATTGCATTTTTTTAATTAGATCAAATTTCATTCATTTATTTTTTTAATTTTATCATTTAACATTTGATTTCTATATTAAATTTATCCTTTTATTTTATGTTGTTTTAGATTTGACCCTTAATGTTTTAATTTGTAATTTAGATTCTTGTTTTTTTTATTAAATTTTAATTTCTTTTCAATTTCATCCTTGGATCCATGATCTTATTTTTGATTTACTCATATTTGGTTCTCATTCCCTTCATTTTTATTTTTTAATTGTTTATTTGACTTTTTATTCTTCAATTTCCTTTTTAATTCATAATTTTATGTTGTCCTCTCATGTTTTTCATCGAATGAGATCCGTTTTCTTTAATTGTTATTTTTTATCTTATCCTTTAGAGTTTTATTTTTCATCATTTATTTTTAGTTCTCATTATTTTTAGGCTTTACTCGGTAGTCAATCCAAGACAAGTACAAATCGGGTTAACTTGAGTTAACTCAAGATAACTAAATCTTTTTTTTTTTTCAAAAAAAATAAAAATGATACCAATTTATACAAAAAGAAAAGAAAAATAATTTGTTTTGATTAACTTGTTTTGATCAAATTTGCCCTGAGTTAATTAGGACATGGTCAACCCGGGTTTTTGATCTTCTTATGTAGAAGTAGTTCTCCTTAACTTCATTTGAAACCTGACCCTGTCTAATCCATAGGTTACCAGTGTCACGAGTCAACTTGTTAGTTATAGGAAAGTCTTAAAATAGTGCCTCTCTACATGCGATGCTTTTAATTTAGTCACTAGCTAAGTTTGAGTTTGAAAGTTATCACAGATCATTTTATATTCCAATTATATCCTTCAAGGTTCATTTTGATAAATAAATTATTATTTTCTTTAATATTCTTTTCAATGAGGTCATTTTTATCTTTTAATTTAGAAAAAAATTATTCTTTCTCTTGATTTAGAAATGAGAATTGTCCATGCATGTATTTTTTTCAGATAAACTTTTTTAATTGTTTATAATTTTATCGTTCAAATCTTAATTATTTTTAAAATTAAAATCCTTGTTCATATAATCATTCTCACGAGTTTTGATAACCTCGTATAGTTTTACTGATTTTTTTTTTTAAAGATTTTCTTTTGTGATTGTTTTTTCAATTTTATCGTTCTAAATTTTTATTCTTGAAAATCAACAATCATTATTTATCTTATATTTTTTTCTATTATGTTTTAAGTCATGAATTTCTTTTTTCTTTAAAAATATTAAAAGCCAACAATGTAGTAACTATTATTTTAAATCCACCTTTTTTCAGTATCCAACACAACACTCTTTTAAGACTACCACCACCTTACCATATCTATACCGCCATCAACTTGTTATCAATTTAATTATTATTTTATAATTATTATCCCTATTGCTTTTATGGCATACCACAATTACCACCACTATAGATATAATCCCCATATTCATCATCATCCCACAACACCATTACAACCTTATCACTAACATTTATTATTTATCATTTAAAAACCACCAGAGGAAAACAATTTATTGTGCATAAATATTTTCTTAATGCATGCTAATATTTGAGATATAAATGATTTAAAGCTTTGAATTAATTACTTTTGTCATCAGCTTTTGTGATTTTGCATTGATCTGTCTCCTGTCTGGTCATTTGTGATTGCGAGGGTTTGCCCGTTTGTTTTTGTGATTGGAGCTGCTTTTGCCCTAACCGCACTTATAAAAGTGTTTGGTAATAGAAAAGTTATTGTGGCCAGACTGTTAATTTTGCAAAAACAGCAAAACTTGTTTGTCGTGCTTTTAATAGAGAACTTGGTAAATTGTTGCTGCTTTGTGTAAAGTTATAATAACAACTTCTGATTTTCTTTTGAAAGCACTTGAGTTATAAATCATATTTTCAATACATGGAATCTTTGAGTCATTTTTATAGGATCTTTTAATAAACCAACTATTGCTGCTTTTTCTTGACAAAAAAAAAAGGGAAGGGGCATGGGCCTCGAGTTGAGTTGAGTTTTTCTGAAAACTAACACCATTCATTTTTTTTTTATTTCTTTGTTCGAAAGTAGCAGCGTAGATAGGAAAAGATTTTAGAAAATAGCGCGGGGAACAATGATTTCTCAGCTTTTTTCTCAACAGTGGTTTCTCTCTCTCTCTCTTTTTTAATTTAATAAAAGTTTATATATATATATATATATATCACAATCACTTAAAACTTTATTTGAAGTGGTGGCTGAGAGTTTTTTTTTTTATTAGTTATCAATAAACAGTCAACAACTAAAATTCATAGTGTTTTTGTTTTGCATCATCTCACAAATCACTATTTATTGCAATAATATTCCCCCCTTTGATTTTTTTTTTAAATCTATGTTTTTTTTTTTCCCATCCTTCCATTTTGTTGATTTGTTGGAAATTGAGTTTCATGATTTGTAATAATTTGTTTTCAATATAATTATTCTAGTCTCATGACTTGTATAGTGGGCTTAGAGTTAATTTGATTGAAGTTTTTTTTTTTTTAATTCATATATATATAATTTCATCATTCATTTTTTTTTATTTTACTACTATTTTTTACCTTGAAAAAAAAAGAAGTGT
This sequence comes from Salix dunnii, assembly GCA_015731905.1. Taxonomy (NCBI): domain Eukaryota; kingdom Viridiplantae; phylum Streptophyta; class Magnoliopsida; order Malpighiales; family Salicaceae; genus Salix; species Salix dunnii. The sequence continues at coordinate 17,111,355 of CM027662.1, forward strand.
GCTATTTGTTAATTTTATCAGAGTTTAATTGCATTTTTTTAATTGGATCAAATTTCATTCATTTATTTTTTTAATTTTATCATTTAACATTTGATTTCTATATTAAATTTATCCTTTTATTTTATGTTGTTTTATATTTGACCCTTAATGTTTTAATTTGTAATTTAGATTCTTGTTTTTTTATTAAATTTTAATTTCTTTTCAATTTCATCCTTGGATCCATGATCTTATTTTTGATTTACTCATATTTGGTTCTCATTCCCTTGATTTTTATTTTTTATTTGTTTATTTGATTTTTTATTCTTCAATTTCCTTTTTAATTCATAATTTTATGTTGTCCTCTCATTTTTTTCATCGAATGAGATCCGTTTTCTTTAATTGTTATTTTTTATCTTATCCTTTAGAGGTTTATTTTTCATCATTTATCTTTAGTTCTCATTATTTTTAGGCTTTACTCGGTAGTCAATCCAAGACAAGTACAAATCGGGTTAACCTGAGTTAACTCAAGATAAACAAATCTTTTTTTTTTACAAAAAAAAATAAAAATGATATCAATTTAGACAAAAAGAAAAGAAAAATAATTTGCTTTGATTACCTTGTTTTGATCAAATTTGCCGAGTTAATTAGGACATGGTCAACCCGGGTTTTTGATCTTCTTATGTAGAAGTAGTTCTCCTTAACTTCATTTGAAACCTGACGCCGTCTAATCCATAGGTTACCAGTGTCATGAGTCAACTTGTTAGTCATAGGAAAGTCTTAAAATAGTGCCTCTCTACATGCGATGCTTTTAATTTAGTCACTAGCTAAGTTTGAGTTTGAAAGTTATCACAGATCATTTTATATTCCAATTATATCCTTCAAGGTTCATTTTGATAAATAAATTATTATTTTCTTTAATGTTCTTTTCAATGAGGTCATTTTTATCTTTTAATTTAGAAAAAAATTATTCTCTCTCTTGATTTAGAAATGAGAATTGTCCATGCATGTATTTTTTTAGATAAACTTTTTTTAATTGTTTATAATTTTATCGTTCAAATCTTAATTATTTTTAAAATTAAACTCCTTGTTCATATAATCATTCTCACAAGTTTTGATAACCTCGTATAGTTTTACTGATTTTTTTTTTAAAAGATTTTCTTTTGTGATTGTTTTTTCAATTTTATCATTCTAAATTTTTATTCTTGAAAATCAACAATCATTATTTATCTTATATTTTTTTCTATTATGTTTTAAGTCGTGAATTTCTTTTTTCTTTAAAAATATTAAAAGCCAACAATGTAGTAACTATTATTTTAAATCCACCTTTTTTCAATATCCAACACAACACTCTTTTAAGACTACCACCACCTTACCATATCTATACCGCCATCAACTTGTTATCAATTTAATTATTATTTTATAATTATTATCCCTATTGCTTTTATGGCATACCACAATTACCACCACTATAGATATAATCCCCATATTCATCATCATCCCACAACACCATTACAACCTTATCACTAACATTTATTATTTATCATTTAAAAACCACCAGAGGAAAACAATTTATTGTGCATAAAATATTTTCTTAATGCATGCATACAATAATAATAATAAAAAAAATGAGTTATTTTTTTTTTAAAAAAAAAACTCCATAAAAAATTATCCGAAAAAAATATTGTTCACACGTTGGATATTCAACGGCCAAATGGACCCACATCTCTTCACTGCATCCAGGGGAGCAAAAGTAGCACTTTATACAAGGCGTTCACAGTTTCCATTTCATCACGGTTTAGTTAGAGTAAAGCTAAATCCATATGTTAATGCAAAGTAAGATGAAAAGAACTCCATGAAACCATCGTAGTTTAAACATTATCCAAAAACTGATCTACAAAATCTTTGGTACTGAAAAAGAAAGCGGTACCATAGTAACATTTGCTGCCAACAGTCGCCAGGCAACCTACAAAAGGAAGTTTCACAGCTCACAGAAGGAAGCGTACCTCCATTTGTCATAAACAAGCTAACTTTACAACTGCAAGGGTTTACAGTTATAATCTCATCTCTTTCTCTTAGCTCCAGGTTTCTCCGAGGAACCAGAACCGCCTCTACCTCTGCCTGCTGGTTTTTTTTCCGTGGATGCAGACCCGCCTTTTCCTCTCCCTGTAGCCTTTGATTTTTCCTTTCCAGACTTCAGTTCCACCTCTACTTGGATTCCTGTTCGGCATAGTTTATATGAACTCAGCAATCTGACTTTTAATCTATGCACAATTGAATAGAAAGCATGCCTTCCACAGTTAACTGGATTTTGGATTTAATCAATTGCATATTCAAAAACCAACTTGAGTATTAAGATAACAAATTGAATTTCAGATTAGCTTTCCAACATAGTATAAGAATGCATGACAAAATACCAGACCTTTTGAATTCAAACTCTGAAGCTCAGACTGCAGCTTCTCGCCATTACCAGTTCCTTCTGCCACAAGAAAGGAAAAATTAAATCCAAGAACTAAGACCAAATATCTAAACATTCTATCAAGATGTTGCAATTGAAGAGCAATTATCCCACAACTAAATCTTTCTGGATATTGTTTCAACATGCCCTAAAAAACAATTAGGGTGTGGTGCATTGGTATTGATCAATAATCTCCTACCATGATATCCTCCATGCTTTGCACACTCAAAATTGCTGAGAGGTAATAGAATACATACTTGAAACAAGATATAATATATCAGGCTATAAGTTAATCAAGGTAACCTAGTCAATGGTTTTTCCCACTGTGCTTAGTATCCCTAATTCTAATTGTCGTCCATCATTGGATGGTCTGATAATTCCCAAAAAAGACAAACATTTACCCATATCCTCCGTGTCAGATGAGTTTTCTTCTTCACTTTCAGCCAATGCGTCACCATTTTCCTCTCTCAGACCATCATCAGTAGGCTCTAGTATTGCTGCAACACGCTTCTTGAGGGCCTTCTTCTTTCCAGGAAGTGCAACTAAATCTGCAGCTCGTACCATCCTCGACTTGTTTTCATCTTTATATGCTCTTGTCAGAGCTGCTTTGACAGTTGATGGTATGCCATCCAATGGATTCCCATGGCCCTGATAGACAAAGCAACAATAAGATAATCCGAGTATGAAAACAGAAGACACGGATGATGTATACAAAATAGGGCCACCTGAAATTTTGATAACTCCACAATAGTATCCATATCCTCCTGACTTATTGAGTATACATTCATAAACTCCACAACCTTCTCAACAGCTTCATCCTGGTTAACAGTTCATGCAAAAAAGAAAATGTCAACATGCATAAAACATCTCTCGTCAAATTATCTTCATAAATCCAAGGTCAAAGAAACCCTGAGTGAAATTTGACACCTGGGACAATAAGGCACTCACTCAAGCGAATTGATGAAGTGAGAATCAACTTCTAAAATCATACAACCAGACAATTCAAAGAAAACATGTATCTCATGAATTCAATACTAATATGTGTAGAAATTACTGATCATTCTCCAATTTAAATAAATAACAGAATAAGAGGAGAATAAATCGGTTTATTATTGGACATGTAGATCCTCTAGGTAGCAAAGAAGCACCATCAAACAAGTCTTAAAAACAAAGAAAAAGGCAAAGAGGCAGAAACAGGAAATATTTTAAGATAGACTACAGGTAAGGTGAATGGGAGAAGAGAGAGTTTAGAAGACTTGCAGGAGCTACTAGCAAGAAAAACTCAAAGAAGAAAAGACAAATGAAGAAATTACAAAAATATGGTAGCTTTTTTATAACGAAGGGAGCATGAGTGAAGGGGAGCTGGCGAGCATACCCAAAAAAAAACACAGAAAATTGAGTACATGTTTTCTATATGGAAAGAGCCATCTAGAAACATTTATAAAAGAGGTGATTTTTATCAGGTCATGATGCTGCAAACTCTTTGGCTTTCCTAAATGGGCCTTTGCGACTATATGGTGTAAATAGCACACAACAACGACTGGAGAACACACATTGCAGAGGAACGAAGAAAAAAAGGTAAAAGACCTTGTCCAAGGCCCTGCAAAATTACACAGTAATCCAAGGAACATTAATTTAACCAGCATTCTTCCAAGGCCCCTGTCCCTTAGCTTCAGTGCCAAGTCAATACCCTCATTGTTTTGACTTTGAACAGGGCAAGTAAATTAAGTACCTGGGAGGAACTTAAAAAAAGGCCTTTGTTTTTTGCACCCTGCTTTAGTCCTTGCAGCTATTCAAATACCATATTATGAATACTAGAAAATCAGAGCTACAGCATGTTCCTGCCAGTTTGTTTTAAGAAATTGGACAAGTGAATCTGGTCTTAGACCCAGGCAAGCACGCTGCTTGCTTTTGGCAATGCTGACCAGGTCCACACACAAAATAAATAGTAATAAAGTCAGACCTTAGGCAGCATGCGAAGGGGATCTGTCAGTTGTTTCAGAAGAACTGTAATGTAGTCAAGTCGAAGAGTCTCCCTGTAGGAATGAAAATGAAAGAACGATCAAGCAGCTTCCAAAAGAGAATGAGTAGAGATAAATCAACCAATTGAAATTCTAGATTTCGAATTGGCAATGCAAGAAGTGTATCAGAAAGTAGCGTATTCCATCACTTAATTTATTATTCTAAAAGTGATTAAATTTTCACTGACATTCAATCAAGCACGTGCATTCATATATACGTGCACATGCATAGGTAATAAAATGCTAGATCAGAATCAGCATTATATTAATTTGAAACAAATGAATGATAAAAGCAGGTCTAGAAACAGTTACCTCCCCAAATTAGATTCGCGAGAGGCAAGAAGATGAACATGTAGATCCTCCAAAAGCCTCAAATTTTTGCCCACCGTTGAATTCTTTCCCAACCACCCACCAAATCTATTAAAATTCCGTTCACCCTGAAAATGAGAATCCATAAAATAAATAACTGAGGTGCTGAGAATATAAACATTTTATATACAGCTAATTTATCAACTCCAACTAACTAGCATGGGGATGGTAGGCTCTCCAGAACCTTCACCTGACAGAAAAATCCATAGAGCATATCCTCAAATACAAGACAATAACACCAAAAGAAAAAAGTGGTAGATTTACACAGTGAAACATAAAAGAAATGGAAACAGTTCTACAAAAGTTTAGTCCAACTTAAACCAAGTGACAAGCTCACCAAACTAAGCTCACTAGTACAAAGCATAACGAGAAATGATTATTACCAACAAGATTTATTTTTTATCAGACTTCTAGACAAGATGGAGTTAATAATTGACTCGTTCAAATAAAAATAAATAAACATGAAGACTAATTGGATTCTGTGCACAACAGAAATCACATAAAGACAAAAGTGAAAGCAAATGAAGGAAAATAAAAAAGAAGAGGAGAGAAATGATCCTCTGATCTGATAATAGATGTGAATTGGCTAATAATTGAGTAAAGACCTATAACCAGCTGCTTTTGGAAAGCAAGAATAAAGTTGTAATGATACCAAATCAGGCTATCTGTTTGATTTTCCCAACATAATCTCTGCTTGGAAGTTTGAATCTTTAACAGAGATTAGCCACAATGGAGGGGGATTTTAGATTTTTTATACAGTTTGTAGCATAGTACAACTCAATACTCTTCATCTAAATTTGTTGCAAAGTAAGCATACATCAAAACTAACTACTAACTAAAAATCTTTCTGTTTGAGTTAACTTCACCAGAGATGGCATAGCATGTCAAGATTCAAGAGATATTCATTACCTGCTCAAGTGTCTCCCTTGATCCATGCAACAATGCAGCACTGGTTACAAACCAAAATAGAGAATCCCAATTAGAGAGCAAGAAAAACACATGAAGAACTCTTGATGTTTCCAGAGCAATATGGTTATACATACGGAATGATACAGGATGAAAGAGAACCAGCTTGTGAGAGCTGCCACTGTCGATATCTTCGAATCTGCACATTTATTATATCTCCATCGGCAATAGACTCAGCAGCACGTGCAATCAAGCGCATACGTTTCATCCCATTGTCATCTTTACCAATTGAACCTGGCCTATAATTAATGTAGTTTTCCTGGCAAATTACAGAATCAGCTTCCTGAAGATAATTTATGATACATGGACTGTTTTTTTGCAATGGCGAAAAACTCTTTAACTTTCTACACAGAACACAAGTTTATCCATTGAACCTGTTTTGCTTTCTTTCAATATGATTGAATAGATTTTTTGGGCCATGTTACATAACAATGCCATCCATTCGAGTAAATTGAAATGTTATCATGTGAATCCCTTCATCTTTTTTCTTTATGTTGTCAGATGCAGAAATGGGTGATTTTGAGTAAAGTGAGAATTTTTAATTTTTGCACTTGTATTTTTAGATAGAGAGCATATTAAGGGTAGATGTCCAATAAGTGACATTCCACAAAAAAGAGAGACTAACAGCAATTTTCCATTTTTCACAAGCTCAATACCACCAACTACCTGTTTCCTGCTATCTATTACCCCCCCAACACCCCTTCAGCTTTAAGTTTAGCATCCTTCACATACTCAAGAACAGAACAAAACAGTAACTTGGGGACTGAACCTGAAACAAATGCCTAGAACATAAACAGCGTGGAACAGGAACAAGAGCAGGATAACAGTTGGCAGAATGACTTGGATCACTCAAGTAACCTTCAATATTGTCATATAATTCTTCATATTCAACTTAGGTTTCAAAACATAATATGAAAAGTATTTATGAAGCTGCACGGAAAAAATATTAAATTTTGCAGTGTTATCTTAGGAAATAATTAAGAATTGCAACACACTAGCTAGAAACTTTTCTAACTACTATCAGCAGACAACATGGTGTTTTTCTCAAAAATACCAATGGCTAAATTTTGAAAAGAAACTACTTGGTCATTTGAAGCATGCTTTTAGCTGAAACTACTGGCTTGGCGGGATTCTGCTGACTGCAGGAAGGCTTAATGTGTGTATGGTATTATGGTAAAAATGCTTTTCAGAAGTGTTTTACTGTATTAATATAATTTTATTTTTCAAGATTTGTTTTTGACGTCAGCACATCAAAATCATTAGAAAGAACTAAAACAAAATCAATTTAATGTTTTTCAAGCCAAACACATTTCCAGACACAAACAAATGGTAGTAAGATCCATGCCACCCTAACAACATTATCACAGGACTTTCATCACAAGTACAAATTGGGGTAAAGAAAGCACTCTTTATTTTGAAGTTGGCATGCTCTGTGGTTCAGAGCAAACCCAGAAATGTTCAGCAGCCACCTTCAGAATCTAAATTTTCATGGAATTTAATAATAATAAAATGAGAAAAAAAAAACCTGGATAAGAAGAGGGACCAAGTCAGGATCACTCATACTGAGGCCAATCCGCTCATCCATTCTCAGCTTTCCTCCACTAAAGCCAAACAGCCTAACAACAAAGATGACAATGAGAAGCATACTGGAAGAATAAAAAGATGAAATAAAAGATCAGCATTCACAAAGCATGTTTTTTCATTCTTATTCTAAGAGCAAGAAGAAGAAAAGGAAAGCTTGGCTACAGGTGCTATCATTCATTCACTTCAGTCGGGAGAAAGAAACAAGAAGAAAAATTAAAAAGGGAAAGAATGGAGTGGAGAACAGATCATGCAACGTAAATAACTCATCTATAAAAGTCTAGTCACAGATTTTCAAATCTAGGTTTACCTTTCTTTTATTGATAAATGGTTCATTATCTTTTGCATTGGCAAACAATAACCTATTCTATGCATACAGGACTGATTGAAACAATGTCAGATCATGTTTTACACAAGAGCCCTCCCGGCACACCTTGTAGAAGCCTGGAACCTTAAATATTACGAATTACAATATACTTGTTTCCACAATATTAAAAAAAAAAATATCCCAAAGGTCACAGTATGATTTCTTTTTCCTAGAATCCAGTTTAGAGTTGTTCCAAGTTAAGAAATGACTTTAAATAGTAATCATCTAAAACAGGATTGAAGAGATAAGAATCGGACCATCAAAACATACTTATCCACAGCAGTGAATGGAGAAATATCTTCATCTTTTGCACTTTCTTGAAGGCGCTGTCTCACATCATCATAATTAATGACTGACATTGAGAGACTCATATATTGTAATTGGTTTAATGCCATGCGCATATCTCCATTCACCCTTTCTGCAAGCTCCTCAAGTGCAATCTGAAAGGTTATTAGCCAACATTTAGTGCCCGCCAAAATGCAAGTGTAAGAAACAAGTGACTAGCCAGGCATGGGACCTATACCAAAGGTTTGGCGTGTAGGGTATGCATTCCAGTACAGAAGAGACCTCTTGCAAAAAATCTCTTAAAACACTTTTCTGGCTACTGTGGAGGGAGCATGATAGAATAGCTTTTAAGGAGGTAGTGTTACCTCCATATTTTAGAATTTAATTAAACCTTCACTTTTGGTACAGGAAGAGATTATTTTTGTTAATGTGCATTCTGTTACAGATTTGTAGATGCCCTGGGATTCTTGCAACTGCATGACGCCTTTCATTAAACATGCACCCGCGCACACATATATAGAACCAGCTTTAGGATTCTCATTATGTGCAACATCCAAAATATATAATTTGGAAGGTTCAAACTCAGTGAGAAGAGCACAACACAGATGAAACACCAGAGGATTTTCACACCAAACCAATCTAAGAGAACAAAAATTTTGAACAAGACAATCATCTACCTCATTAACTTTAAGGCCTTCTGCATTTGCAACTTGAATTAACCTCTTTGACATCTACAAAACACCAAAATCATTGTTAATAACAAGTTATTCCATTGCAATTGTCCCAAAGATATAAGTAAAACCTACAATCACCACATAGTTGAGAGTACAAAAAAATTATATTGTGCTAAGCATGTTAGGGGCAAAATTTACCCCATCACACAGTCATGCAGAAGAGCACACACCACGCCCAAATGCATACACTAATTCTTGTAGCGCAGAGTGGAAATGCATGATTTAGCACAATCATCCCCTCTCACTAAATTACAAAACATTCCATCATGTTTCAAGGGAATATTGTTGCTTTTTAAATATTTGAACAAATGCACAGGGGCTAATATACATGCACAAAGCACAAACAAGCAGAAAAATGTGACTAGGGAAATCAGAGGCACAGTGTAGTGGAAATTAGTGCTTACTTGAAGAGCAGATTATGGTAAACATATTTATGAAAATAATTTAATTTTCACTTACAGAATATGAGTTGTTTGCCAAGCAACACTCTCCATTCCATAACCATATATGTAGCATATGATACCATCAACTACAATATCTAGCATTGTACGAAACTAGGGGGCATTGTCTTGAGGAATGATTAAACCATTAGAGTGCAGTGTGCAGTTTTAAGTTGTGGTAAAGCCCACTTATGTAAGTGCCATAGATTAAGAACATGCACATCTGCTCAGACACAAATGGAGCTGAGTAGTGTTTTTTAATAAATGATTTTTGACTGTTGTGAAAACCTTGGCATCTAGAACAACTTCTTTATCATGGGAAACAGGTGACACTAGCATATAAGCTTGAGCACAAAAGTAAGCCCGTCCTTGATGTATTTACATTGAAATTGAAGGAAATGAGCAAAAAAATAATAAATTGAAACCAAGAGACACAAAGAACAAAAAAGAAGACCTGTTGTTTTGTAGGCTTCCGGAAACTGAGAAGCAAGCAATAATTCACAAGACTTTTTAGCTTCTGACTATAACGGTCATTACAGATGCAGATGATAGGAATTTTGGAAATCTTTATACTAGCAATAAGATCAGCAACTCCACCTCTATCTCCAGCAGACATTCCATCTACCTCATCCATGATTAAAACTGTTTTCAGATGCTTTGACCTGCAATTGATGATCAATCAATGGGTAAAAGTTTAACTGCATTTTTCAGAGTGTCAACTAAACAATAATAATTAATCAACCTATCCATGTCAAAACCCAGAGCTTCATTGCTGATAAGTTCCTTTATGCAATTTGCATTGCTTCCACTAATTCCTTTAAAAATCTTGGCATCTGCCTTCCCACGATTGTCACTGGCATTTACCTGAATGGTACATATTAAGCAAATAAGTGGGAAACAGGCAATAGAAAACCATAAGCAATAAGCTCCAATTAGTACAGACACTTAGTTCAACAAATTTGTATAGAAAGTACGCCACCTCGATTGCCTGAAAACCGAGCATTTTAGAGACAAGCTTTGCTGATGTTGTTTTCCCTATACCAGGTGGTCCACTCAATAGAACAGCTTTTTTTGCAGTAGAATCGTTTTGTTTTTTTCCCTTTCCCTTGTTTCCAGCATCATGGAACTGCTCATTCCAATTCTTCAACCAATTATGGAGTTGAGTAACCTGAAGTGGATCACATTGTAAAATTTTAATTCCTTTTCTTCTAAAGAATAAATATAGTATCAAATTTGAACAGCAGCAAAAGTCACTGAAAGACAACTAATGCACGTACCAGTGACTGATTTCCTATCATCTCATTTGGAACCTTTGGCCTATATTTTTCTGTCCATGTTAGGGATGAGTGTTGTATAGCTTGATTTTTCTGCTTTGCTAGCTGGGAACCAGCAGCCAAATCTTTGTGGGCTGCATTTGACATCAATGAGTTACCAGCACAATAAACAACTTTTTTACATTTAAAAAATAAATAAATTTCAAAACAAATGATGCAACAATGAAACAAATTCACAGCGTAATACATTATTTTCACACTGAAGAATGAAGCCATGATATAAAATAATTATTAAAAACAAATAGATACTGGGAGTGTACTCTTCAAGTCTGCTTTCTGAGGACTTTTCTTTGGCAGAGATGTGACTTTCTCCACAGGCACCTTTGGGTCTTCTCGTGCCTGGGCTTTTAAATTCTTTGAGGAGCGGATCTTATCAAACAGCCCATCCTCGGTAAGAAAAGGTGTGCTGCATGAAGAAATGGAAAAAATAAAACAAAGCGATAAGGAACACTCAAATAGAAATACATGCATGCATCTGACATAACCTACCCGAGTTCTTTGGCTTTTGAAGATTTCCGTCCCTCAATGTCCTCATCACATAAAAGATAACTCTGCAAACAGACATTGTATTAATCAAATACCAGCACTGCCACATGAATCCAAGAATCAACAGGATAGAAATATGGATGACCGTTTTCTTGCTGACAGATCCAGTAATACGACCTCCATGTCTTTTAATCAAATCTTCTGCTTCTTCTCTTTCCAAGCTATAAGCATGGTCCAAATTCAAAACATCGTTAGTTTGACCTCATGGAAATGACACACAACAGGCATAGTCAAAGCAGCAAACAAGTGCAACATATAAGACAGCCTCCAAAATTATCTTAACATGCACAAACAGAAACTACATCAATTTTCTTATATATAACCGGGTAGAATACATTTATGCGCAAGCAGAAATACCTGTCAAGTGTTCCACTAATCACAAAAGTTAAACCAGCTAAACAATTAGGAGCACCTTCAGGGACTTCCTGATGCCAACAATTTAGATTCGATGTTAACATAAAATATCTACCAATTGGTATAACCAACTGAATCAGAAAAATCCCATTTTCCATTTACCTTTTCTCCTTTGTGTGGTGGATCTTTCCTCTCACCAAAATTCATAAATCCTCCCCGTCCACCACCTCTTCCCCTTCCACCACCTGGTGCCCCAGACACACCCCTACCACCACGACCTCTGCCACCAGATTTCAGAGGAGATTCAATATTCTTCACATCATCTTCATCACTTTCATTAAAATCTACAGATTTCTTGGCAATTCCCCTGCCAGAACTGCTCTTCAATTTCTTACTAGGAGAAGCATCATTCTTCTTCTTGGGCACGGAAAAGTCATCATCTTCTTCATCATCATCAACTTTGCAAACCTTTTTAGAAGGTGGGGCTTTCACAGATTGGACACCATCATTTTGAGCTTTTCTCTTTGCAGGAAGATCCTCTACTTCTTCATCCCCTTTTTGCTTTTGTTTATTTGCCGAAAAATACTTGCTAGTTTTCCTCCTGCCTGAACCTTCTTGACCTCCACGCCCCTAATTATACCCAAACAAAATAAATAAACTACATATCAACAACTACCCTTATTAGAGAAACAACAAAATAATAGAAGTTAAGAAAATTTACTGTTTCAAAATATACAATATTCTAGTTCGAAATACTTTCTCGGAAAACATAACCTAACAAAACCATTCAGCTTAATCACACTCTATTAGACAATAATAAGAATAAAAGAAAATCACAGTGACAAAACACCCTTATAACCAAGTCTGAAATACTGTTTTCATCTACTTCCCAAAGTTAAATTCTACGCTTTTCTTTTCTTTGCAAAACAAATGAGGCCCATTAGCCATCAGCATGCCAGATCTTTTTATTCCAATCTTAAAACTTTATACCCTAAAACCATGACATGAAACATGCAACCAGTAAGATATTAAGGTACAGTCAATCAACCAAGCAAGCATTTATCAGAACATAACATCCAGGTGGTATATAGCCTACAGGTGTTTCGCTCTTCGGCTCAGTTGGAGGAGGTTTCTTCTCAGCATTGGTAGAAGCATTGTCATTGCCTTTATCGTGTGCCTTCATCAACCATTTTCGAATATCTCGTTGCTACAAAAAAAAAAAATCAAAAAATAATAATTTATTAAACCTAATAATATTAAATAATAACGAAAGAAAGCCCAAACTAACTCACCATTTTAAGACCAAAATCTGTACAAAAATCACGACGTGTAAATTGACGCAATCTGGATAGAAAGATTAAAATCAGTAAGTAAACTTGTGATTTAAATAATTCGATTAAAAATTGGGTTTGGGATTTGTCAGTGGAAGTTAGAAATAAAGAAAAGAAGAAGATTAAACCTTTTAAGGGCTCTGTTTTTGGCGTCGGAGACCGCGACGTTTCGGCTCTCAGTGGTTTCTAGCTGGAGAGACGACTACGCGAGCGGGGGAGGTGTAGGAATCAGTTTGTTTCCAGTATTGGTACCAGGGGTGTGTTTAATTGTACGGTTGAATATGTTTTATTTAAAAAACAATTAAAGAAAAAAATTAAAAAAATTTTCTATTTTTCAAATTTTGTTAACCTAAAAAATTAATATTTTTAAAAAGATATAAAAATAATACTTTAATGTATTTATAAGTAAAATATATTATCAAAAACAAGTGCTAACACTCTCATAGGATATTTTTTTCATAAGAAAATTGTATTTATTAATACTTTTACTATATTATTATGGTCTATTTTTTTAATTCAAGTCAAAACTTTATGTATACATAAGCTATAAATTATATGTATTATTAAAACAACAATATAAATAATAGCTAAAAATAAAATTAAAAAAATCAAGAAACATATGGATTAAAATATTTAATCTCATAAAACTAAATATTTACCTCATTGTATTTGCTAAATTTATTTATTACAATAATTTTAAATTTAAACTTGATTATAAAATTTATTTATCAAATAATAATAAAAATATAATAAAATTTTCCTTGTTTGTTAATGAGTATGATTGATCTTATTTTTAAAAGTATTTTTTATTTCAAAATATATTAAAATAATATTTTTTTATATTCTAAAAATTATTTTTAATATCTGCATGGAAAAATAATATAAAACAAAAAAAAATCAAAATAAAAAATAAAATACAATGAAAAACAATATGTTAACTAAAAACAATTCGGTATTATCACAGTTGTCACACAATGTTGAGAGCTACTTCCCGTATCACATTGCAGGGGGTTCCAAAAAGTATAATTAAATTAAATTATATAATTTAATATTTTATTTCAAAATAGATAATTTCATACAAATTATATGCCATTTGTCATGTTAAAAGGGTGTTTAGAATTGTTATTGTAATTGTTTTTTAAAATACATTTTATTTTAAAATGTATTAAAAAAATATTTTTTAAATATTATTTTTAATATATATACATCAAAATAATTAAAAAAATATTAAAAACTATAATATAAAGGAGAGAAAAATAAACTTTTTTATAAATTACTTTTAAAATACTTCCCAAACACCCCGTAAGATTTTAATTTTCTCGTGAACTCTTTGTTATAAGAGATGACATGCAATAAGCCAGTGATTATTTAATAGTATAGTTAAAGTTGTTTTTGAAAATATTTTTGTTTAGAAATATATTAAAATAATATTTTTTTATTTTTTAAAATTATATTTTTAAAATAGAGTACCAAGAATTAAACAGAAGGATGCACTGCAAAATAATAATAATAATAATAATAATAATAATAATAATGGAAACTTAAATTATTATCTTAGCAGCTAAAAGAGATCAAGTCTACACTGTTCACCCACACATTTCACTGTGGACGGGAGCAGTGTAGCCTTGAGTCCCATTTGTTTGCTGAAAAGTGGTTTCCTTTTGGAAAGTGAATTCCGGGGAAAGTGAATTCCTAGAAAGTGAATTCCTAGAAAGTGAATTCCGATGTTTGACAGTGTTATGGAAAATGAACTGGAAAACACTTTCCAGTGTTTGTTTATGTTATCAAAAATGATCTGGAAAATAATTTATTAATAAATTAATTTTTTTTTCAAGTTTATTAAAATAATGAGGAACAAATCTTACAAATTAAAAAGTTGAATGAGAATGAAATTGAATAAAATATAATTTCATAAATTATCTCAAATAAAATAAATAATAATCAAAATAATAGAGATCAAATCTAAAAAAAAAATTTAAAAAATAAAAGGTGAATAAATTAAAATAATAATAATAAACATTTCATAAATTATTTCAAATAAAATAAGTAACAATAAAAAAAATGAGGACCAAATTTGATAGATAAAAAATTTCAATAAAAAATGATAAGAAAAAAGCAAATAGCAATTATAAAAATAAGAACCAAAATTAATATAAAAATTAAATTTTAAGAGATGGAATTGAAAAATAAATATTCAAAACAAATTATATATAGCAATCAAAAGTTTGAGGATCAAATTTGATATAATCAGCAAATAATGACATTTCTAAATTTTTCACAACTTCCGGAAAGTGTTTTCCGCCCAAATTTTCTGGAAAACACTTTCCTGAAAACCAAGCCAAATTCTTCTTTGACTGGAAAGTGTTTTCCGTTGACCGAAAAGTATTTTCTGTTGACCAACTTTCTAGAAGACAAACAAACACAAAAATATTTGAAAAATAATTTTTCAAAAAATAAATTCCGGAAAACAATCGGGTGCTTGATCTCAAATTGTATTTTCACGTATATTATAATGTTGCTGCACACTGTCAAAAATTGTCTAGGATGGATGTCTACCCGTTGCAAAATTTGACTTCAAAACACTTTTTACTTTTTTTAGTTGAAAGTTAAAGAAACAAAAAAAATGCACACCGCCAAATACTGCCCAAAATAGATGTATACCCGTTGCCCATCCAAGAAAAATTGCCTGTAGAAGACTTTTTACACTTTTTAATTGAAAGCTAAAGAAAGAAAGAAAAAATGCACACTGCCAAAAACTGCCCTTCACCTTTTTTTTTCATAATATATTCGGGCTGTCTTCTTCTTCTTCTTCTTTTTAACTGGAATGTCCGACCACGATTAATTTATGGATTTTTTTTTTTTGTTTATAATTTTTTTATAATAGGGATTTTTTTTATATAATCGGGATTTTCAGTACAATTACGTGTATTATGATTAATCTCCAGATCAATTTTTTTTTTTTAATATAACTAGGTTATCTTCTTTTTTTTTGTTTTTAACTGGAATGTCTGGGCCAGCTTACCCATACCATGATTAATTTCCGAACCCATTTTTTTTTCCTTGGTTTTTCCCTGCGCACCACGACTAATTTTCGAACCCATTTTTTTTCTTGGTTTTTTCCCCATTTATAATTTTTTTTTATAATAGGGCTATCTTTTTTTTTTATAACCGGAATGTTCGGATCAGCTTACGTATACCACGACTAATCTCCATACCAACTTTTTTTTTAATATAACCGGGTTATCTTTCTTTTTTTGCTTTTTTTGCTAGAATGTCTGAGTCTTACGCGCACCACGATAAATTTCCAGACCCACCTTTTTTTCCCTGGTTTTTTCCCCACTTATAATTTTTTTTTATAATAGGGCTATCTTTTTTTTTTTTTTTATAACAGGGGTATTCGGGTCAGCTTACGCGCACCATGATTAAATTCCGGACCCACCTTTTTTTTTCCCTGGTTTTTTCCCCACTTATAAATTTTTTTATAATAGGGCTCTCATTTTTTTAAGAACCGAGGTGTTTGGGCCAGCTTACGCGCACCACAACTAATATCCATATGTATTTTTTTTTACATTTTTCCCCACTTATATTTTTTTTTTATAACCAAGGCGTCCAGGCCATCTTACACGCACCATGACTAATCCCTGGACGTATTTTTTTTATATTTTTTTTCTGTTTTTTTCACTTATATATTTTTTTGTTTTATTTTTTATAATCAGGTTGTCCGGGCAGCTTACGTGCACCACGACTAATACCCAAAACTATTTTTTGTATTTTTTTCACTTATATATATTTTGTTTAACTGGGGTGTTTGAGTCAGCCTACGTGTACCACGATTAATTTCTAGACCCATTTTTTTTTTATAATCAGGGAGTCCGGACCAACTTTCATCAAATATATTTATGTTTCATTTCAGTCCTCGGACTTTTAATTTTCAAATTGATTTTAAATCCTTTAATATTTTCGATTTCAAAGTTTGGATTTATTTTAATTTTGTCCTTGGAATAAAAATGATTATATATTTATTTTTCATTTTGGCCCTTATACTTTTAATTTTTTTATTTTATTTTTATTCCTTTAATTTTTTAAATATATTTATGAAATGGTTCCTATTTTTATCCATGTTTGTATATATTTGCTCTTAGTTTTTTGTTTTTAATTTTTATTATTTCCTTTTTTTTAAGGTTGTATTTTTTTTAATATTTTGTTCTTAAATTTTAATTTCTCTTGGTGATCATTTGAAAATTAATATTCATTATTTTTTCCCTTTTTTCTTTTTTCTGGTTTTTTCATTGTTTGTATTTATTCTTAAAGTCTAATGGTGTTTTTTAAGCTAATAATATTTATTATTGTTTTCTCACTGATTTTATTTTTTAATTTCTTTTTTGTTAATATATTTAGGTGTTAGCATTTCTAATTAGTATAGATAAGGCATTCTAAATAATGATAATGATTATTTCTAAGATTTTTTATCTTATAAATATGTTAGATTAATTATAGATTTTGATATTCATTTAATATTAACACCTTAAAATATATATAAATAAATGATCTCATTTTTTTGAAGAAAAAATCAAATTAATTTAATATCAGTGTTTTGAAATATTTTTAATGTAATAATATTAAGAATAAATCTTATAAAATAAAAAAATATTTTAATTTTTTTCTAACAATAATAATGATGTCTGCAATAATATGACAATATTAATTATATATAATAATGGTTATAATAACAACTATAATAATTATGATATTTTAAGAATCATGGTAATAACAATGAAAATAATATTCAAAATAATTCATCAGTTGATGTTATTTTTCTTAAAATTTGACTTTTATGGCTTTTTTATGTATGATAGTTCAGATTTGATATCACATAAAAAAATATACAAAGTCATATGTAGACAAAACGGGTAAAAAATTGTGCCAAATTATATACAATGAAAAAATATACGAGTTACTCGCCCTATACTTTGCCATAGCCAGAAATAAAAAATTTAACATGCAAAAAATCACTAATGATCTTGGATTATTTTATGATGCTACATATCTAAGTTAAATAATCAGCCTATAAATTTTTTGATTATTATTGTAGCAAAATTATTTATAATAATAATAATAATAATAATTGTATATTAGTTTTTTTATATTCATTTTATTATATAAAATAATTTTAAAGTAGTGTCATGGTATCAGGGGTATTTTTAATTTTTTTATTTTTGTGCACAATGCAATAACCACAATACCTTCAAATAAGACAACAACCAATAATTGTCAGTGAAGGTGTCCCGGTGATTTCATATTTTTAGTGCACAGTAAATTCATATTTTTAGTGCACAGTAAAATAATCTTTGTACCCTCAAATAATACAAAACAAAAGAGTTACTTGTGATGTGTTTCAAGTTCACGTTTAACTATACATAGATAAGAGAATTTCACTCTCATTTTACACCATCAAAACTAAACTTACTATGTTTTTTAATACAAGCTGCATTTAATGCAAATAAAAATAACAATAAAAATTAAAAATGTTATCTAAAAGCAGAGGTGTATAGATACGAACATAAAATTAAGAACTATTTTAAAATAACCGAAAAAAATCAAGGGATCGAAACTAAATCAAAAAATAAAAAAATAAAAACTAAAAACTAAAAACTAAAATTATATATATATTAAAATTAAATAATAAAAAATTAACCTCAGTAACAGAGCGCGGATTTATGGCTATTTTTTCTAAACAAGTGAGGGAGTGATTCTTGTAAACTGAAAGTTCACGCTTTTTTCCCCCCACCTACTAGCCTCGGTGAGCCCGCAAGCCTCGATGAGCCCGCAAGAACAGGTGGTCAATTCCATCAGCAGCTTGCCGTAGTATTCAGAACTCATTAAGCTTATCACATAGAGTGTATTTATATGGACAATAACATGTTTATTTTCTTTCAAAATCTGATTTTTTTCACTGTTTAAATTTTTATATATTTTTTTAGATTGTTTTAATATTTAAAAATAATTCTTAATAAATAATATTTTAAAAAATAATCACAATCACAACTTCATTCTCAAAAATATTCATATATATATATATATATATATATATATATATATTGGATGAGAAAAGTGATCTCTTTGCAAGTGCTCAAAAGGGTTTAATATCTTCGCACCCTCATTCTAATGAAAGTAATATCCATATGTAATATATTTTAAAAATATATTAAATTAAATTTTTAAAAAATAAAAATTATCATTCTAATATATTTATAAAATTATGAGCCGGAGATGAGCCAAGCATGTATTAAGATCTTGATGAGCTGACTCACGGTTGGTAGATGCAGCATCTAACCGAGCTCCTCTAGATTCTGTCCTTGCATTTTGTATATAGCAATCCCTTTTCTTTTTTCCTAGAGGATTGATTTTCATCCTATCTTTTCGTAAAAGTGAGCGTATATATTTATCTACCACAGTACTCTAAGCAGTTAAACATTTTTGTAAGAGTTTGAAAATTTTTAATTTTTGTTTTAAATACATTTTTTTAATATTGTTAAATTATTTTAATATTCTAATATAAAAAATATTTTCAAAAAATAAAAAATATTTTGATATATTTATAAACAAAAATCACTTTAAAAATAATCTCTAACTAATACAATTCTCACCGTATCTAATAATTTCTCTACTCAAAAAAATAAATTTATTGATTTAAGACTATACCTAGAAATGATTGTTTGAAAGCGTGATTGGAGTTAATTTTTAAAATATTATTTATTTAAAAAAATATCAAAATAATATTTTTTTTAAAAAAAAATTTAACATTAACATTTCAAAATAATAAAAAAAACACCAAAACTGTTAATTCAAAACTACAACTAAAAAAATATTTTTTTTCAAAAATATTTATTAAAGTTAGAGCATCTCCAATTATAAAAGTCATTAAATTAATAAAATGACATTTTCAATAATACAAATATATTTTTTTTTTTTGTTATATATATTCCAAAGTAATATAGAAGGATATGAAAATTAAATATACAGTGATTAAAATAAAAAATTAAAAGTATAAGGGCTGAAATGAAAATCAAATAAAAAAAACTGAGAGATTAAAAAAATGCTAAAAAGTTGCATAAAAATAAAAATAAAAAATTATTTTATTATATTCCAAAGTAATATAGAAGGATATATTTTATTCCTCGAGACAGCAAAGAAAAAACAAATACTGCTTTTATTCCCTCATCTTTTACTCCCCGGAACAGCAAAGAAGAATCACCATTTTCAACCCCCAATAGCTCCAACACTAAACACTAACCTCTTATTTCCCTCACCATTTTCAACTATTAGCTACAGATGCAACAATCAAGCAACGGCAGGATCACTAACACACGGGTCAACACAGAAAGGAATTCACAGTGATATCAAAGGAAATGTGTTTGTTGATAGTAACCTTCTAAGGAAACAAGATCTCCACATAAATGCAGTATCAACGCAACAAGGAAACTCAGCAAATGACAGTGACCCCCTAAGGCAACATGTAATGGAGAATCAAGCAAAAAAGGAAAATCTGTAGTGGACTGATACACAACAGCAGAATCGTAGTGGACGTATACATAAGTAGCAGAATAATTATTTTCTTCATTTTGATTCTTTCCTTCTGTATACAGATGCATTAGTTTATAAAATGCTGCATACAATACTGTAAAAGTAGAAAAATATAATAGAGCAATATCATCCTTCCCTAGCTGTTCTGTCTCTTCTATCAGTTTTTCTTCTTCAACCATATTGCTTTAGTTTACATGTTTACGCTACATCACCAGAGAAAACAAATAGTGCAATGGTGTATGCTGAGATATTCATAATTATCTATTAAATCTCACACAGTTGAGGCCAGAACACCTTTTACACTCAGAACCCATATCTTCATCATGTCTTAAGTTCAATACAGTTGAATAATGTTTGCAAAGAGGCTAGATTGTCGACAAATGCTTCTAGGATGATGCAACAACATCGCTACAGATAACAAAGCAGATGCCAGAATCATAAATTATTGCGAAACAATCTGGTTCAAACATTAAATATATCATATTTCCAATAATGCATCGTTGTATTGATTTTGCTGGATAAGGGAACAATAATGCATTGACCTCAAATGTACTGCTATCAAAATTAATGTTGATGCTGAAAAGATCTACTGTAT
This sequence comes from Salix dunnii, assembly GCA_015731905.1. Lineage (NCBI taxonomy): Eukaryota > Viridiplantae > Streptophyta > Magnoliopsida > Malpighiales > Salicaceae > Salix > Salix dunnii. The sequence continues at coordinate 17,132,296 of CM027662.1, forward strand.
ATGATTTAATAGCAGTTTTGTAACTTATGGTGTATTTTGCTTTGATATAGACATTAGGCCTGTTTGGGAGGGCGGTTGCGGTAGCTTTTGAAAGTGCTTTTCGTGCCGAAATATATCAAAATGATGTTTTTTTATTTTTTAAAAATCATTTTTGATATCAACACATCAAAATGATTTAAAACATCAAACCGCTGTTTTTTTTTTAAAAAAAAAAAAAATGGCAAAACGCCGTTTGAGCCGCCACCCAAACGGGCACAATGTCTATATCAAAGCAAAATACACCATAAGTTACAAAACTGCTATTAAATCATATACAGTAGATCTTTTCAGCATCAACATTAATTTTGATAGCAGTACATTTGAGGTCAATGCATTATTGTTCCCTTATCCAGCAAAATCAATACAACGATGCATTATTGGAAATATGATATATTTAATGTTTGAACCAGATAGGAACCAATACAGGAAAAAATCAAAATCTCAAAACAGCATGGAATGAGAGAAAAATTCAAAACAACATGCAGATGAAGTGCCTGTTTGGCATTGTGATCCAACCGGTTTTTTGCCAAAAATCATTTTTTTTATTTTAAATGAATTTTTTTTTATGTTTTTGTATCATTTTGATGTGCTGATGTCAAAAATAATTTTTTAAAAATAAAAAAAATATCATTTTGATGTATTTCTAAATGAAAAACACTTTGAAAAACAACCGCAACCACACTCTCAAACACCTCCGAACTAAGCTCCCTGCAGATATGATTGTTCGTTTCGGTTTTAATTAAGGCCCCGTTTGTTTGTTGGAAAGTGGTTTCCTTTTGGAAAGTGAATTCCGGGGAAAATGAATTCCTGGAAAGTGAATTCCTGGAAAGTGAATTCCTAGAAAGTGAATTCCGATATTTAGCAATGTTATGGAAAATGAACTGGAAAACACTTTCTAGTGTTTATTTATGTTATGAAAAATGATCTGGAAAATAATTTATTAATATTTTTTTTTTCAAGTTTATTAAAATAATGAGGAACAAATCTTACAAATTAAAAAGTTGAATGAGAATGAAATTGAAAAAAAAAATATAATTTCATAAATTATCTCAAATAAAATAAATAATAATCAAAATAATAGAGATCAAATCTAAAAAAAAAATTTAAAAAATAAAAGGTGAATAAATTAAAATAATAATAATTAACATTTCATAAATTATTTCAAATAAAATAAGTAACAATAAAAAAAATGAGGACCAAATTTGATAGATAAAAAATTTCAATAAAAAAATGATAAGAAAAAAAACAAATAGCAATTATAAAAATAAGAACAAAAATTAATATAAAAATTAAATTTTAAGAGATGGAATTGAAAAATAAATATTCAAAACAAATTATATATAGCAATCAAAAGTTTGAGGATCAAATTTGATATAATCAGCAAATAATGACATTTCTAAATTTTTCACAATTTCCGGAAAGTGTTTTCCGCCCAAATTTTCCGGAAAATACTTTCCTGAAAACCAAGCCAAATTCTTCTTTGACTGGAAAGTGTTTTCCGTTGACCGGAAAATGTTTTTCGTGGACCAACTTTCCGGAAGACAAACAAACACAGGAAAGTTTGGAAAGTGGTTTCCCGGAAACAAACGGGGCTAGACAACTTTCAGCTTCGGAGTGATATATAAAATGGGTTGAACAGTGATTCCAACAAAAATATATATTGTGTATTTTTTTTTTCTGCATCTATATATAGCAACTCAACAGAGAATAACAATAATAACTATTTTTTGTTATTCATATAGCTACCCCGTTGGAGCTTACACAATGACACAAGCTTTGTTGGAGCTTACACAATGACATAAAAAAGCTAAAAAGAATAATATTTTAGCTTTGCCTTTGCTTATGGCTTCTCGGCTGGAAATGCCCTTACCAAACAGCCCCCAAAGCTAGATTTTGAAGTATGGTTGGTGTTAATTAATCGCAAGAGTTTTTAAAAACTAAGTGTTATTTACTTATAAAATCCAGCTTGAATTAATCCAAAAACGTTATTATTTAATTTTTTTTTAATCAAATCAGATTTCATCCGGTTTTGATTATATTTAACTATATCAACTAACTCATATTTTGATATGAAACTCAACTTCTTAAACCACTAGATTGACCTACCAAGAATTCTGGTTGCAAATATAAATCAAAAGAATGCTGCTACATTGCAGGAGTTTCATGCAATAAATTTGTCACGAATCAATGGTTAGCTAGAATTTTGTGTGATATCCATAAATTCGTGCCCCGTATCATTTCCCAAATCAAAATAAATGAAAAAGCTTCCTCCAAAAAGTCCTTGTTGTTCTAGTCAGGGCACATCAAGAAAAATGATCAGAAACATGGCTAACGAATACAGCTTATTGAATCTCAGCAAACTAATTTATGAGGATCACTTGAAATTTCAATTTCCATTAAAAATTTGTTCTATATGAAAATCTGGGATCTCAAATTGCACTACACTGACGGTGAAGACTTCTGGTCTGGTTGCTGACTGAATAACTTCAGAGCTCTCAGAAAAATGCCTCCTTATTGTAATTGACTAGCTACAGCCTAGTAATCAGATGTGCACATCAGAGTGATAGCATACCTAATTCACATAGGAAGAGAGAAGAAGCATGTCCATAGAAGTAAATAGCTAGAAATACTAACTGGTGTTGTTCCGGGAGAGATCCAACAGCAGGTAAAGCATGTCTATTTCCAATATCTCCAACACATTACAACGCATAAATAGAAGAAATGTGATTGACAACCTTCTGTTGCGAACAACATTCTTCCTTAAGCCAAGTTGTAAACACTGACAAAAGGCATCAAAACACTCCCCATCCACAGTTTCCCATCTTTCTCTTCCACTTCACTGATTGCTTTAACAACCTTTCCCTGACTGTCCTCCAGTATCTGCAAGAGCTTACCTTCTGGGCTGTATTTGACGACTAAACCATGGAGCCTGCCCCCTATTTGAAGCAGGTAATGAATCTTCGTTGGAATTGGGAGCTTGAGCAAGAATGTCCTTAGCTTTGGGTATTGTGCGTTTATGTGAGTGTAAAAGCTCCGACGACAATGGACTGCTACCCAAAAGTTTCCTTCTTCATTTGTTCTGACATTGTCAGGAAATCCAGGTAAGATGGCTAGAACTTCTGAAGTTCCTGCTTTCTCACCTTTCAGCCAGTACTTGCGTAATCTGCATTCACACTTCAAAAGTAAGAAACAAGAAACAGCAGAAAAGTGGAACAAAATCCACACTTGCTCCTGACTGATTACGGACTTCACAGATGGCCATGAACATTTCATAATGACATGGCACATACCGGAAGATTTTTTATTTTCACTCTGGAATCCTAAAATACTGTCATGCTGAAAGTATATTTCCATAAAAATTGACTCCCTCTTTATTCACTTTCAACCTGGGAAGACACTCATTTCAAACGAACAACTTTGATGACAAAGTACAGCAAATTAAGATGTAATTTCTTTGAAAACTACTGCAGTGACCATTGACGTTAAATATTATTCAAACATCGCAAAATAGGGTGCCTTCTTTTCTAGAAGTTGATAGCAATTCAAAACAAGTTTCAGCCACAATGGTTCTCATATGTTTTTCTTGATTGCGTGTCTCTTTGTGTAACCTTCATTGTATGCAAGTCTAAATCAACAACTGAGATTTTTGCCCTGTCTACTATACTTAAAAGCTCAGGTCATGAGTGATGAACATATATAGCATCCTGGTAAAGGCAAAGGCAGAACTAAAAACTTTTGTTTTCAGAAGGGCACAGCGTAATATTTGATGTTTCTACTGAACCAATTCCATAGAGAAGATGCATGCTAGTATACATTTTTATGTTGATAAATAGTGAAAAAATCAACTTTGACACATGCATGATTGCAAACATGATGAATGTATCATGGTGTAGGTAATAGTTGTTAAGGTTGAAAGACTTAACGGATTTCAAGCAAACATGATTTCTGTTCAGTTAGTTACTTTATAATTCAACCATAGTTTAAGTGTATAATATAAATCTCAAAATTGGCATTGCATTGATCCATCAGTCCAAATGATTCTTTCATTCATTTTCCAGTGACAAGTTTTAGGGGTCACCTCTAGAAGCTTTATATAGTGTAACAATTTTCTATCAGTCAGTTTGGATAATCCAATGATGGATACCAGACACTATTCTAACAAGTAGTTTGGATATCATAATAATGATACCAAACAAAGGTTTTAGGCTTTTATACTGCAAGTATGAAAAGAGAAGCAAGCAAGACTGACCTGCCTATGGATCCTTCACAGAACACAAAGAAGGACCCATCCTTGCTTAGGGACACACCATTTGGAAATTGAAGATCCCTCACAAGGACAGTGGTTTCTTTTGTAGTTGGATTGTACTTTAGAACCCTCCCACTGTTCTCCCCAGAGAAAACCAACTGCATGAAGTTCCTGAAAGATAATAGTGTTAAAATCCATGCACATAAACCTCATAGTGATGTTTAGCAAAAGAGAACATAAAACTGCTTCAAGAGAAAGCATTGCTGGAAATAGAGTGTCCCCATTCGCTAATCTTTCTACTGTTTCTTCTACTGATCCTAGCCCTGGTAGTTCATATGTTCAATGTTTTCATTGTCATCAGAACAAAGTTCTATTCTTTTACAGTATATAATTGCATTCCTTTTTCCCTTTGAGAGCTTTAGGGGAGGAGTTTGCATCTCTGCAGGTTCAGGTTCAACAGTTTGTGCTAAGGAACCATGGTACAATTTTAGTAGGCATGCTGAATGCACTGGCGTGAAAAGCAAGAGAATACACAAGTAAACCTTGGGAAGAACTCAAATTTCCCAGTGCTTTTGAAAGGCCAACACAAGAAATTCAATTTGGAAGCTTTTATAGCAAGCTACTTTGTATAGTGCTAGAAATTGAAGCAATTTTCTCAACCAACAGAAATCAGGTTCTACTGATAGTTTATAATATTTTAGCCATGCATTTAGTTAGTTTAAAATTCACCACACAACAATTTGACTGCAGAGAAAACATAAAACGGGATATTACAGTTTCAAAATCCTTACAAGTACCACTTTTTTTACTTGTCAAAGCCTGGCCGATCAATTAATTAATCAATAAATGGATGTCTGGACTTGTGTTTGAGCATGCATTTGCAAGTACATAACTATATATCAACACACAATCATATAATACAACCGCTCTTGACAATGACTTCCAGTTGATTGTCAACATGGTCATGGAAGAGAACTGAATTGGACCTCGAGTTGCTCATGGAAAAACAGCAGGAAGTTTCGGTTAGACACATCTACAGGAAAGGCAACTCATTCATTGACTGGCTTTCCAACTTGGGTGTGAACATGGAGCAGGTAAATCACCCATCTTGCCCACCCTCAGCAGGGCTTTGGCCTACTTTATTGAGATAGCCACCCCTAGAGCTTGTATAATTAGTTTATTGTGTTCCTGGTTCTTTTCCCCCTTATATCACCACCAACCAAAAAGAAAGAAGGAACGAAGAGCAAGAAGGAAGAAAAAAACACACAATCACAGATATGGACATGCTCTACTTTCAACAAATCAGACACTCCTCTTTTGAGAAGATGATATATTCTCCTCAACTAAATTGTTCTCTCCGCATTCCAGCTCAAATGGTATTTTCAATGTCTCTTCAAGAGAAACATTTTAATGCATTTGTAAAGGCAACAGGAGAATCCTGAATATCACATTTCATGTGCTACAGGATGGATACAATAAAATGCTCCTATAATTGTTCAATATATTTCCTCGGCATTCTGTTCCACGCAAAGGTGGGGGAAAGGAAACCTTTCTCTAAATAAATGGTTAGAAAAATTTAAATGCTATCGGCAACCTACCTCCTCTGATATGTTGTACTGCTATCTGTGAAGTAAATGTTTCCTTCATCATCAATATCTAGATCATTGGTAAACCGCAGAGGGATCCCTTCTGCCTCATTTGCAAGTGATGTTGCTAACCCACCTTCTGGCCCCACTTTCATCAGCCCGAAATATGCATCTGCTATGTATAAATCACCAGTTTTCTTGTCAAATCGGAGCCCCAAAGGTCTGCCACAAATGTGCTCATTCTTCAAATAACGCAAAGGCGACGGTTGAGGATTACATATTTCTGATCTGAATCCCACATGAAAGATCAAAAAAATATCCGAGTTAAAAGTAAAATTCAAAAGATAACTAGGCGGAACATGAATCAGAAGCGAACTAAAAACTGGATAATACTTAAATAGATGGTTGATGAGAAAAAATTCAGGCATCATATGAAGAATTCCATGTCTATATCTGCATCGCTTGAACACACTGCTAGATAGTTCAATAACGGACAATAGATTGTCTTTTGAGGAACATGAAATTCGCAAGAGCTTAAATAAATCAGACACGTAATTCATTGACTCTAATTGTGTATGTATATTATTTTTCATTCTTTCTCTAATTGCACCTTCCGTATGTTTGAAGGAAGCAAAAAATATATCAAATAACACTGGCAAAAGCTCAACAGTCTCTATCTGGATGGCATTTCACATTTTTATCTGTCACACTTAAGTTCATTTAAAGCTATCATGATACTCCTATTATTCCAAGCAAAACTCAAAATTCTGCAAGAACAGTGAAAAAGAACACCCCAAGCCCCAATCACAACACTCACCAGCCTTGAGGGACTCAAGCTCAAAATTCAAGAGCAGAACAAGAATATAGCAAAAACACATCAAGAAAACTAGCTCATCACCTTTTCCAAGCAGAATAAAAACAGAAAACAGAAAATACAAGGCTGAAAAAGCTGACCTATTACTTGAAGTGTAAGCAAAATCATTCCATTTTTGGCCATCATGGAAGAGAATTCTGCCATCGGCAACACCAGTGTACGGACCACGACCAAGAGGGTCAAAAGCCATGCTTTCAGGGCCTTGAATTTGATTTAAGAACTTGATTTCTGATCTTTGGAGTAAGTTTTCTTCATCCTTCTCTTTAGGGAGCAGTGACCAAGGAGGCATTTCAACTTTGTATGACTTGAAGTCTGGGAAACCTGAGATTGCACTGTGCTTCCATGGGTCTATGGCACAGTACAGAGCTAGAACGAGAAATAGTCCTGCAAGAATCCCGGTTGGCGTCATTGCCGGATTGTTGACTTGTCCGTGAGGGAGGGTGGGTAGGGCGTTGGGTTTTAAGTGTGTGATGGAGTCGAGGAGGGAGTTGGAGGGTGTTAAGTGGCTCACGAGCTTGCTTCTGTCTAGTTTTTTGTTTATTAAATTACAAAGTGACTATTGAAGTTTGTACATTTGGTCAGTCTGGTCCCTAATTTAATTTTAAGTTTAGGAAATCACAATCTTAAATTAACTTAGTATAAGAACTCCCTCCCTCTTAGATTTGATTGTGTATAATCAGCATACGATAATTTATGAGACTTTAATTGATTGTTGGCTCTTGTCCCCCCCCATTTTTATCATTGATTGAAGGTAGGTGGCGATCCTTTGTTAGGTGAAGGGGATTTTCAATCACATGATATTAGATCGAGTTACAAAATTTTTAGTATGGCTCTCTTGATCGGATATCTTATTAATTTGAGATTTAATTTAAAGCAAATTTATTTTACATGGTCAAACTTGGATGACTTAATCAACAATTACTTTAAAAAAATACAAATGTTCAAAATAATAACATTTTATTAAAAAAAATTAAATATTTTTACATTATTAAAAGTGACCTATTCTGTCATATCCAGTCCATAATACATCCTAAAATATTTTAATTTAAAATAAAAATAAAATATTTTTAATTATTTAAAATATTTTGAAATACAATATCAAACAATATATTAGCCATGAATATCATTATATGAATGGTTAATAAATAAAGAGGTTTGGTGGTGAATATTTCCCATCTTTTTAAAACAAAAATCAAAAGATTGCTTTAAGCTTTAAACAAATTGAAATTTGCCACAATACATAATATTTATGTATTTATTTTTTGAAGAATGAAAAATAGAAGATATTATGTGGAGTTGTTAAGTTACTACGTTCAATAATTGTAAAATCTCTCCGAGGTTTGGAGGTTTTCTATTTAAAAGCTGAATTTGTATTGGCTACTTGAATTAAAGGTTTATAAAATAATTAAATAACTTCAAGAGAAACTTTCTAAATAATAATTCCCTCTAAATCTTAATTCTATACTACAAGAATGAATTTCTATTGGGTTTTTTAAGGATAAATTAAGAGGCCTAAAATTGTAGCAAAAAAAAAAAAAATCATAGAATAATTACATAATTGTTTTCTGTTAGAATTTAAATTGATATAGTTCCTAAGGAGTATGACGTAATGGTAAAGGGCTTGAGATCTGTATAGTAGGTCTCAAGTTCAAGTCAGGACATATATCTCTTGTAATAGTTTGGGACAACCAGAGTTTTACTTACTCATCTAAGCCCACAAAATGAACTTTCTAGGGGTGGGATTTTCTAGAATACAAAATGTTTTTTTTTGTAACATTCTTAAAATCTGAAAATTATTGTAGTTTATCCTCTTCCTGTGGGACTTTGAAAACAAGACTATTTCACTCTAAAGATAGTATTTGTTTTTGTGATTCAGTTGTGTTTTTTTTTAGAAATTGAGTTTTTTTATTTAAAATATATATATATATATATATATATATATATATATATATATATATATATAGATATTATCATTTTTAATATGTTAATATTAAAAATAAAGTAATGTTTTTGAAATATGTTTTTAAATAAAAAAAACATGTAAAAAACAACCATTACTGTAACATTAAACATCATCTTCATTGAGGTTAGCAGGCCCTACTGGACAAACATTAATTAAGGCTTCTAGAAGTTTTGTAGGGTGTTGCCAGCGCACGGCACAGTGACAGTTATATCTATAAAGATACAGATTTTTTTCATCATATTTTTTATAAATTAAAATATATATATACATACATATAATTAAATAATTAAATATTTGATCAATCTTCTTAAAACAAAATTGATCTAAATGATCTGATTTTCTTTTCTTTTTTACTTTAAATGAATTGTAATATATTTTTATTTTTTAAAAGCTTATTTTAGTACATGTATATTAATATAATTTAAAAATACTAAAAAATATTATTTTTCAAAAATACGATGTTTTGTATAAAAACATGGCTTTTTGAAGGGAAAAAAAGAGTTCGAGAGTACAAATTTACACTCCAGAATCAACTATAAAAATTTAAAATATATCTAAAAGAAACTTTAAAAATTAGTACATAGTTGCTATTGGTTTTCACAATGATGTTAAATATCTCAGTTGCCGTGTTTGAAATCATTGACAATAGCTTTAAATAAAAGATGATATTTTTGAAATGTTTTTTATTTAGAAATGTATTAATATAATAGATATTTTAAAAAATATTTTTAATATTAATATATTTAAATATTTAAAAAATAATTTAAAATATTTTTTTTAAAACAAAAATCCTAAACATGTCTAAAGAAAAATACAATTTCCTTCCTGATTGTTTTTGTGGGCCATATGCCTATATCATAAGATGTCGGCATGGGAGAGAGAGAGGCGTGCAGAAATGAAAAGGGGTAGTGATGATATCTCAATAAAAAATCCTGATGTGCTCGGTAATTTTTGGTCCTGTTTTCTCGTGAGTTTATTTAGTTAAGAGATGAAGACGTTGTAGACCATGGTGAATTTTCATGCACCTAATATATATTTAGGTGGATATAATAATATAATATCATGTGTAATCAACTATATAATATATTAAACTAATATATTTAATCCAAATGTATTTACATGTTTATAATAATATCATCTAACTGACTATAAAACACATTAAACTAGAATATATATTCCAATTTCCCTGTTGATTTTTTAGTTTGATTAGAAATCAAAACATATCCAAGAATGATTATGATTAGAATTCAAAACATATCCAATAAATATTATAAAACTTAACAAGCACAATATATTTTCACTTTATTTCATACACAACATATATTTTACATTAGAAAAAAGCAATAAGATATATAATACAAGTTTTATTAAACTTCATAATGTCTCTCGTTATAAGATAAAAATTACATTTAATCTTCCTCACTGCGATCTGCATTGATCTCATCAAGAATTACCACAAGAGCTATTATAAATGCATGATCGACATTAGGATACACAGTTATTCCAAAATTATCAGTTTCTAGAACCTTACTTTTGAGAGAATGTTTTCTATGCATCTGCATTTACATGATAAAAACAATATTAGCACAAGCTCTTATGAAGATAGAATTTTTTATTAATATAGGATATATTAATTAGCTAGAAGCCTTTCAATTTGCGCAACAAGAAGTTCCAAATTAACTTGAATATAGGTCAAATTTTATAACTATGTAGGAATAAGAAAAAATTTCAAGCAATATTATTGTTCTTATTAATCGTTTAACTATGCTATGAAAATTTTCTCCAGCCTCACTTTGAATTCCATGTGTGTCTTTTAAAAAATCAGAACTAATCCCTGCAAATTATTTAACCTTCATATCATATCTGGTATCTATCGTTTTTATTATTATATATTTTAGATAATCCATGTAATTATATTTTTTTAAATTGGTCTTAATTCTTTTGATAATTTTTATTTTTATTTTTAATAAGCAATAAAATTACATTTTTGTTCCAATTTCACCCATTTTTGACATTATCCATATTCTTTTTGTTATTTCTATTTAATTTATATTGAATCATTTTTCAAGCTATTTATTTTTTGTAATTTCATTTTTCTTTTCTATTAAATTTGATCCCGATCATATTTATTTCTAACTTTTATCATTTGGTAAGTTTTTCATCTTTTAAAATTAAATTGGTTGGAGATTAATCATCCTAATCAAACCTAGTTTATAATTTTCACAAGGCGAGTCTTATATATTACACCATGTTTAGAAGATTTTCCTGTATTGACTTGTTTTCATTTCTCTTTTCTTTTTTTTTTTTAAAAAAAATCTAATGTGTGTCTATATATATATTCTTGACTCTTTCTTAGAGTTTTGCATTATTACTTTTTACAGTTTCTTATGAGATTAATCTCAAGTTCATGACTAGTGTTATCAATTTAAAAGGTTAATTTTTGTTTTTTTGAATTTTTAAAAAATTAATTTATTTTAATTTTATCATTTAATATTTAATTTATTTCACATTTTCACACCTCTCTTGTTTCATCTTTTTTTTTTTTTTTTCTATTAAGTTGTCTTGATCCTAATCATTTAATCATGGGTTTTGGGGTTAACTTGGGTTTTCGTACTCCCCCCCTTTTTTTTCTATTGGGTTCCAATCATTTTTTGAGCTCCCCCCCCACAATTTATCCTCCATGGTTAGTGTGACTATTATTATTATTATTATTATTATTATTATTATTATCACCTTTCAGCATTAAGTTTTTTTTATAATATTAGTTGGATAAATCAGATTTTCTTTTTCTTTTTTTCGTTGTTATTTTCTTTATTTATTACTGTTATATTTTTTAATCATTAATTAAACCTATAACTCGATTATTGATATTTTTTTTATCATCTGTGTTGAAAACTTTTTGTTCGGACACGGTGAAATCTAGATAAATACTAAGCTCTTAAATAATAGTCGTTGACTGAGAGCGTCAAACTTATTTGAGCAAGCATGGTATTGGAATTTCCAAGAAGTACAGAGCAGGAGCTCTCGCCGTACCCTCCTTTGACCCTGAAATTAGGGACCCCTCCTTTGCTGTTAGCCAAGAATATATCTAAATCAGTCTTGAACTGGAACAGCTTTGATTTCTTGGCTGTGAAAAACAGATCTTTCTCCTCCTTGCTTTCTCCTCTGCAAGCTTCCCACCTGCGATGCACGCTCACTACCTGGAGAAAATGATGAACACGCAGTCAGCAATCTCATTGAGAATGAAGAAGAAAACAAATGAAACGCTCAATTAAACATACCTTCTGCTTGAGATTGACAAGGGTGTTACCGGTTGCATCTTTCAGAAAACGACGATCATGTAGGGTCAAGAGCTTACTCTTGACATGGAAGATGACGGTGCCGTTAATGTCAGCCACCTTAAAATCATTTTCTCCAAGAGTCAATAGCTTTGTGGAGACGGCGAGTTCAACAGGGTATTGTGCCAGGTACTGTGGTCCTATCACCACCACTGAACGCTCCACTGGCGGATTTGTTCTCATAGCAGGAACGGGGTTGCTTGATGCTTGCCCAGTAGCCATAATCACAGTCTTACTTGAAGAATCAAACAGAAAGAAAAATAGCTAAATTTCTATAGCATGCAGGTCTTTATGGCATGTCGTGTCCTTGAAAAAGAAGAATAAAAGAAGCAGTCTTCCTTTCTTATGGGTTTAAAGAGATGGTTTTTGAGATCTTTTTCTTGTGAACAAATGACGGCAATCTGGGATAGTTTTTTTTCCATCCCTATTAAAGTGTGAAACAGTGAATTTTGATATTATTTTACATGGAGATAAGATAGCTAATAGATTATACTTCCGAGGCCTGATGGAAAGACGAGCGTTATCGAAAGGAGACCAATTATGGTGTTGCACGTTGGGTTTTCTGGGTGGAGTACTTTATTGTCTTTCGTCTTCTTGCTTTTAGATCTTTTTTTTTTATTTTTTGTTGGAAAAATGAGTAGTCGGGAAATCTTACCTGCTCTTGAAATTTACTGATAAAATATTCCATCCTGTTCACGTTCTCACCGTCGGTGATGACTTTGGAGCTCGCAAATTCACCATACATGGCCGTCTTATTATAAGGGTGTTTGGGAGAGTGGTGTAATTAGTGATGTAAAAAAAAAAAAGATATTTTAGTTGTTCATTTAAGTTGAGAAGTTTGAAAAAAATCATGTGGTCTCACCTCCAAAATAATTGTAACCAGCGTTTAATAGAAAACAACAAATTATTGCTTTTTGTATATTTAAAATGGAAGGTTATTTTTTTGTTTATTATTATATTTTATGTGTAGGGCTGGGGAGGGGGGCTTATTATTTTTTTGTTTATATTTTATGTACAAGGAGGGGGGGGACTAGGTTGAGGGGGGCTTATTATTTTTTTATTATTTATTTATTATATTTTATGTATGGGAAGGAGTTTATTATTTATTATATTTTTTATAAAAAATATATTTTTAATATTAAAGTAATTTAAAAATTAATTAAAATATAAATAAATATATTAAAAGGGGATCATAATATAATTTTTATCTCGAAATTCTAATTTTGTTTCAGATGATATTTTATTACATATTGTTCCGGGATCACATATGACTTCACGTATGGATTTATAGTTCGTAATGAAATTACAAGTAGTTTGATGAGAGAATAAAAACAAATATCTAATTTAATTGAATTATTAACTATATTTTATTATTATTATTATTATATATATATATATATATATATATATATATATATATATATATATATATATATATATATATAAAGTAATATGAAAAGCTTGGCAACAAAACACTTGAAATTATTTTTTATCAATTTCAAATTTAACCACAGTTTTAACCAAATAGTTTAAAAATTATTTTGAATCACAGCTAAAGTGTTTTTCATAAAAATATTTTTTAAAAACCACAACCATAAAAGCAATACCAAACACGCCATAAAATTCAAAATTGGGACAACAATTGCACTCCCCGATCATTGACGACCTGAGTTATAAGACCATGATAATCTAAAATAAAATAAATCAAAGAAAATTAAAAAGTTAAATTTCTAATAAACTAATGAAATTGAAAAAATATAATCTAAAAAAAACACAATAAATTTTTTTTTTGAACAATATTATAAATTTAGATAATATTACAAGAATATTATCATCAATCTCGCAAGATCGTTATATTCTCTTATTGCTATGAAATTTTAACATAATATATATTAATATATTAAAAGATGATATTTTCAAAATGTTTTTTAATTAGAAATATATTAAAATAATATATTTTTTAAAAAATATTTTTAATATTAAAATATTTAAAAATACTAAAGAAAATAATATTTTTTTTTTCAAAAAATCCTAAACATGTCTAAAGAAAAACACACAATCTCCTTCCTGATTATTTTTATGGGCCATATACCTATATCTTAAGATGTCGGCATGGGAGAGAGAAAGGCGTGCAGAAATGAAAAGCGGTAGCGATGATTTCGCAATAAAAAATCCTAATGTGCTCGGTAATTTTTGGTCCTGTTTTCTGGTGAATTTATTTATTTAGTTAAGAGATGAAGACGTTGTAGACCATGCTGAATTTTTATGCACCTAATATATATTTAGGTGGATATAATAATATAATATCATGTGTAATCAACTATATAATATATTAAACAAATATATTTAATCCAAATTAAATGTATTTACATGAATATAATAATATCATCTAATTGACTATAAAGCACATTAAACTAAACCATTTATCCCAATTTCCCTATTGAGTTTTTAGTTTGATTAGAGTTTAAAGCATATCCAAGAAATGATTATGATTAGAATTCAAAACATATCCAATAAATATTATAAAACTTAACAAGCATAATATATTCACTTTATTTCATAAACAACATATATTTTACATTACGAAAAAGCAATAAGATATACAATACAAATTTTATTAAACTTGAGAATTTCTCTCGTAATAAGATAAAAGTTGAATTTAATCTTGGCCGCTGCGATCTGCATTGATCTCATCAAGAATCACAACAAGAGCTATTATAAATGCATAATCGACATTAGGATACACGGTCACTCCAAAATTATCAGTTTCCAAAACCTTACTTTTGAGAGAATGTTTTCTATGCATCTGCATTTACATGATAAAAACAATGTTAGCACAAGCTCTTATGAAGATAGATTTTTTTATTAATGTAGGATATATTAATTAGGTAGAAGCCTTTCAATAAAGGCTGGGGCAACAAGTTCCAAATTAACATGAAAATAAATCATTTATGTTGAAAATTTTTTGTTCGGACACGGTGAAATCTAGATAAATACTAAGCTATTAAATAATAGTCGTTTACTGAGAGCGTCAAACTTACTTGAGCAAGCATGGTATTGGAATTTCCAAGAAATACAGAGCAGGAGCTCTCTCCGTACCCTCCTTTGACCCTGAAATCAGGGACCCCTCCTTTGCTGTTAGCCAAGAATACGTCTAAATTAGTCTTGGACTTGAACTGGAACAGCTTTGATTTCTTGGCTGTGAAAAGCAGATCTTTCTCCTCCTTGCTTTCTCCTCTGAAAGCTTCCCACCTGCGATGCACGCTCACTATCTGGAGAAAATGATGAGCACGCAGTAAGAAATTTCATTGATAATGAAGAAGAAAACAATCGAAACGCTCAATTACGCATACCTTCTGCCTGAGATTGACAAGGGTGTTACCGGTTGCATCTTTCAGAAAACGACGATCATGTAGGGTCAAGAGCTTACTCTTGACATTGAAGATGACGGTGCCGTTAATGTCAGCCACCTTAAAATCATTTTCTCCAAGAGTCAATATCTTTGTGGAGACGGCGAGTTCAACAGGGTATTGTGCCAGGTACTGTGGTCCTATCACCACCACTGAACGCTCCACTGGCGGATATGTTCTCATAGCAGGAACGGGGTTGCTTGTTGCTTGCCCAGTAGCCATAATCACAGTATTACTTGAAGAATCAAACAGAAAGAAAAATAGCTAGATTTCTATACCATTCAGGTCTTTCTGGCATGTCGTGTCCTTGAAAAAGAAGAATAAAAGAAGCAGTCTTCCTTTCTCATGGGTTTAAAGAGATGGTTTTTGAGATCTTTTTCTTGTGAACAAATGACGGCAATCTGGGATAGTTTTTTTTCCATCCCTATTACAGTGTGAAAACAGTGAATTGGGATATTATTTTACATGGAGATAAGATGATCCCAGAAGCCAATAGATTATACTTCAGAGGCCTGATTGAAAGACGAACCTTATCGAAAGGAGACCAATTATGGTGTTGCACATTAGGTTTTCTGGGTGGAGTATTTTATTGTCCTTTGTCTTCTTGCTTTTAGATTTTTATTTTTTCTTTCGGAGAAATGAGTTTGGCTTTTCAATCTAGTAGTGGGGAAATACTAAAAAATTAGTTGAAAATAAAAAATTATTTTTATGGGCCATATGCCTATATCATAAGATGTCGGCATGGGAGAAAAAGGCGTGCAGAAATGAAAACGGGTAGCGATGATATCTCAATAAAAAATCCTGATGTGCTCGGTAATTTTTGGTCCTGTTTTCGAGTGAATTTATTTAGTTAAGAGATGAAGACGTTGTAGACCATGGTGAATTTTTATGCACCTAATATATATCTAGGTGGATATAATAATATAATATGTAATCAACTATATAGTATATTAAACTAATATATTTAATCTAAATTATATGTATTAACATGAATATAATAAAATCATCACTATAAAGCACGTTAACTAAAACATTTATTCCAATTTCCCTGTTGATTTTTTAGTTTGATTAGATTGAAAACATATCCAAGAAATGATTATGATTAGAATTCAAAACATATCCAATAAATGATTATAAAACTTAGCAAGCATAATATATTTTCACTTTATTTCATACTCAACATACATTTTACATTAGGAAAAACCCATAATATATACAAGTTTTATTGAACTTGAGAATTTCTCTCATAATAAGATAAAAGTTGCATTTAATCTTCCCCACTGCGATCTGCATTGATCTCATCAAGAATTACCACAAGTGCTGTTATAAATGCATAGTCGACATTAGGATACACAGTCACTCCAAAATTATCAGTACCCAAAACACTATTTTTGAGAGAATGTTTTCTATGCATCTGCATTTACATGATAAAAACAATGTTAGCACAAGCTCTTATAAAGATAGAATTTCTGATTAATATAGGATATATTAATTAGCTAGAAGCCTTTCAATTTGCACTAAAACAAGTTACAAATTAACCTGAATAAAATTTGGTATCTATCGTTTTTATTATTATATATTTTAAATAATCCATGTAATTATATTTAGGTTACTATTTTTTTTATTTTTAATAAGCTATAAAATTACATTTCTGTTCCAATTGATATTATTCTTTTGTTATTTCTATTTGATTTGTATTGAATCATTTTTCGGGCTATTTATTTTTTATAATTTCATCCCCATGAATTTCTTTTCTATTAAATATAATCCCTATTATATTTATTTCTAACTTTTATTATTTGTTAAGTTTTTTCATCTTTTAAAATTAAATTGGCTGGAGATTAATCGTACTAATCAAACCTTTTTTTATGAATTTCACAGGGCAAGTCTTATATATTACACCATGTTTAGAAGGTTTTCCTCTTTTGACTTGTTTTTTTTCTCTTTTTATATATATATATTCTCGACTCTTTCTTAGAGTTTTGCTTTATTATTTTTTACATTTTCCTATGAGATTAATCTCGAGTTCTCATGACTAGGGCTATCAATTTAAAAGGTTGATTTCTGTTTTTTTAGATTGATTTATTTAATTTTATTATTTAATATTTAATTTATTTCACATTTTCCTACCTCTCTTGTTTCATTTGTTTTTTTCCCCCATCAAGTTATCTTGTTCCTAATCATTTAATGTTTTGGGGTTAACTTGGGTTTTCGTACTATTCCCCCTTTTTTTTCTATTGGGTTCCAATCATTTTTTGAGATCCCCCCCACAATTTATCCTACATGGTTTTTTTTCCTTATCAAATCTGGTCTTTATCTTTATCATTTTTATTTTTTTATTTGGGAAGTCTTTAAAAATCATATACTATTTATGAGGTTATAAAATTAATTTCGTTAAAATTAAGATTTCATGATTTCCATGATATAGTTTTGTGGGTTAACCAAGTTATTTTTTTTTCATTTCTTATTTATTATTTTCTATCTTAACATTAAATTAAACCGAATTGATTTATATTTTTTTTCTATTGCTTATTTATTTATTATTTTTAACCTTCAACATTAAAGTAAATTAGCTTGAGTTGACTTATATTTTTTTTTGCTTATTTATCTATTATTTTTTACCCTTCAACATTAAATTATTCGATAATCAAGCACCGGTCACCTTTATATCACAAAAAGGTCAAAGGTGAGCTCAAAAAAAAGTTGTTTTACCTTTTTCAAAATTTATTTTTTCTTAATTTTTGTCCTTCATCGTTTTATTTACTACAGATTGAGCTTCACTTTTTTTTTTTGTTATCATGTTCCCATTTAATTCAGTAGGAATTTCTCTTCAAACTTTTGTATATATGTTTTATTATTAGATTATTGCGATCTTATGTCCATGTCAGTGAAGTTTGAGAGTTACCCAATTTAACTAGTATTTATTATTATCATTATTATTTTCACTTTTCAGCATCAAGTTCTTTTATAATAATAGTTGGATAAATCACATTTTTTTCGTTGTTATTTTCTTTATTTATTATTGTTATATTTTTTTAATTATTAATTAAACCTATAACTCGATTGTTGATTTTTTTTTTTTTTTATCATTTATGTTGAAAACGTCTTGTTCCGACAGGGTGAAATCTAGATACATACTACTTAGCTAATAAATAATAGTCGTTGAGTTAGGGTCCAGAAATGAATTGAGAGCGTGAAACTTACTTGAGCAAGCATGGTATTGGAATTTCCAAGAAGTATAGAGCAGGAGCTCTCGCCGTACCCTCCTTTGACCTTGAAATCAGGGACCTCTCCTTTGTTGTTAGCCAAGAATACGTCTAAATCAGTCTTGAACTGGAACAACTTTGATTTCTTGGCTGTGAAAAGCAGATCTTTCTCCTCATTGCTTTCTCCTCTGAAAGCTTCCCACCTGCGATGCATGGTCCTTATCTGGAGAAAACGATGAACACGCAGTAAGCAATCTCGTTAAAAAAGAAGAAAACAAATGAAACGCTCAATTACGCATACCTTCTGCCTGAGATTGACAAGGGTGTTACCGGTTGCATCTTTCAGAAAACGACGATCATGTAAGGTTAAGAGCTTACTCTTGACTTGGAAGATGACGGTGCCGTTAATGTCAGCCACCTTAAAATCATTTTCTCCGAGAGTCAATATCTTTGTGGAGACGGCGAGTTCAACAGGGTACTGTGCCAGGTACTGTGGCCCTATCACCACCACCGGATGCTCCACTGGCGGGTACGTTCTCATAGCAGGAACGGGGTTGCTTGATGCTTGCCCGGTAGCCATAATCACAGTACTACTTGAAGAATTAAACAGAAAGAAGAACAGTTAAATCTCTAGATCATGCAGATCTTGATGGTTTGAGAAGTAGATTGTGAGAGGAATGATGCATGTGTTTTATAATGCCAATTAACAGATGGCATTTGGTTTCTTTAAAAAAAAAGAAGAAAAAGAAGCAGTCTTCCTTTCTTAGTTACTTTGTACCGTTTATTTTCTGTAAATTTCTTGGAAAGTAAATTCCAGGAAAAATGAATTATTAGAAAGTGAATTTCTAGAGAGTGAATTTTGATATTTAGCAGTGTTATGGAAAATGAACTGGAAAATACTTTCCAGTGTTTGTTTATATTATGAAAAATGATCTGGAAAATAATTTATTAATAAATTAATTTTTTTTCAAGTTTATTAAAATAATGAGGAACAAATCTTATAAATTAAAAAGTTGAATGAGAATGAAATTGAAAAAAAATATAATTTCATAAATTATCTCAAATAAAATAAATAATAATCAAAATAATAGAGATCAAATCTAATTTTTTTTTTAAAAAAATAAAAGGTGAATAAATTAAAATAATAATAATTAACATTTCATAAATTATTTCAAATAAAATAAGTAACAATAAAAAAAAAGAGGACCAAATTTGATAGATAAAAATTTTCAATAAAAAAATAATAAGAAAAAAAGGAAATAGCAATTATAAAAATAAGAACCAAAAATATAAAAATTAAATTTTAAGAGATGAAATTGAAAAATAAATATTAAAAACAAATTATATATAGCAATCAAAAGTTTGATGATCAAATTTGATATAATCAGCAAATAATGACATTTCTAATTTTTTCACAATTTCCGGAAAGTGTTTTCCTCCCAAATTTTCCAGAAAACACTTTCCTGAAAACCAAGCCAAATTCTTCTTTAACTGGAAAGTATTTTCCATTGATCGGAAAGTATTTTTCATTGATCAATTTTCTAAAAGACAAACAAATACAGAAAAATTTAAAAAATGATTCACGTAAAATAAATGATAGGAAACAAACAGTAACTTAGGTAAAAAAAGGCATCTTCTTTTAGCAGTGGGGAACTGGGTTTACAGAGATGACTTTTGAGTTCTTTTTCTTGTGAACAAATGATGGCATCTGGGATAGTTTTTTTTTCCATCCCTGTTTTGTGGTTTCATATAACTTCAATCCTTAAATATTTCTTCATTTTCTATTTCATCCTTTAATTCTTCAAATGATCTCTTTTTAAACCGGGGCTTACAATTGATTTTCAAAACTATTTTTATATTTTTATTCGGAAATAAATCAAACCAATACTTTTTAATATCAAGCTATCAAAACAATTTTAAAAAAAAAAATCTAATTCTTGGTATACCAATGGATCTCAATACTAAACAGATTTATGTGTTTTACCGCTCATACAATAACATCCCACTTAAAATTATAATGAGAGATTATGATGGCGAATTACACTTTTGAAGACATTTTTTTTTAAAAAGGACCAATATTACCGTGTGAAACAGTGAATTTAAATATTATTTTACATGGAGATAAGGTAATCCCCAAAGCCAATAGATTGTCGCCATGTCTGCAGCCTTATCTCTACACACAGACGAGGATACAAAGTGGGGGGGAGCGAAAAGAAGACGACGAGGAGGGGGGAGGTCGGAGAGATTATACTTTCGAGTCCTGATTGAAAGACGAGCATTATCGAAAGGAGACCAGTTATTGTCATGTGCTGCATTAACTGAGGTAGTTTTCTTTCGCGTCAGTCGTAGTATGCATTCGATGATAGCAGCGTCCCGTCACGTCAGAGTTATGTCAATTCATATAATGGGGAGTTCGAATACAACTTCCTAGCTGCAGGGAATTATGGTGTTGTTCGAATACAACTTCCTAGCGTCCCGTCACGTCAGAGTTCATATGTGGGAACGTAACAGTTATGGTGTTGCTCATTAGGTTTTCTGGGTGGAGCATTTTTATTGTCCTTGTCCTGATTGAAAAGACGAGCATTATCGAAAGGAGACGAGCATTATTGAAGTGCCTGTTTGGCTGAGCAGTGGAAATCCTGTTCAGTTAAAATTTTTTTTTTTTTAATTTTAAATAAAATTATTTTAGTATTTTTATATTATTTTGATATGTTGATGTTAATAATAATTTTTAAAAAATAAAAAATATTATTTTAATATATTTTTAAATAAAAAATACTTTGAAAAACAACATAATCACACTCTCAAACACAAGAAAGAAGACAATTATGGTGCTGCACATTAGGTTTTCTGGGTGGAGCATTTTACTGTCCTTGTCCTGATTGAAAAGACGAGCATTGGACCAGTTATCGTGTTGCACATGAGGTCGTATTAAGGGTGTTAATGTATTAAGAATTTTTGTTATATTACCATCCTTGCCTTCATGTAGCAAATCAAGTGTAAATTTTGTTTTTTAAAGTGATGATTTCACCATTTTTACCAATGATATATCTATTTTTAACTCTATCATAAACTGTCTTCCTATCATATTGTCATGGTTTCCTCAGCAAGATGTGATTTGCTTGTATTAGTATCACGTCGTATAGAATTTCATCAATATATTTTCCAATCGAAAACGAAATCATAACCTGTTTAGTTACTTTCACTTCACCATTATCATTTAGCCATTGCAATTTATATGATTTAGCATGCTTAATAGTACTTAAATTTAGTTTATCAACAAGAGCGGTACTGCAAATATTAACACAGCTTCCATTATCTAAAATTAAACAACACACTTTGCTTTGTACATAACAGCGCGTATAGAAGATATTCTCTCTTTATTGATTATATTCATCTTCCTTGACCTGCACCTGAAGAGTGCATGTAACACTCTCCCATTTTGGGATCAATCACGAAAATCTTTTTAATACACATTCACTCAAAATGTGATAATTTATATATATATATATATATATATATATATATATATATATATATATATATATATATATATATATATATATCACTAGAGTTGTACCATGCCCCTAAACAATAACAGATCTCAATACAATACATGTCCCGAAACATTAACGGGTCCGAAACAGTAACAGCTTCAAAACAGTACCAGACGCGAAACAGTAACAACAGCAAAACAATAACAGACGTGAAATAGTAACAGCTGCAAAACAGTAACAGCTGCAAATCAGTGAGAGTTAGGCCAAGGAGGTTGGAATGTGCTCAACGATTGAAGCTAGTACTGCTGAAAAAAGAATAAAAAAAATAGCTGCGAAACAGTAACAGATCGCACAAATAACAAGTGGGCAATAACATAACCCTTAATTTAAGCTTGACCCATACATCTTGGGTCTGCAAAACCTTAACCATCACCTTCATCACAACCATAATTTACAACCATACATTTAGCGTCATTCCACCATTTACACTTGAGTTGATATAACCCGATCACATGTAGTAACTTACAGCAACACTAGCTGATTTCTTACATTCCAATATTTTTCCAAAAATAGTGAACATACATATCAGTTTGCCAACATTTAATCTATACAAGTTACTATTAGATACAAAAACTGAGAAACCATAGCTTTACTCCTGACGTGCAGACGACGGGCCTGAAATAAATATACAAGATAATCTCCTAAGGAAAAATTCTAGAAGAAATCATATTAGAGTTGTCATCACCCAATTTCTGGGTGATTCCCTAAAATATATCAAAAAATAAAAAAAATAAATTAAAAGGGGCTGGTGTCGGCAGAAAAATCAATGTGGAAATTTTGAACGTTTTCGGAAGCCCGATCGTACTTCCTTTTTACCCAGAAACGAAGAAAAATGCAGATTCGAGGCGAAGATAATTTATTATTGGATAAATTTGCATAAAAGTTAGGTCGTAAGACATAGTTATATTTTTATGGGTCAATTTGATTTAATCGTCGGCCGATGTAAAGTGTAATTATGCTTCGAAATTAATTGAGAGCCTAGTTGAAGGATTTCATTTAGCGCAAGGGCTTAATTATACTTTAAATGGGTCAAGTTAATTTTATTAAGGGCCTAATTAGCGAGAAATTAAGTTTCAAAGCCGAATCTGGGTTCAATTGAGAAAATCGGCATTTTCGGTGACGAAACTCTTCGGAATTAATTGAGAGCCCAATTGAAAGATTTAATTAAGCACAAGAGCTTAATTATACTTAAAATGGGTTGAATTAATCTAATTGAAGGTTTGATTACTGAGAAATTAAATTTGGAAGCCTGATCTAGGTAAAATTGAGACGATCGGAATTTTCGGCGACGAAACTTTTTGGGTGAATTCGGAAGCCAAAATTAAAGATAAAATTATCTTTCTTCCTGGTTTTTCCCATCAAAAAAACTTTTTTGTCACAACTTATTTATTTCAAAATTTAAAAAAAAAAGGGTTGTTGGCAGCATGCTCAACCATGCTGCACCATGCTTCCACCACTCTCACCGTACCTGCCACCATAACACACCATCCCATGGACAACACCCCCATGCCGTGCACCATGCCTTTTACACCTATAAATAAGAGCAGAAAATACACGGGGGGAGGGGGAGAAATAGACAGTAATGGGAGGAGATGAATATTTTGGCAAGGAAGGACTGTCACTGGGGGGAGGAAGAAACACAGACATAACACTGTCACGACGGGGCTGAAAACTAAAAACAAAGGGAAACATAGAGAATTTTTATACAGAAAGAGAGGGGGATTTACAGAGGAGAAATAGACAGAAAAAGGGGGGAAACATGGAATGAAAAAAAGAAGTAAAAGGGAAACAGGGGTAAAATTTAAGCGCAGAGAGAGCGCTTCATCTCCCTCATCTCCGGTAACAAGCCACCCCTTCGTCTTTTTCCTTGGCTCAGGCGACAGCAACACCAGCCATCTTCCTCGCCTCCAGCTGAACCAACGCAGCCAACGATCAGCTCTCCCTCCCCGACGGTGTGTCTCTCTCTCTCTCAACTCACAGCAGCTCCTGCACATGAAACAACAAGCTCTTTCTCTCCCCGCCGGTGCAACTCTTTCCCCTCAGCAGCCAGCCACCACCATCTTCATCAGCTCCGATGACCATCCCCCCCTCGCAGACGCAGCAGCGGCCATCTCTGTCTCCGGTTGCAGTGCTTTCTCTCTCCCCGACAGCCCTCTCTCTCTCTAAAAAACCAGCTGTTTGGCAGCCCTCTCGCTCCTCCAGCTAGCTCCCGGAGACCACCAAACACCGCCCCTTCATCACCTTCAGCTTCACCTCAGCCCAGGCAACCTCACCGTGACCTCCGGCGAGAGCTCCAGGCGTGACAGCAGCAACCAACCAGCACAGGTCAGCCACTTCAGGAGCTCATTCCGGCCACCACGGGCCGCCATTTTCGACGCCATCACGACAGGGAGAACCACCTCGACGTCCTTTACCCAACGGTAGCATCGTGTAACCCTCTCGTCGTGGTCGGCCGACCAGGTTACTGTTCACGTAACTGCACTGTTATGTTTCGTATTTTACTTTTTTTTTAAAAAAAGAAAACAAAAGAAAGAAAAGATGTGGGCCGGGCTGCTCTCATCCCAGCCCAACCCAGCGGTGGTGGGCCTTTGGCCCACCAGGGCTGGCCCATTTGGTTGGGTTAGGACTGGCCCGAAATTTTTTTATTTTTTTTAACAAAAAAAATTTATTTTTAAAAAAAACAAAAAAATATGTTTGTTTTCGTGCATACGGCCGAATTCCAAGGTTTTTCCATGTATATTTTTCATAAAAAAATATGTTGTATCTTTCACATATTTTGAACGAAACTTGGATATCGTAACCAGTTTACGATTATCCATTGGCATTCGGCCAAAATGTCAAAAATAATTTAATAATTATTTTGTTTTAGTTTTCGCGGTGTAAATTTACATTGTAAAGTACACTTGCAGATAAAAAGAATTTTTAACTACGATGTAAAATTACAATGTAAGGTACATTCGTAGGTAAAAAAAAGGTTTTTAACTGCGGTGTAAAATTACATCGTAAAGTACACCCGGGGACAAAAAAAATATTTTTTCTTTTTAAATGCAGTGTAAAAAAAATAAACTTAAGAAAAACAATCAAACAACAATGCAGCTTACCTTAGGTAGGGTGCACTGAGGGTGACGCGTCTTCCCCTTGTACAACAAGTCCCCTTACCCAAGACTCTCGCAGACCACTAGGTTCCTAGTAACCTTAATACTAGGTGGCGACTCCTTATAATTATAGTCATAAATTTTACGACTATAAAAACAACCCTCCATTTTTCACCGCACGCCGTTGTCTCCCCAAAACGGCGGGGGACGGCGGGGCGCGAAGCGTGAAAAAATCACTGTCGCGATAGATGGCGACTCCACTGGGGACTTTGCTGGACTGAGCATTGTTTGTTTGATTGTTATTTTTGAGTTCATTTTTTTACTCGCATTGTTACTGCTTTAGCATGCATTTTAATTTCAATACATGCACATCTTTGGGTTTGAATTAATGTCATCATACATTTTAATTTTTAGAATAAACCCAATTTTAGATTAGGTGGGGATTAGCGGTCTGCCTCATGACTTTCAGTCGGGGTTCAGATTCGTGAAACGTCCAACTATAAACTGAGTGTTTGCTCGATGATGGCGGTCACATAGTGCCCCAACCATTTCTTGTAAACCCCCACACCGCCTTCACGTGAGGCGGTCACTGGGCAGTTCATAGACCCTTTGAGACCAGGTAGAAAGCTTACACCTCATGTAATGACCTAGAACCTGTCTTTGGATACAAATCCTCCGATAATTCACATGTCATGTAATAAAATAATTCACATGTCATGTATACACATACATTTACATCCACATGCACACACATCAATCACTATACATAACATGTTATCAGCAGGTCAAAATATAGGTCCCCGAAGAGCTCCTAACACTCGACTCCGTCAAAAAAATATGGAGGATGAAGAGCGTGCACGCCGTGATGCTCATTTTCAAGAAGAATTGGATTCTCTTAGATCCAGCGTGGCTAATCTTACCAGCTTACTCGAGCAGGTACTAAGGAATGCCTCTGGCGAGGGTCCTTCAACTAGACCCGCAGTTGCTCAAACAGAAACGATGAATCACCATGAAGAGGTGACAGGAGAAAGGGTTCAAGGTCCGGAACAAAACCCAGCTTTCGTACAAGCAGCGGTGCCAACACCTGCCTCAACCCCAACCATTATACCAACATCAGAGGGTATGGACCAAGATAAAATGGCGATGCTGGAGGCCAGAATAAGGGTCATTGAAGGATTTAACCTATACGACCCGATACAAGCTGCTGAAATGTGTCTAGTCCCGAATGTTGTGATACCAAAAAAATTTCGTGTTCCTGACTTTATCAAGTACACCGGGACACAGTGCCCTTTCACTCACCTAAAATCATACTGTAACAAAATGGCAGAAATAGTGCATGATGAAAAGTTGCTCATGCATTTTTTCCAAGATAGTTTGAGTGGAGCAGCTTTGAATTGGTACATGAGACTAGACAATACCAGGATTCGTAGCTGGAAAGATCTGGTAGATGCTTTCATCAAGCAATATAAATATAACATGGACATTGCTCCTAACAGAACGAGTTTGTCCAACTTCGAAAAGATGAACAGAGAAAGCATAAGGGAATATGCTCAAAGATGGAGAGATCTCGCTGCACAGGTACATCCACCGCTTATAGATAAAGAAATGGTGACATTATTCGCCAATACGCTAAGAGCACCCTATTACGAACATGTAATGGGCAGCTCGGCACAACAATTCATGGATGTTGTAGCCGTGGCAGAGCGAATAGAGCAGGGAATCCGAAGTGGGAGAATTCTTGTACCTATGGAGAAAAACAGCTTTGAAGGCAAGAGAAATGTAGTCGAGCATTTTAAAGATGATTACAAGGATAGAAAAAACCAATTTCAAAATTACCATAACCCTTCATCTGAAATTGCCAACATTAATCTTCAAGCCAAAGATCCACCTAAAAATTTCCCAAAAAAAATTTACCAGAAAATCCAAGAACAACTACCTCCGCTACCATTGCCTTTAAATGAGATGTATCAAAAGTTGGTAAGCATTGGGCAAATAGCTCCGGAACCTCAGGCACCTTTGCAGCCGCCTTACCCCGCTTGGTACAAACCTGACCACACCTGTGAATACCATGCTGGTGCAGCGGGACATAGCATTCACACTTGTGGTACCTTCAAGAAGAGGCTCATGCAATTGATCAAAGCAGGGTGGATAACATTCGAAGAAAATCCAGGTCCTGCAACTAATTAAGCTACCCTGACAAAAGCTTTTGAAAAGAGAGTGTGCCAACATTGGAAAATGAAGATTGCTTCATAATTGCCTTCTATTTTGATCATGTCTTCGCATGGTGTTTTGGCTCTGACTTATCAACAATCTTGTTTGTAATGCCACCAGACCTTTTGTTAAACCATCTTTTCTCTCCAATAATACCATGTATTTTCTTTGACTATGATGTGTTCTTGATTTTTGTTTGAATAATACAGACATGTCGTATATCTCTTCCATCCAAATTATACATGATCCCATGATGTCATCAAGATTTTTGGCAAATCAAATTCTAGTACGAAAAGAAATGCCCTTCCATCCAAATTATACATGATCCCATGATGTCATCAAGATTTTTGGCAAATCAAATTCTAGTACGAAAAGAAATGCCAAATTAATGATTGCTTAACAAATGTGTTCTGGGGATTCAAAGGATTTCATTGAAGGGTAATCTCATATCTCAAAAATCCCACATAATAAGCTAATCTCTTAGCTGAACAAATAACCCAAAA
The DNA here is from genome assembly GCA_015731905.1 of Salix dunnii. Taxonomy (NCBI): domain Eukaryota; kingdom Viridiplantae; phylum Streptophyta; class Magnoliopsida; order Malpighiales; family Salicaceae; genus Salix; species Salix dunnii. The sequence continues at coordinate 17,160,324 of CM027662.1, forward strand.
AACAAATCAAAAAACATTTCGCATGGAAAAGCAAAGTCTACCGATCCCAAATGCATGTTTTTGAAATGAAGAGAGGCCATCTTTGATATGCCTTCACAAAGTCTTAAATATCCATTGCAGTCCCCATTTGAGCCGTATAATTATTTTTCTGATAATTAACCCTGACTAGGATCACACCCTACACTGGGGGGCATGTGCGAAGAGAAAAGAGCTCTCAATTACAAAGTAGTTTTCATTGACAAAAAATGCCCAAAGAAAGCTGGGGGGTATAAACATAAAAAGATTTTTAGTACACTGGTAAATCAATTCAACAATTTAATGGTACTAAAAATCCAACATAGAAAGCCAAAAATTCTGGGGGGCATGTCACAATAAAAACTCAAACAAATGCTGGGGGGCATGTCTAGGTAAAATCCCAAACAAAATGCTGGGGGGCATGTCATGAAAATCAATCATGGGGACTAAAAGAGTTCTAAGAGTGAGCACTAAGTGATCCTTAGTCTAGAAAACCCTTAAACACCTTTTGAGCCTGCAAATATCTTTTCTTCGTAGCCATCAACCTGAGCCTACATTACAAGCCTGATAAAGTCCTTTTTGATCAAATACAAGTAATCTGGATCAATAGCCAATGCTTTTCCATTCGAAATGGTCCTTACAAATGCTTCACCAAACTTGATCGAAGCCTTTCTGAAATACAAGACATGCACACAAGCATCATTTCACATTCTTGTCAAAATCAACATAAAACCTGACAATGAGATCACTTGAATTATTTCGAGAATATTTTTGTTTAAACAAACATCAAAATGGTTTTTATGCTTGGAATGACTTTGAAATTCCAAAAATCTTACATGAAATTTTGTTTTTCCAAATAACCATCCCTTTTTCTACAAACACTTGAAGCCCAAAGCACTGCTGTGGCATGACCTGAATAGGGCAATCAAAATGATTTTTGTATTTGGAATGACTTTAAAATTCCAAAAATCCCACATGAAAACACAATTTTTGCAAATAACCAAGCCTTTTCATGCAAACATTACTCTTGAAGCCCAAAACACTTGTAGGGCATAACCAGACTGGAAGGCAATCTATAAATGCAATCGAAGCTAGCTCCATCATTCTTTTTCAAAAAAAATTGGATCAAACTCAGGGGGGCATGTTGATATGGAAAATCTATCATCTCCATTGGTCAGAATCTTAAGTTGCAGCTCGAGTAAGCAGAAGTGAGAAGCCGTCAAAGCCAGAAATCCAACCCAAGGAAAGGAAGGTCAGGAAGAAAAGGGACCTATATCTTTCAGGTAAGTATACATGCATCATCATGCATTGCATCCCCATTAAAAATCTAGGAAACATTTTGGAAGGATCGTAATTTACGAACTTTCATTCATCATTTTTGTGCGCTTTCATGCTCCACCTTTTCCATGTCCTTGAGCATGTTTTTTCAGCTTTATCTCCTTCTTGATTTTGGGTATCATCATGTATTCCATCCCCATTGAGAATCTAGGAAATTTTTTGGAGGGATCGTAATTTACGAACCTTCATTCATCATTTTTGTGTACGCCTTCAGGCTCTTACCTCTTTAACATGCTTTTTAGCCTTATATTCTTTCCTGAATTTGGTTGCCATCACGCATGGCATCTTTCCACTAATAATCCAAGAAATGTTTTGGAGGGATTGTAATTTGCAAATCTCCACTCATTGTTTTGTGTGCACCTTTGGGTCTTTACCACTTTCACTTCCCTAAACGCTCGCGAGCCTTTCATCAGCAGATAAAAGCGTTTTTCAACCATATCTCTTTTTTTATTTGAGTACGCTTTCTAGCCATCAACCAACTTAGATAGTGTACTTTTAAGTCCTATCTCTTTCCAGAACTTGATGAGCTTGCTAGCCACCATCAATCTTCATCGTTGAGTGTGTTTTCTAACCCTCGACCATCAATGTGAATAGTGCGCTTTATAGCCCTATTTTCCTTTTCATCTTCGAGTGCGTTTTCAGACCCTCGACCATCAATGTGAATAGTACGCTTTATAGCCCTATTTTCCTTTTCATCTTCGAGTGCGTTTTCAGACCCTCGACCATCAATGTGAATTGTGCGCTTTCCAGGCCTATTTTCCCCTCATCTTCGAGTGCGTTTTCTAACCCTCGACCATCAATGAGAATAGTGCGCTTTCCAGCCCTATTTTCTCCTCATCTTCGAGTGCGTTTTCTAACCCTCGACCATCAATGTGAATAGTGCGCTTTATAGCCCTATTTTCCTCTTCATCTTCGAGTGCATTTTTCAACCCTCGACCATCAATTAAAATAGTGCGCTTTCCAGCCTTATTTCCCCTCATCGTTGAGTGTGTTTTCTAACTCTCGACCATCAACTAAGATAGTACGCTTTCCAGCCCTATCTTTCATCCCATAAAATCTTCACCATTTTTCACCCGGGTAGGTCACCCGTTACAATGAGACCATCTTCACCATTTTTCACTTGGGTAGATCACCCATTACAATGAGACCATCTTCCCCTTTCACATGGGCAGGTCACCCATTACAATGAGACCATCTTCACCATTTTTTACATGGGTAGGTCACCCATCACAATGGGACCGTCTCCATCACTCTCACTCGGGTAGGTCACCCGTTACAATGAGACTATCTTCACCACTTTTACTTGGGTAGGTTGTCGCACCCCAAAAAATAATTCTCGGTTTGTGGCGTCGTGACGACTTTCCCCCAGTGCGTAGGGAATTCGATGTCGGGGTCTAATCTTTATTTTCGTGAAAAAGGGAGTCGCCACCTAGTATTATGGTTACTAGGAAACCTAAAATGGTCTTTCAGAGATTCTAGAGTAAGGGACTGGTTGCGTAAAGGGAAGGTTTTAGCACCCCTAGTACGCCCTACCTAAGGTAAGCTGCTTGGTATTTTTGTTTGGCAATGATTTGTTATGATTTTGATCTCTCAAAACAATGTTGGTTAAATGACGAATGGGATATCATTCCCGCCGCATATTTTGGATATCAACCCTTAGGATTTATTTATCCAAATACCAACAGTGAATAATAATATATCATTCCCGCCGAATATTTTGGATATTAATCACTTAGGATTTATTTATCCAAATACCGATAGTGAATAATAAATTATCATTCCCGCCGAATATTTTGGATATTAAACCCCTTAGGATTTATTTATCCAAATACCGACAGTGAATAATAGTATATCATTCCCGCCGAATATTTTGGATATTAAACCCTTAGGATTTATTTATCCAAATACCGATAGTGAATAATACAAATCACCAAAATTTTTTTTTATATTTTTTTGAATATTGGCCAATACCCTTTGGATTTTACAATGTTGTAAAATCCAAAAAATACAAGAAATGATTTTTTCTTTGTAAAATCAATGCTAAAACACATTTTTCTCTTCAAAACCCAAGATAATATATATTTTTTTTGAAACAAAAAAAAAATGCTAGTGTATTGGCCGTATGCAAGAAAATAATACATTTTTTAAAAATATTTTTCTCAAAAAAAAGTTTTTTTTTTTTTATATATATATATATATTTTTTATTTTTTTTTATTTTTTATTTATTTATTTATGGGCTTCTGACCCACGTATTCCTCCGCCTGATTATTTTTTCGTTAATACAGTAACCGGGATTTTACGTAAAAGGAAGAAGATGAACAGTATCAGGGGGATTTTTCGAGTGTGACGAAATGCTTACCTGTTAACACCTTTGTGTAGAGGAGATCGAGGTGGTTCTTCTGGTCGTTGTCTCGTTGGAAATGGAGGCCTGTGGTGGCCGGAAAAGTCGTCGGAAGCTCACGGTCACGTTGCAGTCGACGGGCTGTTCTGCCAAAATCCTTGCCTGAGCTGCTGGATGAGTTTCTGGAGAATTGAGGATGATTTCTGTGATGATAAAACGGCGCAAGGTGGACGTAAACAGGTGGCCGGAGTTAAATGCACCGAGAGAGAGAGAGAGAAAACGGTGCTCTGGTTTTTAGAGAGAGAGAGAAGGAAACCGAGAAAACGATGGGAGAGCAGGAAGAAGATTGACCCAAAATTTTTAGGTAAGTGATTCTGCCATTATCTCTATTTTCCTCGTCCTTAACACTATTTCTTGCTCACGTAAATCTCCTATTTTTTTTCTCCTCTGTTCTCCTCTCTTCTTCACGTCTCATCCCCTTCGTCCTCCATGCACTGCTATTTATAGCAGAGATGATCCCAGGTCCATGTAGTGTTTATGGAAAGTTTGATTTAAACCGAGAGAAATCAGAGGGGAATCTGGGATGTGATATTGAAAAAAATCTGGGAATAAAGTCACGCCAAATATGGAAGAACTTTGATCCGTTTGCTGATTGACAGAGATGAAACGGGAAGGAAATCAATACTGAATAGAAACTTTGATCTGTTTTGCTGATTGATGGGGATGAAATGGGAAGAAGATCAGCATTGTTATGGTCATAAAAATTTTGAGTTGTTTTTGCCGTGATCACCGTGCATTTAAACGTCCCTGAAAAATTCAACGCCCATGCACGCCGGAACAGTGCATAATTTTTTTTAATGCAGATTTCATTTTTTTTTTTATTATTTTTTTATATATATATATTTTTTTAAAAAAATTTAATTGCACCCAATTGGATTTAAACTTGATTTCATGCAATTAAATCCCATCAAAAATTCAATCTCAACCTTGGCTTCGCGCGATCTTTTTAATCTGGTCCTTGGCTCTTGATTTTCACGATTTATTCCTCCATCGACCATTAAACTCTCAACTTATTCAATTCGGCCCCCGATTTCGCATTATTGACTTGAAAAATCAAATTGGTCTCCGAAAATTTCAATTTCATCAATTAAACCCAAATAAAATTTAAGAAATTGATTTCTTATTAACGAAACCCTTAGTAAAATTAATTCGACCAATATAGTCAAATCCTTCAAATGGACCCAAAATTAATTCTGAAAATACAAATATAATTTAAACCAAAATATAGATCGAATTGGCCCGTAAAATATAATTATATATTATTTTTTTTGCTTGGTTTTTTACGCAGATTTATCTGATAATAAATTATTTCGACTTTTAATCTGTGATTTTCTTTATTTTCGGGTGCAAAAAGGGATACGATCGAGTTTTCGAAAACATCCCATATTTCAACTCGATTGACTTGCTGACCTCAAACCCCTTTATTTTATTTTTGTTATTTTCGGGTAGTTTTGGGGAGGGACCCAAAATTGGGTTACGACATAGGTCACCCATTACAACGAGACCATCTTCACCTTTCTGACTTGGGTAGGTCACCCATTACAATGAGACCGTCTTCACCATTTTTCACCCGGGTAGGTCATCCATTACAATGAGACCATCGTCACCATCTTTCCTGGGTAGGTCACCCATTACAATGAGACCATCGTCACCATCTTTCCTGGGTAGGTCACCCATTACAATGAGACCAACAACTCTATTCTCACCCAGGCAGGACACCCGTTACAATGAGACCACCTTCACCATTCTCACCTGGGTAGGTCACCCATTACAACGAGACCGTCTTCATTACATTTCTTGGGTAGGTCACCCATTACAATAAGACCATTTTCCTGTGTCATTCACAAACATCACCATTTTCCACCCTTTTTTAGTGTCCTCCTTAGGCCCCAATTCTTAGGTAGTGCGCTTTCTAGCCCTATCTTACCATTCCTTTCTGAGTGCGCTTTATAGCCCTCATTCTCATTTTGGATGGATTGACCATTTCTTGGTTTGATAAATCCATTTTCTTTTTCTTTACAACGCTTACTATTTAAAGTCTTTTACAAGACTTTAGTCGTAAGCATTGTAAAGAGGGGGGCAACTGTCATCACCCAATTTCTGGGTGATTCCCTAAAATATATCAAAAAATAAAAAAAATAAATTAAAAGGGGCTGGTGTCGGCAGAAAAATCAATGTGGAAATTTTGAACGTTTTCGGAAGCCCGATCGTACTTCCTTTTTAACCAGAAACGAAGAAAAATGCAGATTCGAGGCGAAGATAATTTATTATTGGATAAATTTGCATAAAAGTTAGGTCGTAAGACATAGTTATATTTTTATGGGTCAATTTGATTTAATCGTCGGCCGATGTAAAGTGTAATTATGCTTCGAAATTAATTGAGAGCCTAGTTGAAGGATTTCATTTAGCGCAAGGGCTTAATTATACTTTAAATGGGTCAAGTTAATTTTATTAAGGGCCTAATTAGCGAGAAATTAAGTTTCAAAGCCGAATCTGGGTTCAATTGAGAAAATCGGCATTTTCGGTGACGAAACTCTTCGGAATTAATTGAGAGCCCAATTGAAGGATTTAATTAAGCGCAAGGGATTAATTATACTTTAAATGGGTCAATTTAATTTTATTAAGGGCCTAATTAGCAAGAAATTAAGTTTCAAAGCCGAATCTGGGTTCAATTGAGAAAATCAGAATTTTCGGTGACGAAACTCTTCGGAATTAATTGAAAGCCCAATTGAAAGATTTAATTAAGCGCAAGAGCTTAATTATACTTAAAATGGGTTGAATTAATCTAATTGAAGGTTTGATTACTGAGAAATTAAATTTGGAAGCCTGATCTGGGTAAAATTGAGACGATCGGAATTTTCGGCGACGAAACTTTTTGGGTGAATTCGGAAGCCAAAATTAAAGATAAAATTATCTTTCTTCCTGGTTTTTCCCATCAAAAAATCTTTTTTGTCACAACTTATTTATTTCAAAATTTTCAAAAAAAAAGGGTTGTTGGCAGCATGCTCAACCATGCTGCACCATGCTTCCACCACTCTCACCGTACCTGCCACCATAACACACCATCCCATGGACAACACGCCCATGCCGTGCACCATGCCTTTTACACCTCTAAATAAGAGCAGAAAATACACGGGGGGAGGGGGAGAAATAGACAGTAACGGGAGGAGATGAATATTTTGGCAAGGAAGGACTGTCACTAGGGGGAGGAAGAAACACAGACATAACACTGTCACGACGGGGCTGAAAACTAAAAACAGAGGGAAACATAGAGAATTTTTATACAGAAAGAGAGGGGGATTTACAGAGGAGAAATAGACAGAAAAAGGGGGGAAACATGGAATGAAAAAAAGAAGTAAAAGGGAAACAGGGGTAAAATTTAAGCGCAGAGAGAGCGCTTCATCTCCCTCATCTCCGGTAACAAGCCACCCCTTCGTCTTTTTCCTTGGCTCAGGCAACAGCAGCACCAGCCATCTTCCTCGCCTCCAGCTGAACCAACGCAGCCAACGATCAGCTCTCCCTCCCCGACGGTGTGTCTCTCTCTCTCTCAACTCACAGCAGCTCCTGCACATGAAACAACAAGCTCTTTCTCTCCCCGCCGGTGCAACTCTTTCCCCTTAGCAGCTAGCCACCACCATCTTCATCAGCTCCGATGACCATCCCCCCCTCGCAGACGCAGCTGCAGTGCTTTCTCTCTCCCCGACAGCTCTCTCTCTCTCTAAAAAACCAGCTGTTTGGCAGCCCTCTCGCTCCTCCAGCTAGCTCCCGGAGACCACCAAACACCGCCCCTTCATCACCTTCAGCTTCACCTCAGCCCAGGCAACCTCACCGTGACCTCCGGTGAGAGCTCCAGGCGTGACAGTAGCAACCAACCAGCACAGGTCAGCCACTTCAGGAGCTCATTTCGGCCACCACAGGCTGCCATTTTCGACGCCATCACGATAGGGAGAACCACCTCGACGTCCTCTACCCAACGGTAGCATCGTGTAACCCTCTCATCGTGGTCGGCCGACCAGGTTACTGTTCACGTAACTGCACTGTTATGTTTTGTATTTTACTTTTTTTTTTTTAAAAAAAAAAAAGAAAAGAAAAGAAAGAAAAGATGTGGGCTGGCGGCCTGCTCTCGGCCCAGCCCAAACCCAGCGGTGGTGGGCCTTTGGTTGGGTTAGGCCCGGCCCGAAATTTTTTTTAACAAAAAAAATATATTTTAAAAAAAACAAAAAAATATGTTTGTTTTCGTGCATACGGCCGAATTCCAAGGTTTTTCCATGTATATTTTTCATAAAAAAAATATGTTGTATCTTTCACATATTTTGAACGAAACTTGGATATCGTAACCAGTTTATGATTATCCATTGGCATTCGGCCAAAATGTCAAAAATAATTTAATAATTATTTTGTTTTAGTTTTCGTGGTGTAAATTTACATTGTAAAGTACACTTGCATATAAAAAGAATTTTTAACTATGATGTAAAATTACAATGTAAGGTTCATTCGTAGGTAAAAAACAAAAAAGTTTTTAACTGCGGTGTAAAATTACATCCTAAAGTACACCCGCGGACAAAAAAAATATTTTTCCTTTTTAAATGCAGTGTAAAAAAAATTAACTTAAGAAAAACAATCAAACAACAATGCAGCATACCTTAGGTAGGGTGCACTGCGGGTGACGCGTCTTCCCCTTGCACAACAAGTCCCCTTACCCAAGACTCTCGTAGACCACTAGGTTCCTAGTAACCTTAATACTAGGTGGCGACTCTTTATAATTATAGTCGTAAATTTTACGACTATAAAAACAACCCTCCATTTTTCACGGCGCGCCGTTGTCTCCCCAAAACCACGGGGGATGGCGGGGCGCGAAGCGCGAAAAATCATCGTCGCTGTTGCTACCCAATTTTTGACTCTTTATTTTTTTAAAAAAATATATATATATATATATATATAAAATAATAATAATAAATATATATATATATATATATATATATATATATATATATATAAAATAATAATAATAATAAATAATAATAAAATAGAGTTTTGTACACGGGCAAAATTGAGCAAATTAAGAGTTTAATGGTCGATTGAGGTTTAAATCGTGAAAATCAGGAGCCAAGGACCAGATTAGAAAGTCGCGCGAAGCCAAGATTGAGATTGAATTTTTGATGGATAAAATTGCATAAAATCAAGTTTAAATCCAATTGGGTGCAATTAAAGAAGTTAAAGGACCAAATCAGATTTTTACCTTCTAAATTTGTTTTGAAATCTGCATTTAAAAAAAAAATAAAAATAAAAATAAAAATAAAAAAAATCACACTGTTCCGGCATGCATGGCGTCTTAAATTTTCAGATAAAGATTTGCTCACAGCAAAGCAAATCAATCAAATTTTCTTCCAAAATCAGTCGTGGTTTTCTTCCCAAAATTATCACCATCAACCGTGATCTTGCCTGATTTTTCTCCATAAATCGATTTCCTGATTCTCCTCCTGATTCTCCTCTAAATTGATATCAATTCGCTGCATTAAACGGCATTAAACGGTGGGTCTTCTGTCTGCTATAAATACGTGCATGGTGAAAGGAAGAAGAGGGAAACGAACGTGAAGAAGAGAGGAGAAGAGAGGAGAAAAACAGGAGATTTACGTGAGCAAGAAATATAGTGTTAAGGACGCAGAAAATAGAGATAATGGCAGAATCACTTACCTAAAAATTTTGAGTCAATCTTCTTCCTGCTCTCCCCATCGTTTTATCTTGTTTATTCTGTCTCTCTCTCTAAAAAACCAGGTCCCCTGGTTTTTCTTCTTCACTCTCGGCCAGCCATGCGTCACCACTGTCGACCACCATTATTCCTCCTTCTCATCACCATAAGCCGCCCCTCAACCCCAGCAACTCCTCCATCATCTCAGGCGAAGGGAGAGGCGATGACAGCCGCGATAGCAGCAGCCCCGGCAACGTGACAACAGACATTCCGACGACCATTCCGGCCACCACAGGCCACCATTTTCGACGAGACAACGATCAGAAGAATCACCTCGATCTCCTCTATACAAAGGTGTTAATAGGTAAGCCATTCATTGTACTAAAAAATTCACTTTTTATTGTTCTTCTTCTTTGTTATTAGGTCGGGTCGGGTCGGGCACAAGCCCGACCCGGATGCACCAAGAGGGGCGGGCTTCCAGCCCATACGGCTGGAAGCCCAGATCCAAGTTGTCCGGGCCGACGGCCCAGACCCAAGATTTATCTGGGCCGACGGCCCAGACACAATATCTTCTAGGCCAACGGCCCAATTTCTTTCTGGGCTGACAGCCCAGTCTTCCAAATAGGGTGGGCTGCCTGTCAGCCCACCCGAAAAAATATATAAATAAATAAATAAATAAATAAATAATAAAAATAGGAAAAATATAAAATAAAAAAATTTATTTTTGAGAAAATATTTAGAATAAAAAAAATATGGTTTTTATGCATACAGCCAATACACTAGCATTTTTTTTTAAAAAAGAAATTGTTTTTTTTGTTTCAAAAAAAAAATATATATTATCTTGGGTTTTGAAGAGAAAAATGTGTTTTAGCATTGATTTTGCAAAGAAAAAAATCATTTCTTGCATTTTTGGATTTTACAACATGTTTGTAAAATCCAAAGGGTATTGGCCAATATTCAAAAAAATATAAAAACTTCTTTTGGTGATTTGTATTATTCACTGTCGGTATTTGGATAAATAAATCCTAAGGGTTTAATATCCAAAATATTCGGCGGGAATGATATATTATTATTCACTGTCGGTATTTGGATAAATAAGTCCTAAGAGGTTAATATCCAAAATATTCGGCGGGAATGATAATTTATTATTCACTATCGGTATTTGGATAAATAAATCCTAAGGGGTTAATATCCAAAATATTCAGCAGGAATGATATATTATTATTCACTGTTGTTATTTGGATAAATAAATCCTAAGGGGTTAATATCCAAAATATTCAGCAGGAATGATATATTATTATTCACTGTTGTTATTTAGATAAATAAATCCTAAGGGTTGATATCCAAAATATTCGGCGGGAATGATATCCCATTCGTCATTTAACCAACATTGTTTTGAGAGATAAAAATCATAATAAATCATAGCCAAACAAAAATACCAAGCAGCTTACCTTAGGTAGGGCGTACTAGGGGTGCTAAAACCTTCCCTTTACGCAACCAGTCCCTTACCCTAGAATCTCTGAAAGACCAGTTTAGATTTCCTAGTAACCATAATACTAGGTGGCGACTCTCTTTTTATGAAAATAAAGATTAAGACCCCCAACACATGAATTCTCCCCGCGCACAGGGGAACGTCGCCACGACGCCGCAAACCAAATTGTTTTTTTTTTGGGGTGCGACAGAATGGCGACTCCACTGGGGACTTTGGACTAAGCTTGATAATTTTGTTTCTTTATGATACTTTATTGTTTTTATTGTTGCTATATGGATGGTTTATAGAAGCTTTAGCAAGCATCTTTACTTCCTGTCATAATAATATGCCTTGTCACGCATCACTTTTATTATTTTGAGAGCACACACTAAACTTTAAGTTAAGTGGGGGACTAGCAGCTTACCTATGACTTGAGTCAAGGTTGAAGTTTGTGTAAACCCCAACTCTTTGCAGAGTGTTTAGACTGGTAGTGATTGGTATACGTGCCATCCCACTATCTGCTAAACCCCCATATCGCCTTTACGAGGGTGATCACTGGGACAGCAAGAGACCCTCTTTAGAGACCAAGTAGTAAACTTACCCCATGTCTCATGTATGAGAATTAGAACCAATCATTCGGGTGTATGCTCTCTCCATTTTTGTTTTGCATTAGGACAAACTCTTCTCGAAGCATTTTGAATTTAAGATTTTTGAGGGACACAGTGGCCATCACTTAGGAAATTTTTATTGTAGGGTTTAAGCAAAAATCAATTTCTTTTACTATCATGTGTCACACCTCAAAGAGCGAGTCCGTAAAAAAAAAATATGCAATCATGTGTCCCCTTAAAGGGTGAGTCCTAAAAAAAAATGCATTGACATTTCAACGTGCATTCTCGAAATTTTTGTTTATCATGCAATTGCTACTCCTCGAAGGGCAAGTCTGTCAAAAAAAAATGCATATACAATGCATTCCCACAGTTTGAAATGGGGCTCCCCCAATCTATCATCCTCTGAAAGGTCAAGAGTTTGACATTTGATATTGTTAAGGAAAATTCACACCCAAAGAAATATCATTCGGTTTTTTACAAGCCAGCAACAAAGCTTCTCCGTTTTCCAAGGAATTTAGTTGGGGCATATGCTCTGGTATTATCTACATAGTGTTAATGCATCATTAGTGGAGTTTAAGGAAATTCAGGTTTCATTTTTAAGAAACGCGGGTAGCTCATATACGAACACATTGTCAGAAACCAGACATCAGTCAAAAAAAAAAAAAAGGTTGTACAATCCATTTAAATATCATTGGATTTCTCTCCTGATCATGTAGAGTTTGTTGCGGCAGTGTCAAAACAAGAAATTTTATGCAGCCATGCACAGTAGACCACATTATTTGGCGAGCAAAGATAAAATATCCTGAGTATAGGAACATAATATGGGATTGCTGAATCTATTCTGGTGTCTGAGAGTTTGAAGCATATGCACTAAAAGATTATATTGCTCAAGGAAGTGAAACTGCCGCAAGAGAGTTTTCTCGTCGTCTAGCATGATTTGCGTACTTTGGTAATTTGTCTAGAGTGCTTTCTAGCGCGATTTCACTTTTATGTCCAATAAGGAAAAGCGAAAAAAAAATCTCTCTTTTAGGAACCTTAAAAAAAAACAGATCTTTCGCAACAACACCTGCACTTTGCATTAAGAATGAATGGTTGAATTTTAAAACACGTAAGAGATTGAATATAATTCATGAAATTAATAAGTTTGGGAACCCATTAAGGAGAAGCTTTAAGCCCTAAACATGGTCAATGAAGAAAGTTACAGAAAGCTTAGGATTGGGACTCTGGTCACACAAAAGGAAAGAGAAGATGTGATTATATTGCTTACTGATTACATAGATATTTCTTCTAGATCTTATAAGGATATGCCTAGATAGGATACGGATATCACAGTACACAGGGAACTGCTAAAAAAAAAAAAAAAAAGAACCCATATGGAAGTTTAAATCAAATTAAAGGAAAAATTTTAAAAACTAATGAATTGTGTTTTTAGGTAGTCAAAATCCCCAGGGGCATCAAACATAGTGACAAAAAAAAACGAAAATATGAGGAGAAGAAAGGATAGAGTTTGTGTGGGCTTTCGGGTCTTTAAATCATGTTAGCTTTAAAGATAATGTCCCTCAGATATAGACATGTTAATTGATAATGCAGCTCGGAACCCCATATATGTACGGGTTTTTGAGCTACGATAAGATAAAAATGGTTCCAAAAGCTAAGACCTTACTTAGAACACCTATCTAAACTAATGGGAGAATTTAAGAAATAGAGTTCACACATCTAGGAAAGAAGAAATCAGTTTTGGATATTTCGACCACACTAGCTTCTATGTTTAGAATGAACTTCGGGCAAACTTACACATTGATATCAGAAATAACTCAGCTCATTATGGTTAAGTTGAAGAAAAATAGATGGAAACCCCTTGTACTATGGTATAAAAAATTTCATCCGAAAATAGACTTATCCCCTGGGCATCCCAAACCGAAAAGAAGACCTTAAGTAGACTAGCAATGAATTTTTATCTTGATGGAGAAGTTTTCTATAAGAGGTCATCCAACGAGACTTTACTAAGAGGCCTAGATGAAGTTGAAGCCAAAGGCGCGTTACGAGAAGTCCATGAAGGGATTTGCTCAACACATGCAAGAGGACATGATGACTAAAAAAAATATATACAAAGAGTTGATTATTTTTGAACGACACTAGAGAAGGATTCCATTGACTATGTCTGCAAGTGTCATAAATGAAAAAATCAATGTCCCTCCGGCCCCTTTATTTCACTTGATATCTTTATGGCCTTTTTGCAATGTGGGGAATTGGTGTGATTGGGTCCATCAACCCAAAAGCCAAAAATGATCATAGGTTCATTCTCATGGCTACCAACTACTTTACAAACAGGGAGAATATGAGTCATTTGCTCATATAACAAAAAAAAAATTGTCAAGAAATTCGTTGAGAGAGATTTGATATGTCGGTACGGGCCACCATCAAAGATTATAACTGATAATGCACAGAACATCAACGGAAAGTTAATAACATAACTCTCAAATTCCTCACCTTATAGACTAAAGATGAAAGATGCGGTAGAAGTTGTTAATAAGAATGCCAAAAAAAAAATTAGACACCGAACTAGATGAAGCAGAATGGGCAGAAGTCAGATATGAACAATTGAATTTGATCAACAAAAAAGGCTAATTTGACATCATTAATTATAACTAAGAAGGATGGCCAAAACACATGACCAGAAAGTCTGACCTCAAAAATTCTAAGAAAGGGATCCGGTACTGCAGGAAATATTACTTGTACCAAGATGAGATCAGAGTCAATGGGCCCCCAACTACAAAGGTTTTTATGTGGTGAAGAATTTGTTTTCAGGAGGAGTTTTGCTATGGATGGAGAAGGATTTAGTTAGGTCTGTAGATTCTCACTCTATAAAAATCATACCTGATATTTCGGGACCTCCCATTCAATTCTGCCAGGAATTCTTATTACAAGAAATTGATGACTTAATGATAGGACAAGAAAGACTTACAAAAAAAAAAAAACATTGATCGGATTTACAGAATCCTTGACTTTAATAGTTTTTTTTACTATCATTGAAAAGCCCGGTAGTCAAAGGCCAGAATGTGAATTTTGATAGAAATGCAACTAATTTCACATTAGCTTGGGGGCAAGAAACACAAGTAAATAATGATTCAGTGGAATTCATCAAATTCATAGCGACAATAAATATATATTGGTGACCAGTAGATGAATGAGGATCAGCTCAAGACAAGATTGCTTAAGCAGAATATAATGGTTTAACAAATCTCAAACAACAGTTGAGATTAACATCGCATTTGAGGAGCACCTTCAGAAATATCAACTTACTCGCGGATTTGGTTATCTCCAAAATATACTGTCGCATGAGTTGCATTGTTGATAAAGGTCGAAAAGTATATGGGCCACCAAGACTAATTGTGGGATAACTGATTTTGAAGCCCATCGACTCAAGGTTCAGTTCATAGCATGGACATGAGAAGAAAAACCTCATTAATGACAACATGGATTGAGGAAAATTTGTTTAGAAGAAATTGAGTCTACTGCGAAGAGTTTCAGATTGCATGATCACATTTGCAAAAATTCAAGGTTAATGAGGACATATGGAAATATAATTGATGAAAACTCCATGACTGATGGACAACCGAAGATGAAGTCAGCATTTGGAAAGTCTTGCAATGATTTGTTAGCAGAACACACACAAGTCCAAGAACTGCTATTGAAAGAATCAAATAAAATAGATGACTTGTTACACCCCTTTCATGATGAATCAAACAACACCACGCTTGGGGGTATGGTAAGATTTTGATAAAAGCAAATCGCAGATAGCCCATAATAAGCAATGCGCTTGCGATGAGTGGATGAATGACTTATGACAAACTTCAATGAGCCATCCAATCAGAGAAGCCTACAAAGCTTTGAAGATTAGGCAAAGGCATCCTATGATAATGGAGCATTAGAGAAAGGGGACCTATGTTTTCAAAAGAGATAACGAAAGCATGCACGTTATATTATCATAGCACTAACCTGACAGGAAAGGTTTGATGAAAGTATGCCACCCCAAATTTTGGAAAATATGGAGAAGCAAAATCTCAGGTGAACGAAACCATGGAAGAGAATATGAATTGAGGTCCAATGCTGTTTCATTCCTCGAGATGGGTAGGTCACCCAGAAAAATGAGACCACGCTAGCCGGGTAGGTCACCAAGAAAAATGAGACCACGCTAGCCGGGCCGGTCACCCGTAATAGTGAGACCTCTTTATTTTTTCATTTGGGTAGGTCACCCAGAAAAATGAGACCCTTCTAACCGGGTAGGTCACCCAGAAAAATAAGACCCTTCTAACTACTAACTTGGGTAGGTCACCCAGAAAAATGAGACCCTTCTAACCGGGGAGGTCACCCAGAAAAATGAGATCCTTCTAACGGGTAGGTCACCCAGAAAAATGAGACCCTTCTAACCGGGTAGGTCACCCAAAAAAATGAGACCCTTCTAACTGTTAACTTGGGTAGGTCACCCAGAAAAATGAGACCCTTCTAACTTGGGTAGGTCACCCAGAAAAATGAGACCCTTCTAACTACTAACTTGGGTAGGTCACCCAGAAAAATGAGACCCTTCTAACTGCTAACCCGGGTAGGTCACCCAGAAAAATGAGACCCTTTTAACTTGGGTAGGTCACCCAGAACAACGAGACCCATATCCACCATTGTATTTTTTCTTTACAACACTTACTATTTAAAATCTTTTACAAGACTTTAGTCGTAAGCATTGTAAAGAGGGGGCAACTGTTGTAACCCAATTTTGGGTCACTCCCCATAACTACCCGAAAATAACAAAAAAATAAAATAAAGGGGTCTGATGTCAGCAAGTCAATCGAGGTGAAATATTGGATGTTTTCGAAAACTCGATCGTATCTCTTTTGCACCCGAAAATAAAGAAAGTCACAGATTAAAGGTCGAAATAATTTATTATCAGATAAATCTGCGTAAAAAACTAGGTTGAAATATATAATTGTATTTTTACAGGCCAATTTGATCTAATTGCTGTTTAAAATTATAATTATATTGGAGAATTAATTTAGGGACCAGTTGAAGGATTTAACTATACTTTAAATTGGTCAAATTAATTCTATGAAGGGCTTCGTTAATAAGAAATCAAGTTTTTAAATTTAATTTGGTTTCAATTGATGAAATTGGAATTTTCGGAGATCAATTTGATTTTTTTTTCCAAGTCAGTTATGCGAAATCAGGGACCGAATTGAATAAATTGAGAGTTTAATGGTCGATGATGGTCAATTGAGGGTTAAATCGCGAAAATCAGAAATCAAGGACCAAAATAAAAAGAT
The DNA here is from genome assembly GCA_015731905.1 of Salix dunnii. NCBI lineage: Eukaryota > Viridiplantae > Streptophyta > Magnoliopsida > Malpighiales > Salicaceae > Salix > Salix dunnii. The sequence continues at coordinate 17,177,162 of CM027662.1, forward strand.
CGTGTAAAGCTATGTTTGAGATTGAAATTTTTTTTGATGGGTATAATTGCATAAAATCACAAGTTTAAATCCAATTGGGTGCAATTAAAGTAATTATAAATTGAGGGACCAAATCATACACTTACCTTTTAAAACTTTGAGAAATTGCACTGCATGATTACGCCTTTAAGAGTTGCATTGCATGTGCCAGCTGCATGATTTTTTACCTTTTAAAACTTGGAAAATTGCACTGATTACGCCCTTAAAGATTGGCATTGCATGTGCCAACTGCATGATTTTTTTTTACCTTTTAAAACTGGGAAAATTGCATTGATTACGCCTTTGAAGATTTGCATTGCATGTGCCTGCTGCATAATTTTGGAAATTGCATTGATACATTCCAGCAAACCCGGCCTTAAAAGTCTCCGGCGTATCCCAGCCTTAAATGTTAGGCGCGTCCTGCATTTAAAAGTTGAGCGGCGACCCCTGCATGGAGGACTTTGGCTATGCTATAAAAGGGGTTGCAGTGAGGAGGAAAAGGAGGAGAAAAAAAACGCAGGAACAGGGGAAGGAAAGAAGAGATTTACATGAGTAAGAAATATAGTATTAAGGATGCAGAAAATAGAGAAAATGGCAGAATGACTTACCTAAAAATTTTGAGTCAATTTTCTTCCTGCTCTCCCCATCGTTTTTTATCTCGTTTTTCTGCCTCTCTCTCTCTAAAAAAACCAGACCCCTGTTTCTCTCTCATTCTCGGCCAAGCCAAGCATCACCACCGTCGACCACCCATATCACTCCTTATCATCAACATAAGCCACCCCTCAACCGTAGCAACTCATTCAGCACCTCAGGAGAAGGAAGAGACGAAGATAGCCGAGGCAGCAGCAGCCCCTGCAACGTGACAGCAGGTTTTCCGACGACCCTTCCGGCCACCTCAGGCCACCATTTCCGACGAGACAACGACCAGAAGAACCACCTCGACGTCTTCTACACGAAGGTATTAACAGGTAAGTCATTCGTCACACTCGAAAATCCCCATTTTTACTGTTCATCGTCGTTTTCATGCAAAGTGTCCCGGTTACTGTTCATAAACAGTAACCGGGACGGAAAAAAAAATAAAAATAGGGAAAATATATAAAAATATAATTTTTTTTGGGAAATATCTATAACAAAAATGTGGTTTTATGCATACGGCCAATACACTAGCATATTTTAAAAATTATTTTTTTCAAAAAATATATATTATTTTGGATTTTGAAGAAAAATGAGTTTTAGCATGGATTTCGCAAAGAAAAAAATCATTTCTTGCATTTTGAGATTTTACAACATGTTTGTAAAATCCAAAGGGTATTGGCCAATGTTCAAAAAAATATAAAAACTTTTTTTGGTGATTTGTATTATTCACTATCGGTATTTGGATAAATAAATCCTAATGGTTTAATATCTAAAATATTCAACAGGAATGATATACTATTATTCACTGTCGGTATTTGGATAAATAAATCCTAAGGGGTTAATATCCAATATATTCGGCGGGAATGATAATTTATTATTCACTATCGGTATTTGGATAAATAAATCCTAAGGGGTTAATATCCAAAATATTCAGCAGGAATGATATATTATTATTCACTGTTGTTATTTGGATAAATAAATCCTAAGGGGTTAATATCCAAAATATCCAGCTTCTTCCTGGGCCAGCGGGCTAGGCTCTCGGCCCACCTAATTCCCTTTATTCTTAGGCTAGGTTTCCGCCCACACGAGCCGGAAGCCTGTCGCTATTTTGGGCCAGGCTTCTGGCCTAATCGGGCCGGGCACCAAACCCGACCCGGTTACTGTTTAATCAACAGTAAACCGGGGCTGCATGGAGATGATGAACAGTAAAAATGGCAAATTTTGGAGTGTGACGAATGGCTTACTTGTTAACACCTTTATGTAGAGGATGTTGAGGTGGTTCTTCTAGTCGTGGTGGTGATAAAAATGGTGGCTTGTGGTAGCCGGAATGGGCGTCGAAATGACGACGGGCTGTGTTGCGGCGTCGGATGCTGTTGCTGCTGCCTTCACCGGAGGAGGTGGCTGGATTGTTGGCGCGGTGGTGGAGATGCTGGTGACGACGTGGAGGTGCGAAGTGGCCGGGGTTGGTGGTCGGCGTTGCTGAGCCAAGAGGGAGAGAGAGAGCTGGACCTCTGGTTTTTTCTAAAGAGAGAAACGGCCAAACAGACCAAGGGAGAAGAAGAAGAAAGAAAGAAAAAGAAAGGAGCTGATGATGCTGGGCTCGTGTGAAAAAAATGCTATAGTTTTTTTGTGTGAATTCTTTCCTCCTTTCCTCTGTTCCCTTCGTTTTTTCTTGCACTCCCCTCACCTTTGCCCGTTCATTCCCCCTCTGGTTTTTTTCAATCTCCCCTCACTGCAAAATCCCTCACTGCAAACTCTCTGCTCTCTGTTTTTTTTTCACGCTCTCAGCCTTTTCCAAATTTTCTCTTCTCCATGCTCACTTTCTCTCATATTTCCTCTCTTCTAGTCTCTGCATGTTGCTATTTATAGTAACAAAAACACCCCCTTCGGTTGTCGAATACTTAATGCAGGTATAGCCATTGGACATTGAAGGCAGGTGTGCGATCATTCAAAGCTGAGCACGCCGGACATGCAACCCGAAAAAAAAACAATGCAACTTTCAAGAATCATGCAGCTGGCACATGCAATGCAATTTTCAAAGATTTTTAAAGGTAAGAGTATGATTTGGTCCCTCAATTTTTAATTGCACTAATTGGCCTTAAAAACTTCAATCTCAACCTTAGCTTTGCGCGCCTTTTTATTCCGGTCCTTGATGTCTGATTTGCGCGATTTAATCTTCAATTGACAGTTAAACTCTCAATTTGTTCAATTTAGCCCGCGATTTCGCATAACTGGCTTTAAAAAATTCAAATCAGTCTCTGAAAATTCCAATCTCATCAATTGCACCCAAATTAAATTTGAGAAATGACTAAACCCTTAATAAAATTAATTTAACCAATTTAAAGTATAATTAAGTCAACGCGCTTAAATTAAATAATTAGACCAAAAATTAATTCTCAAACATAATTACAGTTTTAAAATTGCCAATGATTAAATCGAATTGACCCATAAAAATATAATTATATCTTTCAACTTAATTTCCACGCAGATTTATCCGATAATAAATTATGTTAACCTTGAATCTGCATTTTTCTTCATTTCCGGGCATAAGAAAAGTATGATCGAGATCCTGAAAGCATCCAATATTTTCACCTTGATTTTTCAGCCAACACCTACCTGTTTTATTTTAATTTCTCTTGTTTTTGGGTGAATTGAGGGAATGACCCAAAATTGGGTTACGACAATGATTGCAATTGTTTTTTAAGGTGTTTTTTTTATTTAGAAATGTATTAAAATATTTTTTTATTTTTTTTAATATTTTTTATATTAAAATATCAAAATAATCTAAAATTATTTAAAAAATTAATTTAAAATAATTTTTTTAAAAAAATACTTTTGAAATGTTCCGTAAACAAGTCTAAAGGAAAAAACCATCTCCTTATTGTTTTTATGGGCCATATGCCTATATCTTAAGAGGTTGGTGTCGCGACGATGATTTTCGAGCTTCACAACCCGCCATCCCCCAAGTTTGGGGGAGACAATGGCGCACGATGAAAAAAGAGGTTGTTTGTTTTATGGCCATAAAAATTACAACTATAAATATAAAGAGTCGCCACCTAGTATTAAGGTTAATAGGAACCTAATGGTCTATGAGAATCTTGGGTAAGGGGACTTGTTGTGCAAGGGGAAGATGCATCACCCCGAGTGCACCCTACCTAAGATAAGCTACATTGTTGTTTGATTGCTTTTTCTAAGTTCAAAATTTTTACACTGCATTTTAAAAAAAAAAAATTGTCTGCGGGTGTAGTTTACGATGTAATTTTACACCGTACTTAAAAACTTTTTTTATTTACGGATGTACTTTACAATATAATTTTACACCGTAAAAAAATTCTATTTTATCTGCAGGTGTAATTTACAATGTAAATTTACACCGCGCAAGCTAAAAAAAAATAACTGTTAAATTATTTTTTATATTTTAGCCGAATGCCAATGGATAATCGTAAACTAGTTGCGATACCCAATTTTGTTTTAAAACATGAGAAATGTGCAATATTTTTTTACAAAAAATATGATGAAAAACTTTGGAATTCAGCCGTATGCACAAAAACAAACACATTTTTTTGTTTTGTTTTTTTTAAATATATTTTTTATTTAAAAAAAATAAAAAAAAAAAATCAGGTCTAGCCCAGCTAAATGGGCTAGCCATGGTGGGCCAAAGGCCCACCACTGCTGGGCTGGGCCGAGAGCAGCCTAGCCCACAAATTTTCTTTCTCTTTTTTGTTTTTTTTTTAAAAATGAAAAATAAAAAAACAAAAAACATAAAAACACGTGAACAGTTTCCTAGTCGGTTGACCACGACTACAGGGTCACCTGCCACTGCCGTTGAGTAGAGGACGTCGATGTGATTCTCCCTGTCATCGTGGCATCAAAAATGGAGGCTTGTGGTGGCCGGAGGAGTCGTCGGAAGAGGGCTGGACAACGTAGCTGCCTCTGCTCGTGCTTGTCGTTGCTGCAGCTCGTCATTGGAGAAGAAGCTGGACCTGATGGTGGTCACAGTGAGTTTTAGGAGGAGGAGGGGCTGCTTGATGTGCCGGTTTGTTACAGAGAGAGTTGCACCATCGGGGAGAGAGGGCTGCACCTTCAGGGAGAGAGAAAAACACCGCGAGCACCTGCTGTCAAGCTTGTCGTCGCTAGAGAAGATGATCGGTGGTTTGTGCTGCGGAGGAGCTTCTGGTGGAGAGCCCGGTTGCTGGTGGAGATGATGGCTGCCGGAGTGACTGCCGACGATGGAGAAGAAGAAACGAGGGAGACACTGCTGGATTTGCTGAGGTGAAGGAGGGAACTGGAGCTTTTAACAGCAACAGAAAGGGGTTGTTATGGGTTTCTTTTTCCAGTGTTTATGCATGCCCTATCTGTGTATTTTTATGTTCCTCGTTTTCTTTTTCTCTAGTTTTTCTCTTCTCTCTGCTTGTGTTTTTTTTTCTGCGTGTTTCTTCCCCGTCTGCTCCCCAAGTTTTCACGGTGACAGTGTAGTTTTTTCAGTTTATCTCCCCCCCTTTTTTAACGATGAATCTCCTGTTATTTATAGAGTGTAGAGGTAATGTGCAGCATGGTGCAGTATGGTGCTTAGGAATGGTGTGGCATGGTGAGAGTGGCAGATATGGGGCAGCATGGCTGCTGGAATGGCCAACCATGGTTGTCGGCAGAAGTTTGGTGGTTTTTTTTTAAATTTAAAATAATTAGACTGTCACAAAAAAAGAGTTTTTCAATGGGAAAAACCAGGAAGAACGATGTTTTTTTATTCAATTTTGGCTTCCGATTTCACCCGAAAAAGTTTCATCGCTGAAATTCCGATCGTCTCAATTTAACCCAGATTAGGCTTCAGAACTTAATTTCTCACTAATTAAGCCTTTAATAAAATTAATTTGACCCATTTAAAGTATAATTAAGCTCTTGCGCTTAATTAAATCCTTCAATTGAGCTCTTAATTAATTCTAAAGCATAATTACATTTTAAATCGGTCAACGATTAAATCAAATTGGCCCATAAAAATATAATTATGTCTTTCGACTTAACTTTTATGTAGATTTATCCAATAATAAATTATTTTAGCCTCGAATCTGCATTTTCTTTCGTTTCTGGCCAAAAAAGAAGTATGACCGAGCTTCCGAACACGTTCAAAATTTCCACATTAATTTTTCTGCCGACACCAGCCCCTTTTATTTTATTTTTTTATTTTTTAATATATTTTGAAAAATCACCCAAAAATGGGGTGATGACAGTCGGCATGGGAGAGAAAAAGGCGTGCAGAAATGAAAAAGGGGTAGTGATGATTTCTCAATAAAAAAAAATCATAATGTGCTTGGTATTTTTGATCCTGTTTTCAAGTGAATTTATTTAATTAAGAGATGAAGACGTTATATATCACAAGGTTATCAATACCGTTTCGATATTGGTATGAAACGTTTTGATTTTGGAGCGTTTCCGCGTGCTGTTTCGATGTTATACTATTTATAATTAATTAATTATATAAAATAAAATATTAATTTAACAAACATAATTCAAATTTGCTAAAGCTTATTTTTCTTTTAAATTAAATTTTTTTATATATCTTTATATTATTGTGATGATTGATGTACCCTTGCCCAACATCTCCTAAACTCCAACTCCTTGTCAAGCAATCTCTCAATGAAAGCATCACCATGGAACACGGGTTTTGATTATTTGCTAGGAAGGAGAGCGAGTGCAAATAAGGTGTGTATAATTGCAGTTCAGACCGAAGAGTGGTCTGATTTGTTGTCCTTTTTGTTAATTTAATTCCTTGATTTTTTTTTCAAGGCTGAAACAGCATCACTATAAAAATTAAAAATATGTCTAAAAGAACTTTAAAATTTAATATGAGTTTTTTTTTCTTCCAAGTGATGTTAAATATCTTTGATGCCCTGTTTGAAATCGTTGAAACAGCATCTCCTTCCTCGTTGTTTTTATGGGCCATATGCCTATGTCTTACTCAGGTTTGTCGATATCTTAATTAATATTATCAATTTTGTTTTGGTTGATATTTCAAGTTTTAATTGGAAAAAAAATGTTTTGGTTTTAAAATGTTTTGGTGTTTTGTTTCAAGGTGGTATTGATTATGGTTTTTTTTTATGTATATATATATTAATTTAATAAACAAAACTTTACTTCAAATCCAAAAATAAAATTATTTGAAATTGTGCACTTTAAATTTCAAAAATAAATAAAAAAATCAGAGTTGACCATCTCATCTTAAAGCTTAAGCTTGTAGGTGAGACCCTAGAATATGATTTATATTATTTTCTAACACCCCCCCTCAAGTGAAAGCCCACATTACCTTGTGCTTGATTTTTATCAAATAGAATGGGATGATGAGATTTGAACTCGTGACCGCTGGGTCAACAAGGCTCTAATATCATGTCAAGAAACCATCTCACTTAAAAACTTAAGCTTATAGGTAAGGCTCCAGAATATGATTTATATTATTCTCTAATACTGATATAACTCGATTGACTTGATGAGTCCAAAGATGATATGAAAAATTGATAAAAATATAATTTAACTATAAAAAATCAAGTTAATAGCTTAAAAAAATATTGAAACAATGATATATTGGATCAACCCAGTCAACTTAAGTTAATGTGTGACCTGAGTATAAGAACATAATAGCCTTAAATAAAGCAAATCAAAGCAAATTATAAAGTTCAACTCCTAAGAAACTTGTAGTTGAATAATGAAATTGAGAAAAAATAATCTAAATAAAACACAATGAAATAATTTTTTTGAATGAAGTTATGAACATGGATAATATTACGAGAATGTCATCATCAATCTCACAAAGTTGTTATATTATCTTATTGCTTTGAAATTTTAACCAAATATATGACAATAAAGAGACTTGTCATAAAATTTTATATCAATCCAACGGTCAGATTAAGAGATATGATTGATATTGTAAAACTATATATTATTTTAAAAAAAATATTATTTGGCCAGAACAAAACGGGTGAAATGAAGCAAAAACATTCTTGATGGAATTTCCGAAACGGGATGAGATTTCGAGCAAGATAAAATTTATTCTAATTTGTTCTATTTTTTAAATTGGAACAAGATATGCAGTCATTCTGGACGGAATAGAATATCATTTACAACCTTGATATTAATAGGTTAGCATGGGAGAGAAAAAGATGTGTGGAGAGATGAAAAACGGGTAGTGTGATGATTTCTCAAGAAAAAATCCTAATTAGAAAACATGGAGAAGATAAATGTTTTGGAAAAAAATTTAAAAAAATATTTTTATTTTTTATTTCAAATTAATTTTTTTATGTTTTTAAAATATTTTTATATGCTGATATCAAAAATAATTTTTTAAAACATAAAAAAATATTATTTTTAATATATTTTTAAATAAAAAATATTTTAAAAAACAACCATAATTATAATACTAAAAAATATTATATAAAGTCTCGGATGAATGTAAATTTAACCTGTTAGAGAATCTCAGCCTAAAGGTTATTTCTGCACCAACAAACATGGATATTGTTGTCACGTCATGCCCTCTTTTCTTTTCTTTTTTCTTCCTGTAAAGAAAGGTCTCAAAGATCTAAATATTGTTAAACATTGAATAAAATTAAAAAATTATAACTAAACCAGCTATATATTACATATGCATTTATTAGTAGAGAAAATCTACCTTTAGATAATTGCTTTTAAAAGCTTGAACTATCAATATATACAAAAACTTTTTAAACTAATTTTATTAATTTAATTAGACACAAATGATTTTATTATCAATTTATAATACCAAATGATTTTTTTATAAATGCTGATGAAATATTCCATTAAAATTCCCTAATTTATGGTAGTGTTATACTAGATTCTCTATATATCTGCAGTAAAGACTTATTGAATATATCATATTTAGACTTACTAATAGATACATTAAATTCCGTACTTGTAAATAGTGTTATCGATTTTATTTCCTTTATTTTTCCTATTTAGTATCAAATCAAATGCAATTGGTGTGCTCGTCAAATTGTAATTCTTTATTTGAAATTTGTAAAATATTTCCCAAACATATTTCTTTTGAGAAATAAATATTCTGTCACTTGATTGAGCCCTTCAACGACAATAAATTAATATAACTTTTCAAGATCAAATATTTCAAACTTAACCATGATATGCCTTTTCAAATTTCCAAATATCGACCCACCACACCATTCTAAATCAAATCATCTACATATAAGCATACAACAAAAAATTTCCCATCCAGCTTCGGTTTTAATAAAAGTGTATGTTAATATGGACGTCTTTTAAATCTTTCCTTTAAAAAAAAACATTCACAATATAATGGAGCTTTCTTAAGCTTATATAGAACCCTTTTCAACTTATATATTTATTGCCAAATTCCACATAACCATGAAGTTGATAAAAAAACAAAAATACATGTTTTCAATAGTTTTTATGCAGAAATGATGGATGCGATGATTTCACCTCCATCTAGATCAAGTGTATATCCTTCGTCTTCACTGCAATACGCATTGAGAATGACCACAAGAGCTATTATAAATGCATAATCAACATTAGGATACACCTCCAAACTAATACTTTTGAGAGAATGTTTTCTATGCATCTGCATTTATATTATAAAAAACAATGTTAGTACAAGCTCTTCTGTTTGGATAAAAACATTGTTAGCTACTATATTTATTTCTAACTTTTACCATTTGGTAAGTTTTTTCATCTTTTAAAATTAAATTGGTTGGAGATTAATTGTCCTAATCGAACTTAGTGTGTGAATTTCACAAGTTGAGTCTTATATATTACACCACGAAGATTTTTCTGTATTGACATGTTCTTCTCTTTTTTTTATTTTTTTAAATCTATCCTCTGTGTGTGTATATCCTTGACTTTTTCTTAGAGTTCTGCTTTATTATTTTTTACAGCTTCCCATAAGATTAATCTTTATCAATTTAAAAGATTAACTTTTGCTTTTTTTTGGATATTTTTAAAATTAATTAATTTAATTCAATCATTTAATATTTAATTTATTTAACATTTTGTTCCTGCCTCTCTTATTTCATCTTTTTTTTCCCCATTAAGTTATCTCGATCCTAATCATCTGATCATGGGTTTTGGGGTTAACTTGGGTTTTCGGACTCTTCCCCCTTTTTTCTTTTGGGCTACAATTAATTTTTGAGTTTCCCCCCACAATTTATCCTACGTGTTTTTTTTCTTATTAAATTTGATCTCTATTTTTTTATTATCATCTTTTCATTTGGAAAGTTTTTAAAATTCATAAATTATTTATGATTTCAGTCTTTAAAATTAAATTGATTAATAATTACCTCTTCTTGGTTGACTTTGGTTAAAAAATTTCATGATTTTCATAATCACCAGATTGGTAGGTTAACCCAATTGACTTATATTTTTTTCATTTATTATTTTTTGCTTCAACATTAAGTTAACCCGAGTTAACTCATTTTTTTTATTATTCATTTATTTATTTATCATTTTTTACCCTTCAACATTAAGTTAACCCAAGTTGATATACATATTTTTTATTGCTTATTCATTTATTATTTTTTTTCCTTTAAAATGTTCGGTCATGATTTTTTAAAAAAAAGGAGGTCACCGTTATATCACACTAGGTTAGAGATTTCACACCTTGCCTTGGAACAGCTCAAAAAAAGTTTTTCTTTTACCTTTTTCAAAATTTATTTTTTCTTAATTTTGAGCTTAACTTTTTTGTGTGTGTGGTGTTGTCATGTTCCCATTTAATTAAGTGGGAATTAGTCTTCATTTTTTTATATATGTTTTATCATTAGATTATTGCAATCTTATGTCCATGTTAGTGAAGTTTGAGAGTTATCCAATTTAACTATTATTATTATTATTATTATTATTATTATTATTATTATTATTATTATTATTATTATTTTCACTTTTCAGCATCAAGTTGTTTTATAATATTAGTTGGATAAATCAGATTTTTTTTCTTTTTTTCGTTGTTATTTTCTTTATTTATTATTGTTATATTTTTTTAATTATTAATTAAACCTACAACTCGATTGTTGATTATTTTTTTTTATCATTTATGTTGAAAACTTTGTGTTCGGACACGGTGAAATCTAGTTAAATACTACTTCGCTATTAAATAATAGCCGTTGACTTCGGGTTCAAAAATGAAGGAGAGCGTCAAACTTACTTGAGCAAGCATGGTATTGGTATCTCCAAGAAGTATAGAGCAGGAGCTCTCGCCGCCCCCTCCCTTAACCTTGAAATCAGGGACCTCTCCTTTGTTGTTATCCAAGAATACGTCTAACTCAGTCTCCGACTGGAACAACTTTGATGTCTTGGCTGTGAAAAGCAGATCTTTCTCCTCCTTGCTTTCTCCTCTAAAAGCTTCCCACCTGTCATGCATGGTCCTTATCTGGAGAAACGATGAGCACGTAGTGAGCCATCTCATTAAAAAAGAAGAAGAAAACAAAAGAAACGCTCAATTAAGCATACCTTCTGCCTGAGATTGACAAGGGTGTTCCCAGCTGCATCTTTTATAAAACGACGACCATGTAAGGTTAAGTGCTTACTCTTGACCTGGAAGATGAGGGTGCCGTTAATGTCAGCCACCTTAAAATCATTTACGGAGACGGCGAGTTCAACAGGGTACTGTGCCAGGTACTGTGGCCCTATCACCACCACCGGAGGCTCCACCGGCGGGTATGTTCTCATAGCAGGAACGGGGTTGCTTGGTGCTTGCCCAGTAGCCATAATCACAATATTACTTGAAGAATTAAACAGAAAGAAAAATAGTTAAATCTCTATATCATGCAGGTCTTGATGGTTTTAGAAGTAGTTTTGGACAGGAATGATGCGTGTGCTTTATAGTGCCAATTAACATATGGCATGTCGTGTCTTTAAAAAAGAAAGAAGAAAAAATACAGTTTTCTGGTTACAAAATGTTTTTTTTAAAAAAAAATTAAAATTATTTATTATTTTTTTTATTTTTTATTAAGCTTTTTTATTTTTAAATTATTTTAATGTAATAATGTTAAAAATAATTTTAAAAAAAATATATATATATTATTTTAATAAAATTTTAAATAATTGTTTTTTTTCAACAACAACTAAACTATCTGAACTACCCATCAGTCATCGAAGTAAAAAAGGCATCTCTTTTAGCAACTGGGTTTGCAGAGATGGTTTTTGAGTTCTTTTTCCAAATGATGGCATCTAGGATAGTTTTTTTCCATCCCTATTTTGTGGTTTAATAGAGCTTCAATCCTTATATATTTTTTATTTTCTATTTCATCCTTTAATTCTTCAAATTATTATGTTAAACTGGGGTAACAATTGATTTCAAAACTATTTTTATTTAAAAATAAATCAAAATAATACTTTTTAACATCAACCCCACCAAAACAATCCAAAAAAAAAAAAAAATTAAGAAAAAAAATTCATATTTTGGTCTACCTATTGATCTCAATACTAAACAGATTGATGTGCTTAACCGCTCATACAATAACATCCCACATAAAATTATAATTAGAGATTATTATGGCGAATTAAACTTTTGAAGACAATTTTTTTTGAAAAAGGACCAATATTACCGTGTGAAACAGTGAGAGAATGAATTTAGATTTTGTTTTACATGGAGATAAGGCAATCCCAAAAGCCAATAGATTGTCGCCATGTCTGCAACCTTATCTCTACACACTGATGGAGATACAGAGTGGGGGGAGAGCGAGTGTTTGGAAGACTTGAAAAGAGAAGAAAACTTAGAAAAGAAAACGAGTGAACTTGCATTCCAGATACGCTGTGTTTTTTTCTACGTGGAAAATTGATTGATTTTGTTGTCTTGTTTTTTTGCTTTTAGATTTTTTTCTTTTTCTTTTTATTTTGTTTTGGAAAAATGAGTTTGGCTTTTCAATTTAGGAGTAGAGAAATCTTACCTCCTCTCGAAATTTACTGGTAAAAGATTCCATCCTGTTCACGATCTAACCACTGGTGTTGACGTTGGAGCTCGCAAATTCACCATCCATGGCCGCCTTATTAAGCTTCAAATTTGGGACACCGTATGTACTTTTTTCCCCTCTCCAATTCCCATACTCTTAATTTCGTGTGTTTTGGATTTCTGAGTATTATTGGCCACTCAATCATGTTGTTTGTACCCACCCGATCTGTTCTCTCAATTCAGCGCTATAAATGAAGGAGATTGAAGACTGCATGCATGCCTTTGTTTCTCGATGGCAAAATGATCTGTTTTTCTTTTTCGTTTTTATTTGGAATGCGTTGCCATATTTTTTATTATTATTTTTTGAAGTTTATTTTAGTAAATGTACATTAAAATAATTTCAAAAATACTCTATTTTTGTATAAACCATGGCTTTTGAAAAAACAACGGCGGCGAGGACAAATTTTTTTTTATATTTTATTTTTGATGGGTGCTTTATATTTTTATTTAGAATAAAATATTTTAGTTTTAAAATATTTGGATGTTTTGTTTTCAAGATTGAATTGTTTATGATTATACATGTAATTAAAAATATTAATTCAATAAATAAAATTTTAGATCAAATCCGTTTTTTTTTTTTAAATTTTGCAATTTAACCTTCAAATATAAATAAAAAGATAAGAGTTGAACTGATATAACTTGATCGACTTGATAAATCCAAAGATAATATATAAAATTGATAAAAATATAGTTTAACTAAAATAATTAAGTTGATATTTTAAAAAAATATTGAAATGATGATATATTAGATCAGTTCGAATCAAATAAGATTAACTTTTCAAATGTGTGACTTGAGTTATAAGACTATGATAATCTAAAATAAAACAAATCAAAGCAGATTATAAAATTCAATTTTTAATTTCTAATAAACTCGTTGTTGAATAATGAAATTGAGAAAATATAATCTAAAAAAACACAATAAAAAGATTTTTCTGAATAAAATTATGAAGGTGGATAATATTACAAGAATAAGATCATTAATCTGGCAAAGTTATTATATTCTCTTATTGCTCTAGGATTTTAACATAATATATATTAATATATTAAAAGACTTATCGTAAAATTTCATCTTAACCTAACGGTCAAATGAAGATATATGATTGATATTGTAAAATTATATATTATTTTAAAAAATATATTTGGTCACATTGAGCAAAACAAAATCGAAATATTTCAGATGAAATTTGGATGGAATTTCCAGAACAAAATGAGATTCTAAATGAAAAGGGGGTTATGATGATTTCTCAATTAAAAAAATCATAATCCTAAAACATGGATTCTAAAGATAGTGCAATGCTATTTTGGAGTTAAAACATGGATTCTAAAGATAGTGCAATGCTATTTTGGAGTGATATATATATATATATATATATATATATATATATATATAGAGAGAGAGAGAGAGAGAGAGAGAGAGAGAGAGAGAGAGAATAAATTATTTATCTAAGTGATTGAGAATATATTTATAATTCTTGAATCTTAATTATTTTATTAGAACGGAGAGGCTGAAGAATTATTTTACCTTCATAAATTAATTTTAAATCTTAAATTGTATTCCACTTAGAGGGTGTTTGGGAGAGCTGTTGTTGTAGCTTTTGAAAGTGTGTTTCGTGCCGAAATACATTAAAATGATGTTTTTTTATTTTTTAAAAATCATTTTTGATATCAGCACATCAAAATGATCTAAAAACACTAACCGTCTGTTTTTAAAATTCAAAAAAAAAAAAGACCAAAAACACCCAAAAACACTTTTGGGTGGCTTCCCAAACACCCCCTTAGCTTACCTAAAACTACACACTTGTCTTATAATTACCATAAAAGACTTTTATGCACCTAAATAATATATGTTAAGTAAGATTCAAGCTAGGATAGCATGGAAGGACATACGTAAAACACAACACAAGAACACACATGCTAACCTTGAAGCTTGAGCTTAATAATGACTATTTGATATTTTAGTTCCGGTTTTTTTTTATATTTTTTATTTAAAAATATATAAATTGATATTTATTTTATATTTTAAAAATTATTTTTGATATTAGCACAGGAAAATAATCTAAAAATATTTTTTTAATTTAAAAAAAATAATATTTTTCAAATTTTTCAAAAATATTTTTCAAATGCAGTGCCAAACAAGACCATAAATAATCATAAGAGTCAGGTATTAGATTAGGTCATAAGTCCAAGCCCAAACAATACTTTAAATTGGGTTTGGTAGGGTAGTGTACCCCTGAAGAGTCAAACTGAAAGAAAATGAGGACCGCAAAGGATTGTGTCTAGTAGGATTTCAAGAAGTTCAATCTGATTTATTAAAATGTTTATATTTAAAGACATGCACAATATTTGAAGAAATTAATATAAAAAGAAAAAAAATATTTTTATAATTATTTTGTTCGATGGATAATAAATATTGTCAAGCCCAATCAAAATTTAATATAACATTATAAAATTTAATCAAAATTTTATTATTATTATTAAAATATGATTTTAGCTTCTTTTTTCAGGAGTTTAAAGAGATTTGATTTTTTAACTTAATTTGATAAGTTTTGTTGAGTTAACTCGTGAGTTTAACATGAACTTAACTCAACTTACTACCTTCTTTTCTTTCTTTTTATTTCTAGTCCATTTGTCCAAATATGTTTTTAATTTTTATTTTATTCAAATTGTTTTTAACAAAACACGATGAATGAGATGCTGAAAGTAAGTTAAATACACCACGAATGCAATTTTTGGGTTTTTTTTTTTTTTTTTTTGCAATTTTTTGGTTTTTTTGGGATTACTTTAAAAAATAAAGTTGGAAATTGGACAGCAGCATTATAATGCTAATTATTTTGATCGGTTGCCTTATTTGAAACCATAGAAATTGGCTGCTTAAAAGAAAAGTCCACCTCTTTGATACGGTCAACATGGAAGGGAAAATAACATGGAGAAGGGGATAGCTTAATAATTAATTAAGCTACCGGAAGTAGAGCCATGGGCAATGGAAAGGATAAGACACGATATGCAATATATGTTAAATAGCTCAGTTTCCCTGTCTGCAATAGTTGACAGTAGCTTTAAATAAAGGGGATGACTGAGTGTGGTTGCAGTCAAGGTTTTCAATTTTATTTGTGTTTTTTATCTATTTATTTGGAATGGAATATTTTAGTCTTCAAATATTCTGGAGCTTTGTTTTGAGGTTGTATTATGTATATATATATAATTATTTAGAATTGAGCAATTTAAATTTCAAATATGAATAAAAATAAGAGTTGAACTGATATAACTCGACTGACTTGATCAGTTCAAGGATAACATGAAAAAAAGATAAAAATATAGTTTAACTAAAAAAATCAAGTTGATATTTTAAAGAAATATTGAAACAGCGATATACTAAATCAATTCGGGTCAACCTAGGTTAACCTTTCAAATGTGTGATTTCCGTTATAACTTATAAGACCATGATAACTTTAAATAAAATAAATCAAATCAAATCAAATTATAAAGTTCAATTCATAATAAATTCGTTGTTAAATAATAAAATTGACAAAAAAAATTCTAAAAAAGACAAAATAAAATGATTTTTTAAAATAAAATTATGAACATGTATAATATTATAAGAATGTTATCATCAATCATGCAAGGTCGTTACATTCTCTAATTGCTCTGAAATTTTAATATAATATGTATAATGTACTTAAGAGATTTCTCGTAAAATTTGATCTCCATCTAATAGTCGGATTAAAAGATATGATTGATATTGTTAAATTATTTATTTAAAAAAAACACTATTTGACCAGAATGGAACGGGCAGAATGAAATCAAAATGTTTCAGCTAGAATTTGGACAGAATTTCCGGAACAAGTCACAATTTTGAGTGAGATAAAATTTGCTCTAATTTGTTATATTTTTTGAATTGAAACAAAATATATTGGCCATTTTAGCAGAAATGGAATAGAATTGACAATCATGATTGCAATTGTTTTTTAAGGTGTTTTTTTAATTTAAAAATATATTGAAATATATATATTTTTTTGATATCAAAATAATATAAAATTATTTAAAAAATTAATTTAAAATAATTTAAAAAAAAATACTTTTGAAATGTTTCGTAAACAGGTCTAAAGGAAAAAACCATCTCCCTGTTGTTTTTATGGGCCATATGCCTATATCCTAAGAGGTCGGCATGGGAGAGAAAAAGGTGTGCAGAAATGAAAAACGGGTAGCGATGATTTCTCAATAAAAAAAATCGTAATGTGCTTGGTGTTTTTGGTCCTGTTTTCTAGTGAATTTATTTAATTAAGAGATGAAGACGTTGTATATGAGAAGGTTGTCAATACTATTTTACTATTTTGATTGATGTTTCTATTTATATAAAATATTTTAATTTAAAAATGTTTTAGCATGTCCTTTTGATGTTGTACTATTCATATATAATTAATTAAATATATATAATAAAATATTAATTTAATAAACATAATTCAAATTTGCCAAAGATTATTTTTCTTTTAAATTAATTTTTTTATATATCTTTATATTATTATGATGACTGATGTAATTTTTTTACAAATAGATAAGTTTTTAAGATTTAAGTAACTGTACGTTGAATATACCCATGATTTTGCTATTATCTACTACCCTTTTATTTATTTATTTTATTTCTTTATAAATTAGTCAAATATCCGTACTACATTACAGGTATAATGTGGACAGAATAAATAAATTTTATAACTGTTGAGATTAAAATATAATATTTTATAAAAAAAAAAAGATAACTTAATACTTAATTAAGCTACAGGAAGTGGAGCCAATGGAGAGGATAAGACACGGTTTGCAATATACTGCCATCATCTTTCTTTAAACACGTGGTGAAACGGACAAGGTATCAGATGCGACGCGTTTCACCATTCTGAAATGTAAAAAGATGCTCCGAGTTGCCTTATTTAGAAGAGAAAAGTGCTGCCATTGTTGATTATTTTCTTGAAATGATTTACGGTTGACTCTTTTGTTTATTTATTTTTATTTTCTTAGCGAACAAGGAAATGGGTTTTACAGAGATGTGCATCCGCCACCAAAGGAGCGATGCCATTGTTTAACAAACCCAGCGAAAGCACTCTCGAGTTTAACTTTTATAAATAAATACCCATCCACCCACAAACTCCGCCCGCCACCCTCGTTTATCGAACTTTCGAGGAAAGACAGAGCCATATTATTTTATTTAATGACATGATATGCCACACGTTAATTGGCACTATAAATTCACACGCCATTCCTCTCAAAGACTACTTCTATAACCACAATCAAGACCTGTATAATATAGAAATCTAGCCATTTTTCCTTCTGTTTATTTCTTCAAGTAGTATTGTGATTATGGCTACTGGGCAAACACCAAGCAACCCCATTCCAGCAATGAGAACATACCAGCCGGTGGAGCATCCGGTGGTGGTCATAGGGCCACAGTACCTGGCACAGTACCCTGTTGAACTCGTTGTCTCCTCAAAGCTATGGACTCTGGGAGAAAATGATTTTAAGGTGTCTGACATCAATGGCACCAACATTTTCCAAGTCAAGAGCAAACTCTTAACCCTACATGATCGTCGTTTTATGAAAGATGCAGCTGGTAACTCCGTTGTCAATCTCAGGCAGAAGGTATCTATATGCCGCATTCGTTTTTTTCTTTTGAAATCTAACCTTCACAACAATGATGAATTCTAAATTCGGTTGCCTCTTACACGAGATTTGATATGATTCAACCAATATAAACACCGAGGATAGTTTATTTATTTTTAAAATGTAATTCAATTCATAAAGACCATGCATAAAATAGTTAACATTGATGAAAATTGAATACAATCAAACAAATTTATTATCACTACTGTCCATAAATGAATGAGATTACTTACTGCGTGCTCATTATTTTCTCCAAATAAGGACCATGCATCGCAGGTGGGAAGCTTTTAGAGTAGAGAGCAAAGAGGAGAAAGATCTGCTTTTGACAGCCAAGAAATCAAAGTTGTTCCAGTTCAAAACTCAGTTAGACGTATTCTTGCCTAACAACAAAGGAGAGGTCCCTGATTTCAAGGTCAAAGGAGGTTACGGCGAGAGCTCCTGCTCTATACTTCTTGGAGATTCCAATGCCATGCTTGCACAAGTAAGTTTTGATGCTCTCCTTAATTTAATTTAGAGTCCTAATTTAATAGGTAATTAGTATTAAATATACTTTCATGTTTAACTTTTATGATATAGTTGTAACATCAACCAAAATGGTATTTGCATTTCTTTTTTAAAAGTTCAAGTTCCAACCTGTGTTTTATAATAAAAGAAGATGTATATTTTGTCAAACCTATTTATAAAATATGAGAATACTGAATACTCACCTTTCTGTTTTATTTTCAGTCCATATTTCAAGAAGCAATATATATATATATATATATATAAAACAACATCATCTCACATAGAAAACTATTTCTATGGTTGATGCCTGCAATTTTTATTATATCATTAAAGTTAAAACCTAATTTATAAGGTATACATGTTGGTAAGCATCATAAATTGTGTTGGGTTTCCCTTTTCTTGCACTATCTTAGTTTTATTTTTAGATTCTTTTTATTCACTGATTCAATCATGAGATTTCTATTATATTTTTGCTTAATTTGGAACTTGTTCCCAAAGGATTTTAAATAATTAATATCCTATATTGATATTTTCACTTGAAAAAGATGCTATCCTTTCAAGTGTTCATACTAATATTTTTCATCTTGTATAAAAACAGATGCATAGATTACACTCTCTCAAGACTATGATCTTGGATTCAGATAGTTTTGGAGTGACCGTATATCCTAATGTTGATTATGCCTTCATAGTAGCTCTTGTGGTGATTCTTGATGAGATCAATACTGATCGCAGTGGTGAAGATTAAAATTTTTATTATTATTATTATTTCAATGTTGATTATGATTTATTTATTTATTATTAATTCAAGAAAAATATTCAAGTTTTTTTTTTTTTTTTAATTGTAATTCCAAGAGAAACCAATCATGGTTTCCCGGATTGAATGATCATATCGATTGAAAAATATAATTGTTTCCCTTCTATTTTTACTTTTTTTTCACATGTTTTTGTATAATGATTTTATCATGTATTTTAGAGTTATAGTGATAGTCGTAATCATCGCTCCCATGGTATCAAAGGGTCGAGGGAATCACCACCCAATTGTTTAACGTTGTTTCCCTTTAAGAAAAGAAGGGGAGCGTGCAAGTCCTTTGCTTTCTTAAAAATGGTTCTAACATTGATTAACGTTTTCTAATCATTAAAAATGGTTCTAAAACCAAGATTAAAATGGATCTTTAACCTTTGTTGGAATATTGTTTTATCATACCAGATATGCGAGAGCATGCAACATATATAATCATACTACTAAAAATTATAATGGTAAAATTAAAATGAAATAAAGTTTAATGATTGAATTGTTAAAGGGCCTAAAAGGGGAGAAAAACGGGTGTGAACAGTTTCGTAAACAGTTTAATATGGGGGGTGGAGAGTGTTACTGCAATGTTTTCATGATTTTTTCTAGTTTATAGCATTAATTCATAAAATCAATCTTTAACTTCTGTGATATATCATATATACAATAGCATGCAAATTAAAGCAGACTAAACTAACTTGTAAAGATGAAATTAAAATAAAATATAATTCAGTGTTTGACATTGTATTTTAAAAATGTTCATAAAAAAAAAATATTTTGTTATAAATTAGTTTTTATTTTATTTTTTTAATATATTTGTGAGTAAATATCATTTCTAAAATACAACTCTAATCACATTGTTAAACCACAACTCAATGGTTACAAAGTGCCTGTTTGGGAGGGCGGTTGCGGTAGCTTTTGAAAATGTTTTTCATGCCGAAATATATTAAAATAATGTTTTTTTATTTTTTAAAAATCATTTTTGACATCAGCACATCAAAATGATCTAAAATACTAAACCGTTGTTTTTTAAAATTAAAAAAAATAGAAAATGGCCAAAACGCCGGTTTAGCCGCATGCCAAACGGGCTCAAAGTGTCAAGGATAAAAAAAGATCTATTAATTTTATTTTTTTTGCAAAAACTTGGGTGGACAGAGTTGATTTGGTTCCTAGATAGAAAAACCCAAGTCCTTGATCATGACCATATCTTTATTATTATATTATATACTAAAAGATATCAGGGTTCAATTACTGTCGCATGTGAGGAGAATCATTATAGATTACAATAATATTGTTCAATTTTCGTGTCGTTCGGGTTGGTTCGGATAGTTCAGTTCGCTTTCTTATTGATATTTTATTAAGTTCACATGGCAAGATACTAAGAAACGTTTGTAGCTAAGTGGATAAAACGCTTGTTTTGTAGGCTAAGTGGATAAAACGCTTGTTTTGTAGGCAATAGGTCATGGGTTTACAATTTTATTTGTGTTCATCTTTTGTTGTTTTTTTCATTTGTTTTTTCACTTATGCATACTTTTTTATTTTTATTTATTTTGACGTCAAATTATTTTTTTTTCTTATAATTTTTTTTGGTTAAAGTTATTGACCTTTTTTTTTCTTTGATTGAATTTTTTTCCCGTTATTAACACAATAAGAATAAAAAATTTAGTTTTTTTCTTGCTGTCTCTTTTTTAAATGTTTTCTATTTTTTTCGGTGGGGTAGTTTAATAATTTTTATTATTTTAGTAGTAATAGTAATGATATTTCTAGATGTTAGGTTTTAATGCTGTTGTTTTTATAACAAGACATGTTGATGTGTTTCATTATATCAAACCTTGCATCTATAGATGTTATACTTCAATTGATTTTTTTTATTTGATTGAAATTTATAATATATTTGATTTTGTTTTCAGCTCTTATACTTTTGATTTTTTATTTTAATTCCTTTAATTTTTTATAGTTCTTATTTTTGTATATGTTTATATATGCGTGCCTTTAGTTTTTGTTTTTAATTTTTATTATTTTCTTTTTTGTTGAGATAATATTTTTTTCCAAAAATTTTGTTCTTAAATTTTAGTTTGTGTTTATGATCATTTGAAAATTGATATTTCTTTTTTTTTTCCTTTGTTTTTTCTTTTGATTTTTTTATAAGTTTTTATTTTATTTTCACTTCAGATGATTTTTTTAGCTAATAATTGTATTTTTATTCATTTTTATTTTGTTTGCTCTTTCTTTAAACTTTTTGGGCTTTTTTATTCTTTTATTGAATTTATTTTCCAATTATTCACTCAATAATAATAATGGTTTTAGTTTTTTTTCTTGCTTCCTCTTTTATTAATATTTTTAAGTTTTTTCTCCTCGGAATAATTTTCTAATTTATATTTTTTTAGCAATAATAGTAATGATATTTTTAGATATAAACCTTTGATGTTGTTTTTGTTATAATAGGATGTGTTGATGTGTTTTATTATATCAATTCTTACCTATATAGATGTTATATTTTATTTTTAAACAGATAAAATTTATTAATTATTTTAATTCTGATAATTATAAAAAATATTTGCTCAACCCGCAATATAGTATAATTAGCATATTAGTAAAAAAGGATCGGGTCAGACACGGTTCACCATTCCGAAATGCAAAAGATGCTCCAAGTTGCAGTCTTTACGATTAAAAAGAAAACTGTGATGTCATTGTTGATTTGTTTCTTTAAATTATTTTACAGTTGACTTTTTTGTTTAGCCTATTTTCTTTGCAAAAAATAAACAAATGGATTTAGTAGCTGTATTTGGTTATTTTTTTAGATAAAAATGAGTTTCTCTATAGTTGTTCCTTGAGAAAACAGATTGCGCTCGATACCCATCCACCCACAGACTCCACCCGCAAGCTAAAACGAAACTTTCGAAGAAGAACAGAGCCTTTTTATTTATTTATTTAAGGACATGATGTGCAATAGGTTGATTGGCACTATAAAATACGTAAACCATTCTTCTCAAGACCTGCATAATGTAGAAACTTAGCTATTTTTCTTTCTGTCGAGTAATATTGTCTTTCTGTGATTATGGCTACTGGGCATGCACCAAGCAACCCCATTCCTGCTATGAGAACGTACCCGCCGGTGGAACATCCGGTGGTGGTGATAGGGCCACAGTACTTGGCACAGTACCCTGTTGAACTCGCTGTCTCCACAAAGCTATGGACTCTTGGAGAAAATGACTTTAACGTGTCTGATATTAACGGCACCCTCATCTTCCAAGTCAAGAAGAAACTCTTAAGCCTGCATGATCGTCGTTTTCTGAAAGAAGCAGCCGGTAACACCCTTGTCAATCTCAAGCGGGTGGTATGTTCATCGCTTGTTATTATCACAAAATCTTATAAAACTCAAACAAAAACAACAATGATTCAAACTAAATATGATGAGATGGCTTATCGCTGGTTTAATTTATCGTTTTCTCCAGATAATGAGCATACACCAAACGTGGGAAGTTTATAGAGGAGAAAGCGATGAGGAGAAAGACAAGCTTTTCACAGTCGAGAAATCAAACCTGTTCCAATTAAAGACTGAGCTAGACGTATTCTTGGCTAGCAACAAAGGAGAAGTCCCTGATTTCAAGATCAAAGGAGAGTACGGCGAGAGCGCCTGCTCTGTGCTTCTTGGAGATTCCAAAACCATGATTGCACAAGTAAGTTCGATGCTCTCATGAATTTAATTTAGAGTCCTGAGTTAATGACTATTTATTACAAGCTTAACTCAATAACCAGCAAACATTTCTAATTAAGAAACATTAATTATAGTTGTTAGGATCTCATGTTCTTTTAATTTCAATTATTGTTCTTTCAATATTCACTTTTTTTCAAATTTTCCACATTAGATATACTATTTTATATTTCCAATTTACCTTCTTCTTCTTTTTATCTTTCATAACATATTTGAAGACTCATTAACAAAACTAATTATTTCTAAAATATGACAATATTAAGTATTTTTTTTTTTTTGAGAGAGAGATCTTGAGGTCATCTTTAATAATAGTAAAAAAACTTTGGATTAATTAATATATCATATGTTATTGTTTTAATCAAGAAATTGTCTTCATGGCCCATGCTAATATTTTTTTATTTTGCGAACATAGATGCATAAAAGACACTCTCTCGCAAGTGCTATTTTGAATCCAGATAGTCTTGGAGTGATTGTGTATCCTAATGTTGACTATGCTTTCATCGTGGCTCTTGTGGTGATTCTCGGCCGGATCAATGCAGATCAAAATGGCAAAGATTAAATACAACTTATATGGTGATTCTTGATGATATTAATGTAGATCGCAATGATGAAGATTTAATATATTATGTGAGAGAAGTTTTCGAGTTTAATAGTTCTTTTATTGTAAAATTACATACAATGCATGTTTTATTGCTTTTCCTTAATGTAAAAATGTTTGCCTTGTGGATGACATATAGAGTAAAATACATTATTTTTGTCAAGTTTTATAATATTTTTTTGAATGGGTTTTTAATTCTAATCAAAATTAATAGATAATTTGGAATAGATGATCATTCAATAAACTTAGTTGAATAACTTAAGTAAAATTTGTTTTGAGGATTTTGAAAAAGGATAAATCAATTGGATCATCTAATTTTCATGGTGAAAAATCAATAATAGATTAATTATTTCAAAATGACATTTATTTGTTTTAAGTTGCATTTAATACTTTCATGGAACAACTTATATTATCATAACTAAAATCAAATTACAACTGGCATCACTAATTCAAATCAAAGAAACCTTCTATTTATTTATTTTTTACTTTGGTCGGCGACCTCCATCACAAGCCACCATAATTTCTTCAATATTTATTTTCACCTCTATTGCAATGTATAATACTTTAATTAACTCAACTCCATATACAATTGTATTAATCCTAATTTTTCCTCAAAAAATATAATCCGATTGTTTTCTTAATTTTCTCTACAATAATTAAATCCTATGTTAGCATATATATTCAGGTTCTAAGCATCTTGCCAGTTGACAATTTGAACTCTGAAATGCAGCGATCAAAATTATTGTGAAAGAAATCGTCCCCCCTTTCCAGTAGCTACTGTCGGCCTCCCTTGTGAAATCAAAGGGAGGTTAACTTTTTATTATCTCTATTTTAGGCTCCTATTAAATCTTTTATTTCTTTTTTAGTTATTTTTTTAATCCTCAAAAATGTAAATATCACAATTTACCCTCACTTTAGATTTTTATTCCTATTAATTCCCAACTAACCATCCTCTTTTTTATTTATATATTTATTTTTCTTTTTTTATTACCATGAAATATTTTTATCATTACTATTGTTATTGTTATTATTTTGGAGTTTACAATTAGCTTTTATTTAAATTTCATATGCACACACACCAAATCATTGGCCCACAAGATTTTTACTATTTTTGTTGGGCCTCAAGTTTTTTTATTTTTCTTATTAATATGGGGTTATGTCACAAGTTAGCTAGAATAACTTAGGTTGTCTTGAAGTTTTTTTTTTTTTAATATTATCATTTGATAATTAGTTATTGGGTCTTGAGTTTTTTTATTTTTTATATTTATTTTTTTATAACATTATCCCGGTTAATGGGTTAATCAAGTTAATTCAGGGTGACTCAAGGTTTTTTTCAAGTTTTTTTTATCTATTTAACTTCAATTCTTGTTTCTAGGTCATTTAAAAAAAAAGTTATATCGATCTCATGTCGTAGGTAACGAGTTAGTAAAGTGAACTCGGGTTAACTTGGGTATTTTCTTTGATTTTTCTTAAATTTATATTTTTATGAATTTTATAATTTATATTAGGTTATTAGACCTTGAGCTATATACATTCTACGGTATACCAATTTCATATCTTATGTGTTTAACTCAAGTTAATACATGTTACCATCATCTAAATATATATTTTTATGATAGAAAAAAATCAAACTTTACTCCTAAGTAGAGAATTAAGAACTGGATAAGAGAATTGCAGTGTGAAATTGAAGTCCATCAAATTTGTAATTAGTTCAATATATTTGTCAAATTCCACTGCCTTTGTTTGAAGTTCTTCTCAAATCCAAATTTGACAAACATATGAAAACAAAGTCAACTAATTAATTGATTCAGTGATATATTTGTTCATTTATTCTTCCCAATTGGTAGTTGATTACGCAGCCCCCGAATGTTTATTGGTAGAGATTTAGTTGATCTCCACAAGTAGAGAATTAAGAATTATTGATCGACAGATACATGGACGTCTAGATAATTTTCCATCCTAAGTTTCTTCACGTGTCAAAATCTTATTGGTGAATCCTTGATATCGAACGACATCAACTGTGGAGGGTTGTTATCAAATAAAATTTATTATATAAGAATACAATATAAGACCAACAAAACATTTTCTATGAGCACAGGGATGACTATGTCAAAAAAAAAAAATTCTGTATAATCGAAATATTCAGGTTAATTTATATATACCACAACTAATTTATTAGATCCACTGAACATTTTGTAAACCTAGTGAACAAGTAAAAATTCATAAAGATGACAAACATACACATAAAAAATCAAACCCGCATGCAAAAGAAAGAATCAAATCCTTTCCCTACTAGGCTACGATCTCAAGTGCATGTCGAAATTCATTTTTATTCGAGGACAAGGATGTGCTCCTATTAGATTATATTATTATGCATCGAGTTTACTTCATTTTTATTTATCACGGATAATACCGATGGCATGGTAGGGTTAGCACACCATCTTTGTCTTCCAGGGTTTTTACCACTAACAAATTCTTTTACCATTCATTCACACATGCATTAGCTGAGTTAATTACGTATTCTCTTATGAGCATTGTCAGAAAGAACATTTGCTTCAAATTCTTAACCTAGAATCCAAATAAAATAAAAAATAATTACAAAAAAATAATTCTGATTTCCTGATAGACCGATAGTGGGCTGACGTAGTAAATTTAATCTTATTATTCATGTGGAAATTGCAGTGATATAAGATTTGCATGCACAGAACGAAACTAAAAAGGGTCAAATTCCAAAGGGAATATTCAGAAAGGAGAAAGGTTGTTTTTCCATGGCAGCTGCATGCATTGTGGCGCTGGCCCGATGACAAATGATGGAGATGAGTGTTGACTGGATTTTGCTTTATCATTTCCAGGAAGTCCGCTTTATCATTTCCAGGAAGTCCACTTCCAAGTTCTACTGTTATACTTGCACGTGTTAAGTCAAAGTAAACTAGATTGGTCGCCACGCTAAGCCATGGAACGGGATGATTTTTTTTTATTTACATTTAAAACAATTATTCAAAGCAGTCGTACCAATTTGCACAACAGAATGCCTGTCAAAAAAAAAATCATGTAGCTAATTTTCTAAATAATTATGATATTTTAATATATAAATCTAAATAATAACTCGGGACTAGAGTTGTGAGATTCGGATAATTGTTTAGAAACAATTAAAAAAAAAAAGACTATAATGTCGAATTCCCAAGAATTTAAATGTAGAAGAATGAAACTAGAAAAAAAAAAAAACAAACAAACAAACCAGTACACTCGATTTGAAAAACAAAATCATGGACCCAATTCCAAATAAGGATGGAATTAAAAAAATAATCAATTTAAGAAAAAACATTACAAAGCTAAAAATAAATAAATTAAAATAATGACTAAAATTCACATAAAAACAAAATGACATGAAAACTTTCAATTTTGATTAGGCCAACATGAATCCCAAAGAAAGAAAAGAGAGGGAGAAGTAAATTAAATTAAACTTTATCTTGCAAAATCATGAATCAAATATGCGCGAGAGCATTTCTTTGATATCTCAAGATATTCATACACATGCATAAAAAATAAAATACTAAGATTAGTCACAAATAAAAAAAAAAAAAAAAAAAAAAAGAGGACCAAATAAGAAGTAAAACAAATTAGGGCATAAAAATAAAATAAAAAAAGATCCTATGTGCTAAGAACAAAAAGAAGAATCAAGATACAATTAAACAATGAGCACTTTTAGAATTTTTTTTACTTTAAAGAATTGTTACTGTTACAAGTTATATCTTTTCAAAAATAGGGAAAAAAACAAAAAGTTTTGTTAATGTTCCTCCCAACGATCTTCAGTTGTATTCGATTTTGTATTCATTTGTTTTTTGCTTTTGTTTTTTAGATAAGTGAGATAATTTTTAATGTGCATGTAATATAAATAATAATTCTATATATGTTGCTTTAATGTCTAAGTAATCATATATTCTTGGAGTTGTATTTGCATCCTATTGAATTAAATTCTATTTGATATGATATTCAATTGTCTTGATAATTATGTGAAGACCTATTATTTCTTGATATCATACATGTCAAAAACTTTATACTAAGAAAGAGAAGTTAGTTTTTGCAAACATCATATTTGTATACCTACCTAAGGAGAGAGGTACCAACTTGTGACAATTGATCATCTCACGGTAGTCACCTTTGGGTGTCATCTAATCACCTTTGAGAGTCATCTGACATCTAGCATATATGCCACTAACTCTTTTTTAATATACTTAGGGTGTGTTTGGCATTGCGGTTGCTGTTGTGATTAAGGTTTAAAAAAGCAGTTCCATGAAAAGCACTTTTAGCTACGATTCATAACTGAAATTAAAGTGTTTGGTTAAAATTTTAGTTGAGATTGAGGTTTAATAAAAAGTAGTTTTGTATATTTGGCTATCATGTTTTTCATATTGTTGTCAACTTGTAAAATTATTTTAAAGGACACACACACACACACATATTGTTTTTTAAATATTGTAGATTAATAATCATAATAATAAAATATAATTAATAATTAAAGTAAATCAGACATTTATTTTTATTTTCCCATCAAATTACTTATAATTTCATTATGAACTAAATCGATACGTGAATGTCTATACAATCCTTTGCTATTTGATCGAGTGACGCAGCGGAAAACACAAAAGAATACAACCAACATCAATATTCTGAAATTCCCATAAACAAGAGAAACTCTCGAGAAAGTTTGAATTTTTTTTGCATAATTTAGTACCCGGCTAAAAGGCTTACAATGATATTTAAAGCGAAAACCCTAACCCTAATCCTTATAGGACAAGAAACAGGATAATTATTAAAAATTACCAAAAATAGAAAAATTGAGATAATTGCAAAAATTAAAACTGCTAGAAATCTTGAGTAAGATGGAGTTGACGGAAGTCAATTCGGACCTGGAAATAAAGAGTTATGGCTTCAACAAAAATTTTATAAAATGGCAAAAACGATAATTTCGGGGCCTAAACGATGTAATTTGGTCAAAAAATGATATGCATCAAAACCAAAGCTCTTGTCTATTGACGGTCATGCCAAAATGCATCAGCTGAATGGGTTTCGTGTCATTCCAAATTCAACGCTTGGACTGTTGAAAAATTTGGGACCTTTATCTACATATTTTTTTAAAAAAAATCAGGCTGGGCCTGACCCAACTAAATGGGTCGATCCAGCTGAGTTGGGCCAAAATGCCTAACTCTACTAAACTTGGGTTGGGCCAAGAGGAAGTCCAACCCAACCCAATAGTTAAGAGTTAAGAAGAAAAAACACAAAATGAAGCATTACACTGTTTATCTTGAATTAATCCACGTAGTTACTATTCATGTAACACGTGAATAATAACATGGCTGATGGTAACAAGAGGCTCAGCTATTGATGTTGATTCTTCTTGTGGTGGTGACATCATAAATGATGGACTGTGATGTCTGGCAATAGGGTAACGAGAAAGTTATGGTTGTTGCCGGTATTGCTGCTGCTGCTTGACGCCAGAGTTATGGAAGAAGATTGGATTGTGCAGGTGTTGTCAGTGAAGAAGAGAGGTTGTCATTGCTGAAGGAGCAGCTGGTGGTGCTTGTCAGTGACTGCCGAGGAGAGGGAGAGAGTTGCATCTGTCATCACCCAATTTTTGGGTGACTCCCCAAAATATACCAAAAAATAACAAAAATAAAATAAAAGGGGCTGGTGTCGGCAGAAAAATTAATGTGGAAATTTTGAATGTTTTCGAAAGCCCAGTCGTACCTCTTTTTTACCCAAAAATGAAGGAAAATGCAGATTCGAGGCGAAGATAATTTATTATTAGATAAATCTGCGTAGAAATTAAGTCAGAAGACATAATTATATTTTTATGGGTCAATTTGATTTAATCGTTGACCGATGTAAAGTGTAATTATGCTTCAGAATTAATTAAGAGCCCAATTGAAGGATTTAATTTAGCGCAAGAGCTTAATTATACTTTAAATGGGTCAAATTAATTTTATTAAGGTCTTAATTAGTGAGAAATTAAGTTTGAAAACCGAATCTGAGTTCAATTGAGAAAATTGGAATTTTTGGTGACGAAACTCTTCGAAATTAATTGAAAGCCCAATTGAAGGATTTAATTTAGTGCAAGAGCTTAATTATACTTTAAATGGGTCAAATTAATTTTATTAAGGTCTTAATTAGTGAGAAATTAAGTTTCGAAGCCGAATCTGGGTTCAATTGAGAAAATCAGGATTTTCGGTGACGAAACTCTTCGGAATTAATTGAGAGCCCAATTGAAGGATTTAATTAAGTTCAAGGGCTTAATTATACTTAAAATGGGTTGAATTAACCTAATTAAGGGCTTGATTGCTGAAAAATTAAGTTTGAAAGCTTAATTTGGGTTAATTTTCGGCGACGAAATTTTTGGGGTGAATTCGGAAGCCAAAATTAAAGATAAAAATATCTTTCTTCCTGGTTTTTTCCATCAAAAAATCTTTTTTGTCACAACTTATTTATTTCAAAATTAAAAAAAAAAACTCACCAAACTTCTGCCAACAGCCATGGCTACCCATTCTAGCAGCCATGCTGCAACCATTCCTTCAGCCCACTCCCTCTGCAACACCATTCCTCAGCCATGCCCTAGACATCAACTCCATACCGTACCCCATGCTTTCTTTGCCTATAAATTGAGGCTAAAAACTGGTGGAAAAAGGGGGGAGGAAACAAAAACATAACACTGTCACGAACGGAGGCTGAAAACTAAGAAAAAAAAACGGGGGGAGAGACCAGCTGACAGAGGAGCGAAAAAGACAAAAAAAAAACCACAGAGAGGGAGAGGAGAATGTGCAGATTTTTGGAAAAAAAAGAAGAAGCATAAAATAACACAATCATCCTTTATATTCTTCGACATCAGCTCTCCCTCTCCCCCGGTTTGACAGCCTCTCTCTCTCTCTCTATTTTCAGTCTCTCAGCACCGCTCTCCCTCTCCCGTCAGCCACAGCTGCAGCCACCAGCTCCCTCCTCACGGCAGTGCCACCCTCCTCGAAGAAGAACCACCACCAGCTCGAGTCGACGCTCTCTCTCCTCCAACAGCAGTTCCTTCCGGCGAGCACCAGCAACCTTCCCTCAGCACCGACGGCTTCTCCCCACGACAGAGGGATCACCAGCAACAGCTTTCAGCCTTCCTCTCCGGCGCTGGTGACGCCTCAGCAGCGAACGACAACCATAGACAGCTACTTTGGAAGCTCATTCCGGCCATCACGGGCCACCATTTTCGACGCCACCACGACAGGGAGAACCACCTCGAGGTACTCTACCCAACGGTAGCATCGCGTGACCCTTTCGTTGTGGTCGGCCGACCAGGGTACTGTTCACGTAACTGCACTGTTATGTTTCATCTTTTACTTTTTTAAAAAAAAAAAAGAAAAGAAAAGAAAAGAAAGAAAAGATGTGGGCTGGGCTGCTCTCGGCCCAGCCCAGAAGTGGTGGGCCTTTGGCCCACCATGGTCGCCCATTTAGCTGGGTTAGATCTTATTTTACAAAAAAAAAAAGTGTTTGTTTTCGTGCATACGGCCTAATTCCATTGTTTTTCATGCATATTTTTCATGAAAAAAATATGTTGCATCTTTATCATATTTTAAACGAAAATTGGATATCGTAAAAATGATTATCCGTTGGAATTTGGCCAAAATATCAAAAATAATTTAATAATTATTTTGTTTTAGCTTTCACGGAGTAAATTTACATTGTAAAGTACACTTGCAGATAAAAAAGAATTTTTAACTATGATGTAAAATTACAATGTAAAGTACATTCGTAGGTAAAAAAAAAGGTTTTTAACTGCGGTGTAAAATTACATCGTAAAGTACACCCGCGGACAAAAAAATATTTTTTCTTTTTAAATGCAGTGTAAAAAAAATAAACTTAAGAAAAACAATCAAACAACAATGCAGCTTACCTTAGGTAGGGTGCACTGGGGGTGACGCGTCTTCCCCTTGCACAACAAGTCCCCTTACCCAAGACTCTCGCAGACCACTAGGTTCCTAGTAACCTTAATACTAGATGGTGACTCCTTAATATTTATAGTCGCAATTTTTACGGCTATAAAACAAACCCTTCATTTTCATCGCGCGCCGTTGTCTCCCGAAATCCACGGGGGACGGCGGGGCGCGAAGCGCGAAAAAATCGCCGTCGCGACAGCATCCATGGTTGTTTTGGAGAGAGAAAGCTGCAACCGAGAGAGAGAGAGATAAAGAGCGCTTCCAGTTGTCCTACTGGCGCCAAGGTTGGTTGTTGGTCAGTGATTGTGCTATCATCTTCTTCCTCCCGGCTCTAGTGAATATATGTCATCGTCTTCTTCATTCATAACTAGTGCAGTCACTGTGCAAATGAAACATGGTCAAAATGAAATGGGGCAAAAGCTTGGAATTTCTGCTTCTTGTAATTGGTGGTTCGACCGTTTTTTTGTGGGTCTCATAGCAATTAAAATTATGGTTTATTGGTTATCAAACGTGTGCAAACTGTGTTTTTCTTAAAACGCTATTTGCACCACATTACCAAACAGCCACTTAATATTTATGTATTTGCATATATTTTAGTTCTCTTGCTTTTATAGTATCTCAATTAATGGCTTATACTTATAAATAGCTAAAGTGTATGTTAAATATCATTGTCTCAATGAGTTGGTTGAAATCACACTTCCATTTTAATATTATTATAAAAGATGAATTAATTATTCTAAATTGCAGAAGAAATAATATATTATCCATTTCCATGGTAGAAAAACATTTTTGTAAATTTAAATAAAACAATTTGGTAATTTTAGTGTGTCAGTGTTAAAGTAAACAAAATATTATTTTAATATATTTCTAAAAAAAATATTTGAAAAATCAATCGGTACAACAAAATTGGGTATTAAAATACTAAAAAAAATCCTCGGAGAAAAACAATAGCTGAAGAGAGACAAAATTTAAAACCTGGCATTCATAGACATAATCAGCCATGCAAAGATGGCAGTGAGTAACGTTATTTTACAAGTAAAATTCAACAACCTGGAAACAGCCAAACTGATGATGAAACCTATGTATGTTAGCAATGGCAATATCCCTGTAATTTTAAGAAACAATCTGGGCCATCCATCAATGTGATCGAGGACAAAACTGGCCTCCTGTTTTTTTAACAGACAAAAGGCCGACCCTGATGGTGACCTTCGTGTCCAGTCGTCTACCATGACTTTTCTTTATTTTTCATGACTCATCACGGCCACCCTTTATCTCTCTCCACTCTCTCGGCTCCACTAGGAGCCATCAAATTATCCGAATAAAATTATAAAAACAACACATTACGTGTTCATAAAAATAAATTAAAAAAAATGAATGGAAAGGTAGCAAAAGCCAGGATCCGATTCTCTCTTATATTCTCACAGACAAACCCATTAATCTTGATTTTTATAACGTGTATATTAGCTAGTAGTAATTTAGTGTGTATTTGCTTGAAAATACCAAATTGATTGAGAAACCATTAACCAAATATATATATATATATATATATATATATATAGGAAAGAAAGAAAAAGAAAAAAAACCGAAATTTCCGGGAAGAGAAGGGCTGGGAAAAAGGGGAAAGAGAAGGGGGGGAAAAGCAAGTCAAAATAAAACAAAATGCAAAGAAAAATCAAGGGGAGGAGAGGTGAGGTGACCCCAAGAAAAGAATAAAAAAAATAATAATCCAAAAGAATTACAGGAAATTCACCTGGATTTTCTTTTAATAATATTATGAGAGAGAGAGACTTACAGAACTCTCTTTCTTTTTCTTTCTTTCTTGCTTTATATTATTTATCTTCATCGTCGTATTTTAATCACAGTTGCCTTCATTTTTCTTGTCAAACGAACACCACCCAGAAAAGCGAGAAAGAGAAAAGGAGAGAGAGTGATGGCTCGTGCTATGGGGATGGGTTTGGGTTCATCGTCGTCGGCAACTGTAGCGGTTGATAAAGCAACAAGCGATCTTTTAATCGGTCCTGATTGGACTATGAATATTGATATTTGTGATTCTGTTAATTCTAATTACTGGTAATTTATTTTATTTATAGCCCATCTTTTCTTTTTTAGTTTTGGTGTTGACTTGATGTTCTTGCGGTGAGTTTTACGTTTTCTTTTTTTGAAGTTTGATAACCTGTAGGTTTTCTGTATTCTTTGTACTTGTATGCGTATGTATGCACGTATGTATGCGTTGCGGATTCTGTTTCTGTAATTCTTTTTGGTGCTGTAGCTGAAATTGAAAGCTTAATTCTTTGTTATTTATCAATTACTTTTTCGTTTCTTTTCTTTGAAAAAAACTTGAATTTTATTAGAAATAAAGATTAGTTTTTACAGGGAGCTGTGTTTTTTTTTGTAGGTGGGTTTGTGATATGTATGTGGTGTTGGTTGACCTTTTTTTTCTTTTTATCAGGCAAGCCAAGGATGTAGTGAAAGCTTTGAAAAAAAGGTTGCTGCACAAGAGCCCTAGAGTCCAACTACTTTCTTTGACGGTACTTTTTTTCTCTTGAATTTAGTAAAAAGGAAATTTGTTAGTTTTTCATTTCCATTATAGTTTTTTGAATTTGAACACTAGAGCATATGTGTGAGAATATATATGTATTTTTATTTTCTGCACCACTACATGCATTTGAATTATGTATTAGGATTCGTGGAAGCTGTTGTTTATGAAGTTCCTTTTCTCTTTTGGTGCTTTTGGGGTTGATTATTTGAGTGCAAAATTTACTTTGTAGCTTCTGGAGACAATGGTGAAGAACTGTGGTGATTATGTCCATTTTCAAATTGCTGAAAGGAATATATTGGGGGAAATGGTGAAAATCGTAAAGAAGAAGGTAACTCCTTGATTTTCTTGCTTGATTCATTTCTCCATGACTTGCAAGTTTTCTATTCTAATATGTATCCATTTTAAGATCTCTGTAGAAATTCTTTTGTTGGCTTTTCAACCATCAGAGACCAGTTCAAGTGTTAGATACCACACTATAGATGGTTGTCATTCAGAGTCCTTTGTAGTTGTAATCTTGTATTTGTCCTGTTTCAAGATATTAATACTGGGCTCTGGCAATGGAAATGATAAAATTTTAGTAGAATTATCTAGTAGTGAAATGGAGTTTTGCATATACAGTAAAGAGATGGAACCATTTGTGCTGTAGTTGATACATTGTTAAGCTGTGTGTTCTATGGAGATTCCGATAAGGGTTGTCCTCAAACCTTGTAACTGAGCCAGCAAAAATGGTTTAGGAGGAGTGGCAATATGATTTATGTAAGAGTATGATAGTAAGCAATAGTTTTGGCCCATCCTAACTCGGTTAACAGATAAGGTATAATATGATTGCACTTCTTGGTGTCTTTTCCATAAAAAATCATAGTGTGTTTTATGTTAAATTTCCCAAATGCTTTGTCCTAGGCCTCCACTGGTATCAAATAAGATGAACATAGTTGATTTTGCCTGAGAATTGAAACCTTGGTTTTTGAATTTTTCCTCATCTAATCTCTTTACATTTTCTTCAAAAACACTATAAAGGGGCTAGAATGGGGAAGATTTGATCTTAATTTAACACATTTTAATGGGATGTGCAGACAGATATGCATGTGAGAGATAAGATTCTGGCTTTGATTGATTCTTGGCAAGAGGCATTTGGCGGGCCTGGAGGAAAACACTCTCAGTATTATTGGGCATATGAGGAATTAAGGGTCAGTATTTATTTGATCTAATCTCGCTGGGTTCAGTATGTGCATGAATTATTTTTGTATTTAGTTGACTTCAGAAGTGGGGACTATAATCATTGATTGTTAGGCTGATAAGTCCCAGATCTGAAGATAATTCCTAGGTTTTGGATCCAACCAAATATCAAAGTGAACTGTCAGTTTTTGAATGCTAGAAAGATGTTCTCTTGATTTGCTCAATGTTAAAACTAATGCATGAGTCAAAATGAGAGTGCCATCAAATGATGCTATGGAAGAGTATAATCAAACAAGACACAAACCAGTCTTATGGAGGGAATATTGTTCACATGCTCTTACAGCCAGATCATAAGTGTTTTCTTTCGTAGTGATTAAATAACAAACTGTGCCAATATTACATGGAATATATACAGAAGAAAAAAATTTAGTAATGGGGTGTGCAAATGGCAGCGTGCTGGAGTACAATTTCCCCAGCGTTCATCAAATGCAGCTCCAATATTTACACCACCTGCGACCAATCCAACATTGAGGCATACCCAAACTGGTTATGGAATGCCTAGCAATTCTTCTAGTAGACTCGATGAAACAATGACCACAGAGATCGAAGGCTTAAGGTAAGGATCGATGGCTGGTTTGCACTTTGTATGTCTATGGTGTATTCTCCAAATCTCATGTTGTGTATTTCTGATATTTTTCTTATTTATCATAGTCTATCAAGCTTGGATTCCATGCGGGATGTTATAGAGCTCTTGAGTGATATGCTTCAAGCTGTGAACCCTAGAGACCGTGAGGTATGTGCAGCAAGCTTTTTACCCAAGTAAAACAAGGGAGTTCAATATTTGAGATGTGGTCCTGCTTGTCTTTCAGGCTGTAAAAGATGAAGTTATAGTGGATCTTGTCAACCAGTGTCGATCCAACCAGAAAAGGCTGATGCAGATGCTAACCACAACTGGGTCAGTTGCTGTTTAAATTTCAATTTTGCTGAAAACATGCTCTTGATATGAGATAGGTAGCTACATGCTTGTCTTATTTTCTCCATGCACATTCGTGTTGATCCAATGCAAGTCTGGTGCATGAATATTTGAGTGTCTTGGTTGTGATACAGGGACGAGGAACTTCTTGGTAAGGGTCTTGAACTAAATGACAGGGTGCAAAACTTGCTAGCAAAACATGATGCTATTTCTTCTGGCTCTCCTATGCCAACTCAAGTTACAAGTTTAAGCCCCAAATCAAGTGAAGGATGTTCCTCTGACATCAAGCCAACTGAAGCAAGAGATGCTAGCCCAAGATCTACTACTAATTCTGCCATGCCAGTTGCTAATGTGACAAGGAGTGCAATAGATGAAGAGGATGAAGAGGACGACTTTGCGCAGCTTGCACGCAGGTACTCATGCGTATGAATATAATCTTATATATTTTTTTCGTGGGTGATGTGAACTATCTATTAGCACATTACATGCATGTGGGGTATTGCAATTCATAAGGCAGTCACTAGGTAGGAAATAAACCATTTACCATTACTAGAGGCCAGTATGATGAGGCACTAAAGCAGTGATTGCTGGATAAAAGACCACTCGGTTTATTTTAAATCGGCAGCTGGCCAACATTTATGGAGATCTTACAAATTGCTGATCCATTTCCTTATTTCATGTTCTGCGTCATGGGGTTTTACTAATTTTTGGTTTATAATTGCTCGTCATGTACTGTGAACACAGGCATTCAAAAACACAGTCCAGTTCTTCTCAAAGCTCAGGTGGAACAAATGGAGCTCTTGTGCCAGTGGATGTTGGCATGCCCACTGCATCAACCTCTTCCTCATGCAATACACTGGCACTTGCTGATCCACCTCTACCAGCTAAAACCATGAAAGAGCAGGATATGATTGACTTTTTGAGCCTTGCCTTGTCAACAACATCAAGCACCCCTCCCACCCCTCCAGTGCCCTACCAAACCATGCCTCAGATACCTCCTTCCAGCACACAAGGTTATCCCTATGTTTCTCAAACTTATCCTGTAAACCAGGGGGCTGTTCCATACAACAGCTATGTCGTTCCGTGGGCCCAGCCTCAAACTCAGCAGCACCAATTACAACCTCCGTCTCAAACCCAGTTACAGCCTCACCCGCACCAACATTTTCGTCCTCCATCACAACCACAGCAACAGTTGCAATCTGAACCCCAACAGCAATCATCGCCTCAGCCTCAGCCTCAGCCTCAGCCTCACCCTCATTTGCAGCATCTATCTAAACCGCAATTACAACCTCAGTTCCAGCCACAGTTGGCACCTGAACCCCAGAACCAATCAGAGCCTCAGCAACGTTTGCATCATCAGTCCCAACCGCAATTACAACCTCAGTTCCAGCCACAACATCCTCAATACTCATCTGTCTACCCACCTCCACCTTGGGCAGCTACACCTGGATATCTCAACCAAAATCGCACATCTACTACAAATAACATGTTTTCATCCCCCCCCACCAACTCAACTGCATCTTATACTCCCATGCAAGCAGCTAGACCTATGCAGCAATTTAATTCCTTTCCCACAAGAGCAGGCAATGGATCAACTATGAATGGTGATTCAAGTTCTGCTTCTAGGGTACCTGCTCCTCCAGGACAAAAGCAGTCCTTTGTTCCCTCTTACAGGTTGTTTGATGATCTAAATGTTCTAGGAAATGCAGATGGAAGGTTTAAAATGACTGGCAGCACACCGCCAAGCTTATCAGGATCCTCTGGCCAGAGCATGGTGGGTGGAAGGAAGTGAAAAGCTAGTGAGAGGGGGTATGGGGTACACAAACTGAATATATATTTTTTGTGAATATGTCTAACGCTGGTGAATCATTCAGTTTGGAGTGTCCAAGAAAGTTCTTTAGATGCGTCTACAAGAAAGGCTCTTTAGATCGAAGCAGATATAGCTTTGCACGCTCATTGATTGGTTGTAAATCCAGCTTTTGTGTAGCTCTTGTTTGCTTGTCTCGATACTTGTCTATGATTTTTCTCGATAAATGAAACTGATGCGAGTTTTAGTGGTTGAATCTCCAATAACATGGATTCTGGAAAGTGGCTCATTAATGAAGGCTTGTTGCTGGCTTCATCACTTCCGCATGCCTTCCTATTTTATCTGTTGAGTTCTCTTCCATATAGAGAGAGGTCGAGGAAGCTTCAGAGGTCAATTTCTGGCATGAAACACACTGCTAGGATTTTGAAATGTGCAAGAAAAGATTTGATTCCTGTGTAACTCCTCAATCACAACATTATTTGCCTGACAAATGGCTGGAAGCTTCAATTTCATAGTGTAATTAAAACAGCTGAGAATTTTACAAGGGGCAAGCTCAATAAATTAATTACAGGTTATACAATGGCCAACAAAGGCTATGGAAACATAGACCTGATAAAATACAAAGACATGGACAAGTTAAAACCCCTGCGTTTCAGGGAATTGACAAACAGATTATCAACCTCTGTTTGCAACACTCTTGAGTTACGTAGAGACAGGAGATCAGTGCTGCTTTTACAAATGAACAAGGGGATGGAAGGATCAATGAGCACACCAAAAGGAAAAGAAGATGAGCCAATGAAAGAAGCTATTTACACACATTTTGCCCATACCATATGGCCAATACCCATAGAAAAATTATTTGCCAAAGCCCCGCCTTCAATATGCGGAACCCTCTCACCATCTGACCCTTGGCACTGGAGGCTAATGAAATATGTAGCACAAGATTCAGGATGCCAATTCAATGTTTCAGCATAGATAGAAGAGGTGGTGGTGATCGTCACATCGGGATGATAAATTGAGGTCATGTACTGACATCAGTGACATTAACAGATCATTCATGTGCTTGTTCTGCTGCTGCCGCCGCCGCCACCGCCGCAAAAATGACAACTTAGTCAACTGGTAAAAGATCAAGAATGGAATTGTGCTTTCATCTTGCTTGAGTGTTTTCATCAGCATAGATTGAAAATGGAGCATCAGTAGCACCAGCAGCAAGGAGTACTTGGTAAGGATGGAAGGTGAGGCAGCTTACAGGACTGATCTTCTGGCCCATGATGGTTAGGTGGTATCTAATGTAGCCTAATTGCTCACCATTTAGACTGAATAATTTAATAATTTGTTTTGCTGATCCACTGGCAATAATAGGGGCATGCCTATGAACAGATAAAGCTGTGAGTGAGCCCCTGTGGGCCTTGATTGTGAGATAGGGATTCATAAGATTTCTCATATCCAGGAACTTCATGTCACCAGCCTGAGATGCACTGACAATCTGAAAGAAAACAAGAGAAATGAAGTTCATCACTTGGTGAGATGCAAATCCACCACCAGTATTGAAAAGTGCACTAGTTACCTTTCCAGGATCAAGCCCAGGTTGAAAGCCAATCCCCACAACTCTTTCTACATTCTCAGTGTGCGGCCGAGTAGCACAAACAAGCCTGGCATTAAAAGGTAACATAGTGTTGCATCTTTTTGAGTCTCTAATAAAGGTTACTCAATACTCTGATGTAAAATAAGATAGACATTTCATCCTAACCAGTAATGCTAAAGATAATGGGGTGGCAACTCGTGACTAGGTTTTTATTTGTAATTTCATCAAGTGATCATGTCATTAGATGTACATTCCATAATTGAAAAAAAGTTCCTCGTGACAATTGCCATATTATTTAGTAATAAAAAATTTGTAAGAGGTTTCAGCACCCCCAGCATCAGGTTAGAACAAAATCCCCATGTACAACCCCAAAACAGTTAACTGGAAAACATCAGAAACCAGCACATATGTATTTAGTGTCAGTATCATGTAAAAGGTAGCTACACAAGAATATCAATATTGTCAAGAACCTATAAACATTACACCATGCCAGAGCTAGAGTGAGAATTTACAAGCAGTGCTTACATTTCAGGTATCCGGACATCATAGAGTTTGACAGATCCATCCACAAAACCAGCAGTAAAGTGACCTCCATGAACTTCAGAAGCGGACTGCACAGATAAACATAGAAGATTTTTCAACCCGATAGACAAGTTACCAATAATAATAGCAGATATATACAAATTACTATGTAGAAATGAAATAAAAGATTATTAAAGAGATGTTCTAAACAATAGTACACAATATTATGAGCATCCTTGCATTGGAACAAGATTGTTCTAATATAAACATAATCTTTTCCCATGACAAGTTTTGGTATCCATAGAAATTCAATTTGAAGGTTAAATTATTGTAACATGTAGAGTACCAAGAGAACCGATTCACTTTTATGCCAGGCTATAAAGGCTTGTTACCAATGAGATTGATACAAATACAAAGAGAAGAAACAAAACCTACACAAAGCTTCTATCATTCTAGATAAAGGACAGCAGTCCTATTGTAGGACTGGAAAACAAGAGGAAAACTACTGGGAGGGAGGTGAACTATTTCTCCATTATGGTTGGCTTACACAAGTGCAACACCTGGCCTGCCATTTTGCTTTCACCTTGGAGGAATTGATCGTCCATATTCAAGATGGTATATCATATCTTTTATTATTAAATTACATAATTATAATGGATGAAGAACAGGCAGGGTTAAATAGAGATTTATGTAGCATTCTAAAAACAATGCTTTTTGGTCAAACTAAAGCAATATACTCTCACAGCCTCAGCAATTCCAGAAATGGAGAAAAAAGTTTGACCAGATGGAGTATAGGTATTGCACATTCGAATACCCAAATCTCAGGCATGAATAGTTAAAATAGTAAATGATTGTTTTTGTGTTCCAACCTGCTTTTCAAATTGCTTTTTATCTGAAAAGGCATCAAATTGATGATTTTAGATGTGCAATGTAAAAAAATAAAAAAAACTCTGAAAAACATCATTTTGATACAATTTTAATTGAAAAGCACCCTGAACCACAATACCAAACACACTACATGACACCATTTACTGTCTCTAGCAACCATCATCGTCAGAAATGACATGAAAGGCATTTGTTAAAGCCCCATGAGACAATCACATATCAGCATAATAGAAACATGCATGATAACCTTTTTTTTAGTGTTATTAGACTGCAATCCCATCTGTAGTGTTATGTGAGTACCTACCCAATCAAACAACTAAACAGTAAATAATCAGAAATTGAGGGAAATGAGGAAGTACAAAATGCCATGACAATGACAAAAACTAAGTGACCCATTTTACATTTGTGAATGAAATATTCATGCTTTCAGAGGCTGTATCATTCTCCTTTCTCACACACCTAAATCATTCCCACATCCACAAGCGATAAACAAAATAACAAAAAGACCTCTTTCAAAACCACACAAAATGCTTTAAATTTGCAACTCTCACAAATAACTTTGTTCTGCTTCTGTTACAGTAGCATGAGAA
The DNA here is from genome assembly GCA_015731905.1 of Salix dunnii. Lineage (NCBI taxonomy): Eukaryota > Viridiplantae > Streptophyta > Magnoliopsida > Malpighiales > Salicaceae > Salix > Salix dunnii. Next base: position 17,219,093 of record CM027662.1, read on the forward strand.
TGATACAACTTTCAAAAAAACCAGGATACATAACTCACCATCGCTGAAACGCTGCAATCTGAAGACGAAGGAATGGAATGAATAAGCTGCTCTTTATCCAAGTCCCACAGCATGATGGATGATATCTCACCAGAAGCATACTAGTGATGCAACATTAAAATTGAAGAAACTATTATTGTGAACATCAAAGTTATGTGTGAAAACATTACCTAAAGATAATCTTGGAGCAAGTATATACCAGATATCCTGATTGTTGTTGCCAATCCACAACAGCATTCAAACTCCTCGCACCGGGTTTATGACCTTGGATTGAAGAAAATGCAGTGACAAGCTTTTGCTTACCATTCACAGTGTAGTCTTTCCAAATTCGTATGCTTCCATCACCTACAGCAAAAACAAGCACAGCAAAATGATTCCAGGCACTCAAATGTCAGAAGACCAATGTAGCCACCATGAAATGAATTTCTGATTGTAAAAGTCATTACATGAAGCAACAAGAAGCAAACTGTCATCAAACTCGTTTACAAGACAGAGCTTAGAAATTCCTTTGTCTGGAAAATCATGATTATCAAAACCATTGAGAAGCTTAGCTTCCTTGTAACTCCATACCCTACAAAGAAACAAGCATCACATCTCAAAGACCAATATCAGAGATGAGATGAAAAACATCTGCCTATCACATTTCACTTCACCAAGGAAAAACAAAAAAAAACATACTCCACCTTTTAATGATTACCCAAAGTCTTCCTGTTGTAACTCTACGGAATTTAGGTAGAACACATGCTGAATTTTTCTTACTAAATGGAAAAGGTAACAGAGTAAACAGGACTAAATATGAATCTGAGCAATGCATGCAAATTTTCCAACTACTTAAATCATGGCATCATGGCATCAAACTATGCGGTAAATCTGTAACCAGACTTTGAATGTCAAACAGATATACCCATGTTAAAATAACATAATATAAAAGAAATATTGACTAAAGACTGGCTTGCCTAATCTGTTCATTCTCATCAGCGGCAACCACAATAGGAGAGAAAGGCTGCAGCAAGGCTGTCTTTGTACCAGTTTCAAACTTCGTATCCCAATTAGCAATTCTATTATTAAAGTTGCTAACAGCTGAGCAGGAAAATGAAAATTTCATTAGCTCAAGTAAATTAAAACAAAAATAAATGCATAAATAATAGATGAGAAAACAAATAGAAAAGCCCACAGGCGTGCCGGCACTTTGCAATGTGCTCCAGTGCAAATTTTTCCCTCTCTTCTCTTCTAACTAATATTTCTTCAGTATCATCTGGCACGGTAAGAAGTGGTTTTGAGAAGTGACCACAACTCCAATTGTAGATGGTTGAAGGAAGTAAACTGCGTTCTGTGCCCCCAGAAGATGAAACAGAACCCAAAAGAGGATCTGCTAATCCTGAATCTGGTAAATTCATAAGGTGTGGCCTGAACTCCAAAGAACACACTCTACGTATTCCTGTCAAGTAACTTGGTCGAGGAGGGCTGACAGAAGGAGTTCTGAATGGTAAATGACCTGCCAAAAAATTCCAGAAGTAAAGATTATAGAAGATAAAATGATGAAGGTGCAAATGAATAAAATGGCAAAATCAATTGCTTCAGAGTGATACAGCACAGTATCAGTAAAAAGATTTAAGGAAAAGAGTTACCTGCATTCATGTCAAGCCAAGATGATGAACGAGTCATCCCAGCAACACTTGGAGATAGAGATGAAGTTTTTGGATCACCAGGGTGTCCACTACTACCAACAGAATTTACAGATTTTGTCACCACTTGCTCAATCCCAATAATAGACAGTACCCTTCGACCAAGGCTTGCTATGCGTGGAGAAGGATCCTTGGCCAAAGTGCACATAGCTAGTACACACTGGGAATATAATGCATTATCTAGTGAGTTTGGCCTTGAATGGTTTACTGCCCCATTGCTGACAATGTCATTCAATATACCAGAATCAGAATGCTGAGATGAATCATCAGATAAAGGTGATCCATGCATGATTCCAGCTGTAGTCAGAGGACTACTAGTGGATACCCTTCCCTCTCGAACCACAGATGGGTTGTCACAACCAATTCTTGTCAAAGGGCCAATTTGAGATGAAACAATACTTGCATGTGGCACATACTGATTTGAGTTGATGTATCCACTACCTGTAGCTTTTATATGGGCCAAAGAAGGTAATGATTTGAGCAGAGAATTAGACTGGGGTTTCCAATATGAAGCAACAATTGACTTTAGGTTCTGTTTGTGGCCAAATGCAAAGTGTGCCAGAGCTGAACAAAGACAATCACTCAAGATTAACTATTGCAATCCCAAAGTCACTAAAAAAGCATGAAACAGCACAAAAACAATTCAAACAATACAGGAGGCACTGAAACGTTACCAATTCATGAATATATAAGAATTAAGTAGATCTGTGAGCAAAGCAATAGGATGCAAGCCCAGGATCGTCCAAGTTTGTAAGTACACTCACTGGCTTTGGATAATGTAATATGTAATATATATATATATATATAAGCCCTCAAAATTTTACTTCAAGCTGCCGACATGAGAACCATTTTCCCATGCAACAGATAAAAAATAAAATTAGGCAGCAGAAAAATGAGAAGAGTAGGTGGCCTTTTCAGCTAGTCATGCTCCCTACTGAATCATGAATGATAATTGTAATTGAAAGAATATTCATAAAAAGATAGAAAAAAGATCCATCAAGTATAGAAATACAAATTGATAGTTATCACATACCTACAGCAACCTCTGCCCTAACCAGTGGACTTCCATCTGACACAATGCTTAATAGACTTCTAACAATACTAATTTCAGCTCTGACTTTTTCATCATCATAACACTCATCATCTCCAGTAACACCATCTCTGCAGACATCACCGCCAACATCAAGCAAGGTGGCCAGTGCAAATGCAGCAGAAGCCCTTACCTGAAATGAATGGCTTTGGTGCTAAGAGGCTAAATAAATAAGCAAACTCAATAAGAAATGCCAGGGAAAACAAACTGATTAAGAGGTAAACCTCTGGTTGGGGCACCAACAGTAGAGGAGCAAATATGGCAGGGGCATCAGCCTGCAAACCTGCCATCTGAGCCTCTGTGAAATCTTCCCATAGCTTTCCCAGGCAGAGGCAAAGCCACTGAAGAAACAAAGGTTCAGTTTGAGTATCAATTGGTACAGAGTCTCGCAGGAGCGTCAAGCACACATGAATTAAACCAGCTTCAAAACAGGCTTCCTGGCCACGTCTGTGCCCATCAACAATAACAGCCAAAACAAATGCAGCCATTGCCCGCTGTTCAGGGTATGTTTCCAAGCTTTCAAGAAACCCAATAAAATATGTATGTCCCCCATCCTTAACAAGGTCAACCTGGCATGACTGAGAACCACAAGATGGGACTTCAGAAGTCTTTTGGTAGAAATGATTGTGAAAGAAGGTAAGTAATTATGACAGGGGTGAAATTTACAGACAAAGTAACGTTTATGAATAAAGAATAACAGCCGCAAGAAGTTTTAAAAACAAAAGGCTCGTGAAATATAATTTCTTATAGTGGTAAAATCACCAGTCTAAACATTTTTTTGAGGAATAATGTCACTTTTGTACTCTTCATGGGTTTGGAAAACATCATTTTAGCAATTCAAGATGTTAGATAGGGACATCATTATTATTGCATCTTGTATCAAATGAAAATATCGGTTTAAATAATGCCCCAGAGGCAAAAACTCCCTGTATGTATTTTAAAATTTCTTGGTAGCTAGTATACATTTTGATAATTATGTGCATCACTGGAAATGATCATTTGCCACCTTTCAATTGATGCTAACAAATTTTCCAATATGTATAATACAAGTGAAGAATAAATAATATACCCCAATCACTCCGCAAGGGACCAAGAACATTCAAAATGTTGTCTCATTTGCCACCATACATGCAATGAATTTGTCAAAAAGCATAAGTTAAAAATGTACCTTATCAAGTGCTAGAATTTTTGTCCATATGAATACGAGAATTTGCCTTAGTTCTGGTGTTAATGTTCGCAACAGCTTCAAAACATATGGAAATATTCCGACAGATAAAGCCTAGAAAAACCAAACCCATTCAATAACATCATAATAATAAAATCCCAACCAATGCACCCTTTTTCAAAAAAGAAAAATCACTAGCACCAAAGAATTCAACAGTGAGTACCAGATCTACTGCCCAGGGTCCCATATCCAGGAATCTCCCTAGAAGGACCAATGCCCGGAACCGATGGCTTTGACTAAGCAGAACCTGTAGATAAATAAGTGACAGATGTCATCATATAAAATGTTGGTGACTGAAAAACAGAACAAAAGAATAGACTTTAGCTACAGCAGGTGCAAATATGTATAAAATCAAACCTGACATAAAAGCATTTTACAAGTTTATTTTTCATAATTACAAGCTTAAGTGAAAGCTACTTATGATTTTCTTGAAATTGACATGGGTTACGTGTCACGCACCTGGAGAACAATAGGTAACTGCTCAGGTGGCTTCTTATGCTCAGAGCCATGGTCCAACCACACCTCAAAAGCTGTCAGTTGTTCAGTAAAAAAAGGGCTCGGCTGAAAAAATAGACACATGTTGCTTAGACAAGATAAGTTTTTATGCCTTGGATGGACAGCATGTAATAGCATTAACGAGTAAAATAAATAAGTTTGTATTCTTCCAAAAGCATATGATAATCATGCAGAAAGCAATTTCATTACATTTCAGTGTATCATAGTAACCAAGAAAATAAATGAAACACACCTGGAATTCTGAATTAGGGTCCTCGACCATGGATGGAAGCTGCGAGAGGCAAATTTCAGCAGCCATATCCCATGCATCCCTGCATTGAACCTTAGTGAAATAGTGATAAATGGATACACAAACACACCACAGAATCAACAAAATGAGCATCTCCTCATGTACCACATATGATGCTGATGCGTTGGTGGCAACATTGGGTGAGAAATCGGGGAACAATTTGCTGAACGCATAATTCTTTCAGCAAGTAAGAAATTTCTGAACAGACTGGCAACTAACAAATCTTGTCTGAACAACCTCTGAAAAAGACCTGCAGAGTAAATCTAAGTGTCAGCTACGTTTACCAAAGTGCACGTATGACAAATCAAAAGGGCATTATTTACTAAGAAGCAGCTACCATGGGGAAGAACATTCCAAGCAATCGTGTCTGTCACTGCAGTAAAGATCCAGTTCAGTTCTCCCAGAAGTGTTTTACGATCAGTTTGCTGGCCGGGAATTTTATCAATTAATGAGTAGTCAAGGGAGTCACAAAGAAGTGAACGTCTGTAAAACCTGTGGTGAAGGGATCAAAATAACCAAATGATTAACAAGTATCTAAAACAAAAATCATCAATGGCCACAATTTCAGGTATTCACATGAAAGCTCCCAACATCAAGACAACTTGATATAGTGCGCTTAGATATTCCTTACAAAGCCAACAAGCAACAAAAGAATACAGGACAATCACAGGCAATAACAAAAATGTAATTATGCAGAGAGCAACTTGGAAATCTTTTACCAGAAGCCAGGAAGTTGCTATATGAAAGGAAAAGAGATGAATTAACAATCAAATCAAAACCAAACAAAGACACCAGCCTGACCATTTCAATGCCATCTTGATAGGAGTGGTGAGGCATGAAGTGAACACATCAGCTGGAAATTCATCACTTTGTGGCAAAGTCTCATGTGCTTCACAGGCTGCGAGCAGAATGCAATCCCTCATGGACCCAGCAGAGCCAGAAGCACTCCAGTCATGAAGCTATTTAAAGAAAAGAAACAACAGTAATAGTAATCAGACCACTAAAATAGTGAGATCAAATTTTACAAACAGCAGTGAATGGATACATGGTAAGAAATTTCAAAGGAGCACAATTGCTGAATACCTCTAGAAATGCATTGACTATCATCCCTGCGGCAGAGCAGTCAAAAACATAGATTGATGGTGTTCGTAGCCAGGAATCAAGATCACTGATTGGCAAGGGAATATATTGTGTATAACTCTGAACCAGACCAAAGGAGAGATAGTTTTAGCATGTCAAATATAAAACTGTTTAGAAAGAGGATTGAAGCACTAAAATGCAGAAACTCGTCAACTAAAGGAGTAAAAAGAAATACCTTATTGAATAGCCAGATTTCACCATTAGCAGTTGGCTTTGGAACACCATGCCCATTGTAATGAAACAGAACTCTCTCAGACTTGGCATGTTTTCGGCATGTATTACAAAGTTTCTTCACTTCATCAACTGTGGGATCAAGCTGAAACTTGGAACGAGCCTGGTAATAGAGAAACAAGGTAAATACAAATGAAAATATAGAGATTATTCAAAGTAAAAGGTACTTGTCAAGAATTTCCTCACATTCGGTTGCCACCTTTTATATTGAATGCTCAAGCTTTTTCCAATTGTTTCAAGCGCTTTTTGAGGTGCCATAGAAAATGGATCTGTCAAAAAAGAAAGAGACTGTAAACAAAAAAAGGAGGATTTAAATTCATATAAAAAAATTGTTCTTAGCACTCTCAATAATGCTCACTTGGTTGCCAAAAAGATAAGATGATAGGTGAGTAAATTGGATTGAAGTATGTGTTGAAAAATTCAGTAAGGTCAGAGATTGTAGGACTTTGCTTCCTTTCTTACAGTCAAAACATTAAAATCATACGAGTCCAATGGTAATATAAATAATCAACAAATAGTGACAGAATTGAGCACCACACAACAGTTTCCTAAAACATGTTTAGAAACCACATGATTCAAACATCAAAACAAAAGCTAAAATGAAAGCGGCACAGAATATCAGTAGAGAGAAAGCAAATATTTAAAACTAATAACAGAGAATCAGCAGCTAAAGCCGCACCTATCCAGCATTCCATTCTGGCACAAGGGGATATCTTTATTACATCTGGAGGATCAACACTGATGTTTAAACATAAAACTAGAGCTACATATCCAGTCTTCATCTGCACAAAATGTTGAGCTAAATCAAAAGACAAACACATGTAGACATATAACTTCTAAGCATATAGAACAAAAATTTATCACGGTAGCACAACATGGAGATGATAAAAAAAAATAAGTAGAAAAGATGTGATTCATTATATATTACCATCAAAGCCCTTCTCAATAAAAGAAAAATATTCAATGCAAAAGAACAGAACTTTTGTGAAAAGCATAATCTGAGGCAGCACATCCCACAAAGTGTAACAGCTAGATTCATAAGAAAAAAATCCTAATTACTAACTCATTCAATATCTTCTTACAAGAAGCTAATTTCTGAGGACATGGTTTGTCGTCTTTTGCAAAATCATTTTCTTCTAATCCTTCCAAGCAATAGAAACAGTGCCCTATTATTAATAAGCACGCATGTTTCATTAACAAAGTTTCATGGCATTTGCCAAAATTTATGCAAATCCTGAAGAAAAAGGCGGCCAGCCCTGTGAAAATCTTAAAGCATCAAAACCAATTAGGACAATCATTGTACCCTGTCATCCAATCTTAGCACAATGTTAAGCTTAGACTGATGCCTTCTAGAAAATTTTCATTTTCCCCCAAGACAATTAGTGGTGCCACAAAAGAAATCAATTTAGTACTTTTTAGCTCGAAAGCACCAATGCCAAGCATGTTAGTTTACCACCAGACATTCAGTTATGCATGGCATGCACAACAGATGGCATGGGCAATATGACAAACCTCATTGCAGTATTGAGATCTCATTAGCCATTTGAAAGTTAAATGAAGACTTTTTCATCCAAAGTAAAATGTCATGGAGAACTAAATCATGACATCAGTGACCCTTAAATTTCCTCAGCTGACTTTGTTTCAAAATCACAGAGCTCCATACTTGTCAGGGGTAACATGATCTTTCTTTCCGCTACTTTCATCCACTTCAACATTTCTACACCAAAATACCCCTTACATGATTGTTAAGCTAATACAAAGTCACGCATTTGATGGCAAAAACTTTTTACCAATAAAGCAAAATCCTAATCAGTACTTCTCTATAAACTGCACTTCATTTGTAGTGATGCCATATTAATATTCCCGGGTTCCAAAGACACAGTCCTCCATGAAACGAGAACCAAAATTATCAAGTGCCACAATTTATATTTACATTGAATCAAAACCTCTTCAGAACCCCAAAAGGAACACATTTTCCGGTGATCACACAACAATCATTTACAAGTCTGCGCAACCCAAACACAAATCCCATCTCCCCTCAACATTTTCATTCTGTATTCACACAACTATTTTCTCAAAAAAGGGCCTTTTCAATTAATAACTACACAAACAAACTTAAACGACCAAATTCGCTTCAAAATCATAAATCCACCCAAAATACGATTTCACCCAAAAAACCCTAAAAAACCTACAACTCATCCACATTCAATCAAATACTAAATTTCAACAGCACAGCATCTTACTCTGTCCTTGGGCCGCCATTTTGAAACAAGTCCACTATCAGACGGACCAGTAGGCACTGAAGCTTCAAATGCCTCGTGTCTAAGCTCACACAAAACAACACTCTGAGGCAAATACGCCATGCTAGTCGTCGTCGCGGCCGTACTTCCCGTCGTCGTATTGCCTCCTCCGCAATTACTAGTGCTAGCAGTATCAGAATCTCTATCTCTGTTATTGTTATTATTACTGCTGCTGCCGCTGCTGTTATTATCTCTTCTTGCTGAATCAAGAACGTCGTGTCCTTGAGTTGACGGGAAATCATCGTAATGGTTGGAAACTAAAGCAACTGATGATTGTGAGGAGAATCTTGACGCCATTAAATCTCCCGATGCCATCCAAATCCCTGAAAAACAAGAATAGCATGTACAGATTTTTTGAAGAAATGGAGATTGTTTTCTAAACCCTAGCTTTCCGAAGTGATGAAACGGTATCGTTTTTGGAATCAGAAGTGAGAGTGCTAGTTTTTGCGGCGGTGGTGTGTATTTACAGAGGGAGGAGGTTAATCAACGAAACCGCTGAACCAGCGGCCCATGGAGATGCGTAGGATAGAAGAGAGAGAATCCAGCTCGGCAGTTGTGCGGTGGTGGGGGATGGTTGTGATTGTTATTGCGATGGTGGAGGAGGCGGAGGCGCATAAAACAGTATGGAGGCGCAACGAGAGAGGAGAGGGGGAGGGGGAGAGAGAGAAATGAAGTGAAAGACGGATAAAAGAGGGTGCAGAGAGAAATACGATTTTGTTTGGCAAGTGAGGGTGTGTGTATTGGTGTTCTTGTCTTTTCCATTTTTTATGTATTTTAAAGTGTTAGTTTTATTTTAATTATTTAGGTTTTTTTTAATACAATATAACCATTTTAGTTATTTTGTTTTATTTGTGATTGATATAAAATAATTAAGGATTTTAAAATTGCTTTATGGTTCTAATTGTCAGTGTGCTTTTTTATTTTCAATTTGTGGATGAATTTTACCTTTATATATATATTTGATAGAATTGATTTTACAAATACGTTGTGTTTAGTTATTATCTAAAAATTAAAAGGATATATATTAAAAATAAGCAAAAAAAATATTGAAAAAATAAAACAATATATAGATATAAAATATATTTAAGTATAAAATTTTAAAATGAATTTATAATTTAAAAATAAAAATAATATTATTTACCTCATCATCTCTGTTGCCCTAGTTTTTTATAATGAAACAATATAAAATACAAAGCGATTGGTGTTTAATTTTATTTTATTAAAAAAAAATCTAGGATGAATTATGCTGAAATATTTCTTACTAAATTCAAGTTGGATTTTAGAGAAATTAGTGGGATTGGTGATGGTATGTTTGACCTCCTCATTCAAATAGCAAGCACAAGTTGCTAATCGAAGAGCATTATTGCAAGTTGTTTGATATTAATTTTAGGGAAAGATTTAATCTGAATATTGAGTGGTGTCTTCAAAAATGAAAGAGAAATTAGGAGGGGATTAGGTTTAGGGATTAGGCAACAAGCAAATCGAAATGGAAAGCACCAACTCCAAGTTCATTTTTTTGCCATATTCTACCCATTTAGATTAATAGCTTATTTGTAATTGTAGTTAAAACTGTTTTTAAAAATATTTTTTATTATGAAATATATTAAAATAATATTTTTTTTGTTTTTTAAAAATTATTTTCAATATCAATATATCAAAATGATCTAAAAATATCAAAAAATAATAATTATTTTTGAAATATAATGTCAAACGGGATATAAAGATATGTTTGAGATAATAGTTGATGTTGTTTTAAAATATTTTTTTATATATAAATATATTAAAATAATATTTTTATACATAAAATTTGATGGCAACTCATCAAAATGATGTAAGAAGAGCATAAAAACAAATAATTTAAAATAAAAATATATTTATATATAAAAACAGCAGCGATATTAATGTTTATTTAAATAAAATAACTACGGTGGTGATTGAGAAGGAAATAGGCCACCGTGAAAGAGAAGCCATTGACCAATCAGTGCTGCTAAGTCGAAAGCCAGCCAGCTAAGTTATTGTGCACGCGTGTACATGAAGGTGTCCTCGAAGAGAGACGCCCCCATTTCAAGCAGTGGGGAGTGAGATGATGTCCCCCTTGGGGTATTTGTTTCACCGTTGCTAGAAGCAATGCTATTAAAAATACCCAGGTTGTGGGTTCGGGCTAATTTAAATTAATTTAAGATTTTAAAATAAATGTTATATTGATTTATTGAATTATACCGGATTAATTTAAATTTAATTTAATCTGGTTAGTCTAGATCAGGTATTGGATGCTGAGTTGTTGAGTCTGACCGGTAGAAGAGCTTTAGAAATTTCGTTGGTAGAGTTTCTTGGGGGGGAATATCTGTCAAAATTAGTATTGTTATTGAAATTAAATATGTGATTGTATTTTCTTTTTTTTTAACACGAAACCATCTGGATGGATATTATGAGGAGTTTGAGAGTCTGTTTGTTTTGTATTATGATAGGGGTATTTTTATTTAAAAATATATTAAAAAATAATATTATTTAAATTAATTCGTCGAACTCACTTGTAAACCATATTTTAGCCATATTTGTTTTTGCCGTATAATTATATTTTTATTTCTGTTTTAATATCTTTTTATTTGTTATAAAATAAAATTTTATTATTGTTTTAATATATTTTGAAGCTAAAAAAAACTTTAAAAACAAACTAATCTCAGGTTTGAATTTTTCCTATTTGACGGGATTCGTGTTGAGTATATGAGCTAGTCCATTTCTACATGTGGTGATATTTTAATATGAAACTGAAACACAAAAAAAGAGGAAATGAGAAGCACGTGCACAGCTAGGCTCTACACGTGCCAAAATACCAATAAATTCAAGTAAAATTTCCGCATCAACTTCCTTGAAAACCTCGTGCGTTTGAATGATATTCTCGTGGTTCATGCATTGAATAAAACAGATCTCGTTAGCCAATTTTATAAATTTAACACTCGGAATTATTTAGAAAATGAATTAAAGAAAAAAAAAATAGATGTTAAAATATTTAAACTTAAATCCAATCGACTTTTTTTTAATAATAAAATAGATTTTGATCATATCAAATCTAAGTGGCATAACAAATCAATTTTTATTTTTTTATTTTTTATCCGAGTTTTATTTAAAAAAACAAATTGAATGGATGTTGTTTTGGATCGACTTGATAAACTTGTAACTCGAGTCTTTAGATTGATTCAAAACCTGTATTGAATTTGATAATTGTTAAAGAACCTTCTCATTTAAAAATTTAAATTTATACGTGATACTCTAGAATATCATTTATATTATTTTCTAACACACCTCCCTTAAGTGAAAGTTATTTGGACTTGAAACTTGCACAGAGCTACATTACCTTGTGATTGATTTTTATCAAATAAAATATGATAGTGAAATTCAAACTCATGACCGATGGGTCAACAAGGCTATGATATCATGTTAAAAAACCATTTCACTTACAAGTTTACGCTTCTAGGTGAAATCCCAGAATATGATTTATATTATTCTCTAACAATAATTATGTATTTATTTGATATATTAAGTTATAAGTGTATATATGTTTGGTAATAAATATATATATATATATGTTTGAAAAGTATTAAAAATATATTTTTTATTTATTCATTCGTTCGTTGCATCAACAATTAAAATTATCAAAAAATGTCATTTTAATATTTTTTTATATAAGAAAACATTTTGATAAACATGTAAAACTACAAAAAAACAAACACCTAATTAAAAATAAATTTCAGCCGGGACATGATGCTTCGTCCGACCAAAATAGACAAATACTTGCAACTTCAACTTTTTGAGGAATCAAGCAATGCCCTCAATCATTTTTGGTAAACGTTAAGCACCTTCCTTGCCATGTTACGAATCCTATGATCATTGCATAGAAGAAGCAGATATTCTGAGCTACAACGTTGAAAAGTGTTGACCCAAACCTCAGCTCTCATGGAGATGTGAGGGTATTATTTTTCCATGAACCACCTCTTATGGTTTATGAGGTCACCCGGTCACCCTCTGTCGTCATCTCAAATCTTTTCCCATCTAATTTATATGTCTTGAGTTTCAACCTTCGTGTTAGAATTCTTTTCATCGAGTTTGTTTAAATAACAAGCTACCTTTTTTTTTTCTAGAAAAAAAATGCCAACATCTACTTTTTATCGTATTTTACCCCATTTAATTTTATATATTACTACATTACCTAAAAAATAAACGGCATCCTGGTTTTGTTTTGTATATTAATATTATTTATATAGACTCAGATTACTATTTATTGTGATAGTAAAATTATTATTTTATTCTCAGGATCAAAAAATTTTAACCCTTGAAACCGGGGGTGCTTTTAAATTTTTCAAGAGATATAGATGATATTTTCATATTTATTGCACAGTGAAAGAACGGATTTAGCACCCTTAAACGACCAAAACCACCATCTGAAACAGCGCATATTTTTGAATTTTTTAGGGGACATAGATGTCATTTCTGAATTTATTGCACAGTGAAATAACGAATTTAGCCCTCCTAAACGACAAAAACCATCGTCCAGAACTGAGCGTATTCCAGTATTTGCACCCCCAGTTTTTTCGTAGATATCGTTAGGTCTAGGGTGTATGGGTAATTGACCAATATTTAATCATTTTTTTCCTAGAACACTACAGGCGTGTCTTACGGACGTGCTAACACTATTTTGTCTGCATGCACCCGTCGAGAGGTGCGTGCGGTGGTATACGACGGTTAAATTTAGTCATCCACCGTGTCTCCGTGTGCACCTCCATGTCCTCTACGTACCTAAGTAGCCCATGGCATGTGAATGTGGTCTTAGAATCATCGGTAAATTTTTTTCTTCCCCCCTCCTTTCTCTCTCCTACTTCTGTGAAAGTACAATCAAGTCCCTCATATTTGTGGTAGTTTCATTTTAGTAATTACAGTTTTGATGTTGATTTTCTTATTGATTTTTCAATGGAAAAATCAATTATTTTCAATTATACTCTTGAATTGAAATTGATTGTATACGGTAAGTTTTATTCAGTCCTTCATCTTTTTTATTTTTTATTTGTTATTGGTTCCTTTAATAATTTTGGTATGCAGGTTTTGATTTGTTCTAATTTTATTTTCCAATTGAAATTAATCATATATATTACTTTTTATTTCAGTCTTTATTCTTTTAATTTGTTGAATAATTGCATTGTACTGATTTTTTAAAATATCTTTATTGTTTTTCGATCCCAAAGTCTTGATTTGTTTTATTTTTATCCTTTAATTGAAATTAATTATACATTTTGTTTTTCATTTTGACACTTATTCTTTTAATTTTTTTTGTATTAATTCCTTTGTGTTTTTGTTCTTTTTTGACAGGGTTTATTTTTTGTTCATATTTATACATTTGTGCTTTTAGCTTTTATTTTTATTTTTTGTTAGGATTTTCTTTTTTATTTGGTTATGTTATGAAATTTTAACTTATATTGATTACACTGTATTTATTTTAAAAAAATACTTTATTATTTTCCGGTTTCAAGGTTTTGATTTGATGCAATTTTATCATTCAATTAGAATTAATTATATATTTTATTTTTCATTTTGGCACTTATTCTTTTAATTTTTTACTTAGTATTGATTTTTTTTCTCTGGTTATTTTTGGACAATGTTGTTTTTTGTCCGTATTTATTCATTTATGCTTTTAGATTTTGTTTTTATTTTTTGTTGTTTTATTTTTTTGTTGGATTTTTATTTCTATTAGGTTCCATTTTAAGATTTTAATTTATGTTGATTACACTGTATTTTATTTTTAAAAAAAATTATTGTTTTTTGGTCCCAATATTTTGATTTGTTGCAGGTTTTCTCATTTAATTAGAATTAATTATATATATTGTTTATTTATTTTGGCACTTATTCTTTTAATATTTTTATTATTGATTTTTTTTGTTTTTTCGGTCCTTTTTAGACAATGTTTATTTTTTATCCGTATTTATTCATATGTACTTTTAGTTTTTGTTTTTAATTTTTACCATTTTATTTTTGTTTGAGGTTTTATTTTTACTTGGTCAAGTTATGAAATTTTAATTTATGTTAGTGATCATTTTAAAATTAATATTTCTCCTTTTCTTTCCTCTGATCTTTTTTTTGTATGTTTTTTTGTTATTTTTATCTGTTTTTTCAGATCAGATAATTAAATGATTTTATTATTTGCGCAATGATAATGATAATTTTAATGATTATTTTTTTTATTGTTTTTCTATAAAAAAATATTTTTTTATTCTTCATGCTAATTTTATGACTTTAATTGTTTCGACAATGGCGTTGGTAATAATTTTAATTATTATAGTGATGATAATAACGGTATCTTAGGGATGAATTTTTAATTTATATTTTTTTTTAGAATGAAAATTCACTTCTTATTTTTATTATTTAATTATTGCATGTGTTTTTATAATTTATATTTTGTTTGTTATGTTTAATTTAAATTGAATTATAAAATAAAATAATCTCAATATAGTAAATTCAATAATTCAAATATCCAAATCTTCTTTGTTTTTTAATGACAATAATAATCTCATATTGGTTATTTCATTGAAACTACTAAGGAGATAAATATATATATCCATTGAAAATTCATATATTTAATAAAAAAAACTTGCACTTCATAGGATTTCAGCATAGATTTATTATTTTGCCAAATTTATATTACAATAAAAAAAAATCACACAATTTATATTTTTTGCATTGAAAGATATATGTTGTCACCCACGACGAGCCGTGGGGGCATTGGCTAGTGAAAAAACTAAATTGTGTGGTATATTCAATGTAACTCATTCACAGTGATTTTTATTTTATTTTGCTACTATAAAATTGTATAGTTTTGATCCTTGATCCTTTTTTTTTCAATTATCTTATCCTAATCTTACACCAATTGATTTTGTTTTCTTAAGAAATGATGAGATTGAATTAATAGCGGCCAAAATAAAAAGAGGCACTAAATATGGGTGATGATCCTGAATTTAAAACTAAATATATTTTAATCCTCAAACTTTATAAATCACACATGTTATATAATTTTGGCACCTTAAAATTTTTCAAAATGAATTTTGGTACAAAAGATCATTTTTATTATATTTTAATCAATGGTTGAGAGAGAACACGGAAAGATCGTCACATTCTAAAGCAAAGAGAAGTTAGGTGTTTTCAAGCTTCCAAAACAAATAAAATTTGTGTTAAATTGTTCTAATATATAAGAGGAGTTTCATATTAGGTGTTTTTTACATCTAGAATTCATCAAAAAAACATATATGAGCTCAAGTTTGTTTCGAGTTGATTTTTTTTTAAGATTTTTTACACCATTTTTATAGATTTATTGTGATTTTAAAAGTATTTTAAGGGTATTTTAGGTTAAAATGGATTAAGAAACAAGCTTTTAGCTCAAAAGATTTTAAACCCTGATTATCCAACCACCATAGTAGTTAGAATTTGGGCAAGAAAAGATAACACGTTGAATCTTTTTTTTTTTTACAAAAAGAACATGACAAACAAAAATAGAGTTTAGTTGTGCGAGTATGCCTAGTCAAAATATGTGAGAGTATAGACAACAAGTTGTCTATTTTTTTTTGAAAAATCTAACCCTAATGGGTTAGGTCTTGCAATTTTGTTTCCCAATTAATTATTTTTATATGATTTCTCGTATAATAAATTATATTTGGATGAATGAATATTCATTCCCTCTTTTATTTTGTTTAGTGATTCTATTTTGAATATCTATGGTTTTTTGGTCATGCATTTCATTTTTCAAGAATTTTTTTTAATCATATGTAATTTGCTTTTCATATTTTGCATAGATAAACTATATTGTTCAAATTAAAGAAATTTTATTTTCATATAATGTTTCTAACATATGTAGTCATGCATCGTATTTTTATTTTTCTTCTACTTTATTTAATCATTTGAATGTGTTTATCTTTTATTCTTATTGTTTACTTAAGAAAGAAAAATCAAATAAAAAGAATAGCAAATTGCCTATAATACAAACAATGTCACTCTTCTAGTATATATTCTCCTATTTTTCATCCTAGCACAATTAATTGTGGATAACAATGATTTTTTTTATCATGGTCTTCAAACATTTTCTTTGCATAATTATATCTTTTTTAAGCACCTGGTTTTATATTATATTTATGGAGGTTTGAATTGAAAGATAAAAGACTAAAGTGGAAAAAAATGGATAGCACATATGGGTGGAAAAAAATGGATAGCACATATGGTTTTCTAGAATCTATTTGAAAAGTATATTTTATATATTATATTTACAAGATGTGTAGAAAAACATTGTTTTGCACATATTGTTTTTTATAATCTAATTAAAAAATATATTTTTTATATTATATTTACAAGATGTGTAGAAAACATTGTTCGTCGCATTGTTAGCATTGATGGTTATTGTAATAACCCTTTTTTATCCTTTCATTTTTATTTATTTAGTGCTTATATTATATAAAAAAATTACATGGCTGGGGAAATACACAACATGGTTTTATTCTTCAATTTTTATTTTGACTTGTCTTTTAATTTATTTTTTAGAAGATTTTTTAATATTTGATAATTTATTTTTGTTATCCTATAATTAAACAAACAATAGCTTGGAACAAAAAAAAAAAAAATTAATCTCACTATAATTCATTATCCAGTTTATAGATTCGGAGTTTTGATGGAAGAACCTTTTTCGTTGGTTTGATGAGTAAATATGTTTTTTTTCTATAAAAAAAATATCATGTTTTTATTAATCATTTAAATTATTTTCTGACTCATTAATTTAAATGATTCATTTTAGATTAATTCTCACATTGTTTAATTACAAACTCAAATTACTGAATGGTAATACTAACTACCAAGATTAGATAAATTAAATTAGAGAAAAGCTAAGCACGTCGACTATTAAGCATCATGCGAATGCATTTATTATAATTATTTATTGTTGAATTGTGTCAAAAAAGAAAAGAAATAAAAATCAAATATTCAATTAAAAAACAATGCTATTAATTAAATACATTCAATAATTGTTATTTTTTTTATTCCCACAATAAATTCTAAACACACGTGAAACACGTGAATTGATTAAAAATATCAAACAATTTGTTCTAATAATATTTAATCGGTATTATGGTTATTTTTTAAAATATTTTTTATTTATAAATATATCAAAATGATATATTTTTTTATTTTATAAAAATTATTTTTGATATCAGCACATGAAAATAATTTAAAAACACTAATTTTTTTAATTTAAAGAGTAAAATAGAAATAAAAATTTTTCAAATTTTTTCAAAAATTTTGTTTGTAACACATGGCAAACACCCTTTAAAATAAATATAGAATTATCATTTCAGATATCATATTATTTCTGTCCGTTGGAATTTATTTCCGTAGTCCTTAGTCTACCTGAAAGATAAGCATTTCAATTTCTTTTCCATTGAAATATACCACCATATATTACAGCCACGCAATAACGAGCAGTCAGTCCATTTTTTCAGTGTAGTCTTGGGATTACTATAGTTAAAGTTATTATTAAAAATATTTTTTTAAATTAAATATCTTTTTATTTTTTAAATTACTATCATATATTCATATTAAAAATAATTTTTAAAATATAAAAACAACATTTTTTAATATATTTTTAAATAAAAAATATTTTTAAATACAAGTCACTTAACCCACGAAACAAACAAATGGATATGCCCAGAAGAACCAACAAAAAAGAGAGCATATGCCATGACATATGTGCTGTGACATCATAAGGGTCTTAATCAAATAATGCACACAAAGCTAAAAATCAATGATTAAGCACCTGATTTCAAAGCTAATCTCTATTAACCAGAGCCTAATTTCACAGCATGTAGCCTGTACAGCCGTCCACGTGTCTCATCCCATGTCCATGGCTCGTGCTGGGCAGTCACAATTCTGGCAGCTAACAAAGATATCTCAGGTTGAGCTTAAATGATCACAAGTGATGGAGAGTGTGACAATAACATGTAATAAACCTGTAATTTTCTTGATTAGGACAAGTGAATCAAAGGGGAGATTTGAAAATATCAGGTGGGGGAAAAGTAAATCATGCCGTGAAAAAAAAAAAGGGAATTAAAAGGACAATTTTAATTGGAAAAATTAAAAAGCTCCACTCAAGTTTCAAGGGTAAAATCATTTGTAGTCTCTCAAGTCTTAACGTTTTGTCATATCAGCCCTTGTGTTTTTTTTTTTGACATTCTACTCTCAGGAATTAAACCACGAGGACAACCTACAATTATTTTGTACTGCATTTTAAAAATATATTTTTTATTTTTTATTTTAAATTAAATAATTTTGATGTTTTTAGAAGATTTTTATAAGTTGATATGAAAAATAATTTTTAAAAATAAAAATATATTATTTTAATATATTTTTAAACATAAAATATTTTAAAAAACAATCGCCGTGCACCGTGATTTTATGTGAGAAAGGGATGAGTTCGACCATGTTTATATTTGGATTAAAACTTGAATTAAACAAAAAATATGGATTTAAATGGCAAGTAGACCCAGATGAGTTTATAAAAACAATGTTATAGATTTAAGATTCTCATCCTGAAATCAAGACGATCCAAGTTCAAAAACATTCTCCCATGCTATTGCTGTTTGTTGACCAATCTTTCTGATTAGATTGAACATTATACTTTTACTTTACATTGAATTGGAATTGAATTCCCCCTTCCAAAAACAATCACCCGATGGCTTCCACATGTATAAGTAGGCAAAGTGACTAGATTTAAGTGGAGGATTTAATTTGACTAAAACCAATTGGGTGGGGTTTTACCAAATATCGATATGTCGAGGACTATACATGACTTTTGAGCTGCCCTTAACATGTGACATGAAACTTTATTTTTTGAAGAGGATGTTTGATATTGTATTTTAAAAATATTTTTGAAAAAAAATTAAAAAAAAATTATTTTTATTTTTTATTTTAAATTAAAAATTAATATTTTTATATTATTTTCATGTATTGATATCAAAAATATTTTTTTAAAAATAAAAAAATATTATTTTAATATATTTTTAAAAAAACATTTTCGTGACTAACCTCGACTATTCTTTTACTTGAAGTATTGATGAAAAATATGAAGATTTTCTTGGATTATGTGTAATGAAATTTGCATTTATCTTTAAGGGTTAGAAATGCTAGCCGAAACATGCTTATAAACACACAAAGGTCATGAATCCATAGTTCTCAACTTGAAGCTAGAAATAATAAAAAAAAATGTTTTTGAGCTTATTTATGTTACAACCATTATATGATTTTTTTTTATTTTAAAAAATTATTTTTAATATATACATATTAAAATAATTTTAAACAAAAAAAATGTTTTTTTCAATAACATTTTTTCAAGTGGTTTACCAAACAACATCTAAATATTAAAATTACAAAACCTAAGTCTATCAATATAATAAATAAACAAGTCACTTTACATATTTTATCATCTTCTTCACTTCCCAATAGGCATCAGTGATAAAATAAAAAAAATAACGGTTAAATTTTTTATTTTTATTTTAAATTAACTTTTTTAGTGATTTTAAATTATTTTTATTTGCTAACATCAGAAATAATTTATAAAAAATAAAAAAATATTTTAATATATTTTTAAAAACAACCTTATCAATATCCCAAACGGTAACTTAAACTCATTATCCACGCCGATACAAGATAGGGGGCATCATCTTAATTAAAATTATATATACATAATATCTTTCATTTAGGATAAGATCGTGAAGATGGCCACTAGAATGCTTGTTGGTGAAAAAAAGTGTGCAAAATTAGCAAAAGTAGGTCAACATTTGTAAGCTGCTTGAGAAGTTGCGCCATTCTCAAAGCCTGAGACGATTTGTTTTAAATTTTAAGCTACTGATCACTGTCGTGGATTTGAAAATATCTTGCATGATCTTGGTTCGTTGAACCTCATCCGTGTTTATTAAAAAATATTTAGATTTTAATAAAAAATATTTTAAAAAATAATAGCTATTATGATATCAGATGAATTTCAAAATAAAAACACTATAATTAACAAAATACTTGAATGGAAACAAGAATTTTGTTGGTGTTGCTTTTAATGTGTTTTTTATTCTAAAATATATTAAAATAAAATATATTTTTTATTTTTTAAATATTAATATAATTTCCAAATATTTTTTAAAAACACAATGATAACAGGATACTAAGAATACAACTTGCATTCACACGTGAAAAGTTTCGACATGCATTTTGAAGCCTTTTCGTTTGGGAATTTAAAATGCGATTAAAATTGATTTTTATTTTTTTTTATTTAAACATATATTAAAATATTTTTTTTTATTTTTTAAAAAATATTTTTAATATTACCATGTAAAAATAATCTATTTTTTTTTCAAATATATATATTTTCGAGCTGAAAATTATGGTTGTGATTTGACATGATTATGAAAAGGTTGTGCATGAAAGTTCATGTGAAGTTTCGTCTTCTTTTGGAGCTCCCTGTTGTGACCTTTCTCGTCCACGTAATTTCAAACGAGCATGTCAAGATTTTCCAAAAGCAATCACTAATCCATATGAAATCAATATTTTCTTTTTCGAGTTTCATTTTATTTTCAATGCTAATGAAAGGTCAAACTCTCCATTGTTCTTTTATTATAAATGATTAAATTAAATTATTTCGATTTTTTCCCACAACCATCAATAAGAATAAAAAAGAGTCTAAAATGCAAATTCATATATCCATTGAAAGAATATATAGATAAATATCATAACTTTCTTTAAATAATAAAAATCAGACAACTTATAATATGCGAATCCTAACTTCCATCCATGATGCCTGTTTTTATATATAAATGATTAGCATATGGAGAATGGTTGACCTTGAAGTCTCGAGTTTTAGTATAAAGAATCCATAACCTTATCACCTCTGGTCCTTCCCTATGCCCCAGCTAGCTTTTCTCCCCATTGCTTTTTGTGCATTATAAACACTAAAAAAAAAAGCAAGGGTCGCCAAGAACCAAGCCTCTCTTCAGCTCGTGAGAGAACACATTCCCGACCAGAGAACCCTACAAGCCTGGCTCCAAGCCTGCAGGCCATCACTGGCGCGTTTGAGTGGCAGTGATGGTAAAGAGACAACATCGATCAAAAGAGCGGAGGAATTCTAGTTGTCTTTAATTGATCACATGCTTGAGAACAATTTTTCCCAAAAGATGCCTGACTCATGTGGCACTATATACTATAGTTAACGTCAATTGTCAGGCCTGGTGCTGAAATCAGCTTGCTTGCCTATTTAATTTCGAATCTTGATACCAAAAAAACATTTTTTTGATGAAATATGCTGATGTGATGGATGAATTTTCAGAGCTATCCGAGAATAATCCACTGTATCTCGACGGCTGGAGAGAAAGAAGAAGAAAAAGTAGCCCTCCAAGTTCTTGATCCTCTAAAATCTTAAACGCGTCTGCACTGTATACCTTCAAACTCATCCTCTGTGAGTGGATGCCGGATACGGTCCACTGCGACCATGCAAGTAAACGGAAGGACCCAAACAGCCGCGAGTTGAAGGTGTAAGGTCTGTTTGTTTAAGCGGCTAACTGCGCTTTGGCAGCGCAAACAAACAAACCCTAAGCATGGCTAAAATCATAAGCGGTTTTTATACGAAAATTTTCAATTTTTATGTGACGATTGAATTTACAAATCACCGAGACATCCCCAGCCAGGTATCAGCTACATTAGTTGAGCCCTACATAGCACTAGTCCATTCCAAGAAAGTGGGTTTTGACTAAAAAGGTGAAGATACTAAAACAACGACGCCCACTAGGTCTCACTGTAGTTGGTGATGATAATTTTCTATTCCATGCTGTTTAGAGCTCATATCTGTCACAAACAGCGCACCCAGTCGCTTTGATCCGTGGAAATTTGAAAGGGGCAATGGATGTGTAGAATTCAAGGAATTGGGAAAGAATAAGTGGAGTGTGAAAAGATGTGATGAAATTTCACAGGTCATCCACGACGTGCATTATCTTCCTGGCTCGGGATTATGTAGCCGTTTCAGCCCAATGGCTGCCCTGATTGCTGCCATTTAACAACAACAACATGCTCCATGGTCTTGTCTCGGGCAGATAAAAGTGCCTTCCAATCTCTTTGGACTTCATGCATTTATTTGTGTTCAATGGCTTGTAGGTGGCTAAACTAGAGGAGCCCCGGGCTCAAAAAATGAGCATTGATTGACATTTTAAAGTCAAATTTGCTGAAAAGATAGATTTATTCATAGAATTGGTATCTTCAATTGGTTTTCCGAATTCTTTCTGTCATTTGACTGGTGGATCCTACCGATTATTCTCACTAATACCAATGGATTTAGTGTGATCCTCGAGGGAAAAAAGTAGTGGGGACGGAGCCATGCTTGATGCTCTTTCATGAAGGAATTATGTCCTTGATGAACACGAGAATTATAATAATTCTACTAAAGCCAAAGCCCACCACCAATTAAAATATTCAGGCAAATTAACGGCAAAGTCAACAGCATTTATGAAAATTTTAGAGAATTTTTTTTTATTTTTTTATAAGTTTGTCTATCAAAAATTAAAAAATATTATTCTAGTATATTTATAAGAGAAAAACATTTTATAAATTAACAAGTAATTACCACCATACCAAACACTATCCATCTTGTTTGGAAATATGGTTAACCATGTGTCATTAAAATATTTGATTTTTTTATATAAAATCATTATATATATATAAATTATTTTAATATAATAATATCAAAAATAAATTTACAAAAATAAAAAACTATTATAAAAAGAAACCGTACTACCAGGACACGAAACGCTCTCTCTTATTCGTCAGGGGCCTCAGGCAGATGGAGGGCCCACGTAAAGCTGTACGAATGTCGGCTCTCAGCCAGGCTGGTTTCTGCAAAGGCCAGGACTAAAATCACAATTATCAAGGCCCATTGTACAGGACGCCCTCATGCGTTACAGCCAATAATGGGCTCTCCAATCTCATCTGTTCACCGGCAATGATGATCTGGCGTTCCAACTCACAAGAAGGTTGTTGCGAGAAGTGCTGTTTCTGCAGTGTCCAGCCAATAATGAGGCTGGAAATCTTTGAGGATCACACGTGTTCAAATCACATGACAGCAATGTGGTCAGCCTGTGGCTATATAAAGGCCTTTTTTGGACCATCCATAACCAAGAACTGTAGGTGGCGTACAAGAAAGAGGTACACCCACCCATAGGCTTCTCTCCTCTACGTTCTGAGTTAAGGGAGCCTATTTTATTAACATATTTTTTTTCCTGATTATCCAGGATTTATTTAATATAACTTGGTTGCCTTTGCGGGGTTAAAAATAATTACAGTGTGCAGGGTTGTTATTATCTTGATTTTGATATGATATAGAATTGATATTTATATTTGTATTATAAAATTATATGTAAAATATATTAGTATAAAAATAATAAAATCACAGTTAAAATTGGTTTGGTAGAAAAATCATAAGTATAATATTTTCGAATACAATATAATACAATACAATTATAAATATAAAACTTCATTAGTTAAAATTCATATTTCATAAATGATTTAAAATAACTTAAAAATATAATATAAAATAATTATGTCCATATAATTTTATCAGTTAAAAGCTAATAAATTTAAAATAATTATATAAAACCGATTCGATCTGATTTAATAATTGTATTTGATTTTACCGACTTTAACGAGTTTTGATTTTTTAACCTAATTTTACCGCATTTATACATTTGACTCGTAAATTCGTACAACAACATTTGGTAAACGTGTTCATAATTTTGAATGAGAAAAAGTTCATATGCAGAACACGCATGACTACTGTAGAAGAAGCAATGGAGGTGGTAGTGGCGACAACATTTGCAAATAATACTGGATTACTGGTATATATGCAACTAGAATTGACAGTGGATGCGAATGAAACAACTCACTGTTTCTGCATTCAAGTTATAAGCTATGGGGATATGCATGATGTGACAACCCAGATTTACGTGTAAACAAGTTATTATTTTTCTTGTACGGTTGTGTTGGTTCGAAATGTTCTTTTGAGCCCAGTTGCTCGTTACAGGGATTCTTTCCATTGAACTGTTAGCTATATATTACTCGTAGTTTTGTTTCTGCTGAAAATGGAACTTGTTTGGTAATTGGATCATCTATGTTAAGAGTATAGTTTCTTTTTTGTTGGTGATAATTCTGATATTGACTCTTAATATTTCTATAACATTCAAGTCCAGAATAGCTTCTTATTTGTTAGATGGCAGTGATCAGCTCTTGAATATCAACATTTCCAACGTTTTGGAGCATCGGTGAACTCATCATTCGAGATCTGTGTATCATTTTCGAGCGGCACACCTCACAAACAAACACACAAAGGTTGAAGATTCACCGTGTGCACTAAAAGTGAAGAAAATGAGCAGCGAATCACTTCCTGTTTGTTGCAATCAATGGATAAGGTTACAATTCACTTCAGGGAGCAATCTGATCACTGTTCTGGCAAAGGCATATCTATGTCTGTGGCTGTGATCGGATAAGGAGTGCTCTAATCCTTTTACAATGTCAGAAACACACATCTCTCCGAATAATCTAAAAGCTTAAAAACTCTCAGACAGCAGCCTAACTTGGGAGGACATCATGGAACTCACCACAACTCCACGAATTTTACACAAGAAATGGAAATAGTCCCTCCCCATTTCTTGCGTACGATCGAGAAGTGGGGCTTAGAGCTTGCATGTCAATGACATGCTAGCAGATGCAATATCTGTTTTTTGGTAAATAAAGCCTGCAAGTGAATTATTTATTATCATGTCGGGAGGGTGTAAAACTATTTGCTATATGCCATTTGTACGACTAGAAAGAATAAAGGAATAGTATTTATAAACTTATTAAAGTTTTTCCTATTGTCTCTTTTTTATGTAGCATTATTTTTTTTCATATCATTAATTTTCCCGGTAGTCCCCAAAAGGTATAGCATGATAAAAGAGTGTTTATAATCTACGTGACAAGTCTCGAGTTTAAATCATAAAAACATATATCCCCTATAAGAATCTAAAAAAATTAAAGTTTTAATCACTCAACTAAACTCGTAAAATACACTTTTCATGGATAAAATTTCCTTGTGTAAACAAAAATCCCAATAGATAAGTGGTAATTATATGCTCACTAAAAAAACTAGCTAGGGCGAAAGCTTTATCTCTTAACCACAATAAGGGAGTTAAATCATGATTTAAGTACAAAGCATATATAAAATTATGCTTAAACAAAACGAATGTAGGATACTTTCATGTAGAAGCACTCAAAATCTTAAGCTGAAGATTTGTTGCTGCACGTTAGAATGGATTATTTATAGATAAAATTTTATTGCCCATCTATCTCGGTGCAAATAAAATATTTATCCAGGGTTTGGGAACCAAAATTAATATGGAATTAATTCTAGTAATTAATAGAATTAGTTCATGTTATTATCACCCTAAATTACATGTCATAAAACTAATTATACCTGTTAATTTTAGCTTTAAACCTGATAATTTTTGTGTAAAAACAAAACTAATTAGATTGAAGAAGACTTTTCAAACTTTTTATTCATTGGTTGAAATAATTAATGGGTTGACAATAATTCAGTATGGAATCTCAACCAGGAGCTTGAGGATCTTCTCCCTTTAGGCCTCAAGTTCTTGCCAGCAAAAACTCTAGGCCGCAGAGTGCAAATCACCCCGTTCAATGCTGGTTCTAGATTGCGAGAACTAAATATTTGTTTCATCGTCTGGTTATATTATTTTTAAAAATATTTTTTTTATTTAGAAATATATTAAAATAAATATTTTTTATTTTTTAAAATTTATTTTTAATATCAGTATATTATTATTTTTTAATTTAAAATAAAAATTAATTTTTTTTTCAAAAACATTTTCCAAACACCTCTATACACCTTCTTAGTTTAATGCATGAAAACTGCCCTAGATTCCCTACGCTTTTAAAAAATAATCTTCACTAAAAATCTAGGGTGAAGGTTTTTTTTTTTTTATTTTTTTTTTATTATTATGATCTCCACAAAGGAGTTAAGTCATGACTCAAGTTATTAAGCATATATAAAATTATGCTTCAACAAAACCAATGTAAAATACTTGTAAAACCACTCATAATTTGATCAAGCTGAAGATTTGCTGTTGTGAAGGACTAATTATTTATCAATAAAATTTTATTGCTCATCTCTGGCTACAAATAAAATATTGTGAATAAACCTCTTAAAATTCCAATAACTCAAGAAATATTACTCAAATATTTTTTTTTATAAAAACAAGAATTAATTTCTAGAGTTGTTTAAGAACTTTAAGGGGAAAAAAGTTCACAATTGAGAAGCTAAGTTGAAAATTGAGGTGAAGAAGAGCGTTAAGAATTATGTAAAATTATGATGCCAAATCAAGAAATGGTCCGGCTGTAGACTTTTAATTTATTTTTTTGAAAGTGTATGAGGCAAATGATATGACCAAGATGACGAGTCGTTTACAAAAGCAAACAACATGTCGTTTGTGAATCATCAAATCTAGACCATTATGGTTGCAAAAATAAAACAAGATTTTCATTTTTTTCACCAACAACTCTATCAAATCTCAACATATTTTGATACAAAACACCTAATAAAACAACATAAAAACCTTGTTAAATCAATCTATAACCTATAAAAATACAAAAAAAAAAACAACCTTAAAATCCAAAATTAACTCAAATTTTTTTTTCAAGTTTTATTGTGTGTTTTATACATTTTCAATGTAAAAACACACCTAAAATGATCCCCTTGATCATCATCAATAATAATTTTCTCTTTTCATCATAATCCGATGAGTCCCTCTCTATTCTCCAAAAAAAATTGAAAAATAAAAATACAAAGCTTGAAACTGAAATCTAGTTTTTGAAAATTAAAAGAATCGATTATGTAATAGCTAAGAAAGAATAAAGGATTAAAATGAACTTTTCAAAAAAAAAAAATCAAATCTATCAACTATATTCTCCGTGTTTTTTACCTCTACCTTCCCTCTCAAAACATATTCAATTGCCAGCAGGGTCTTGACCTAGAGGTTAAGAAGGACTTTTCCTTTCCTCTCATATCAGGTTCGAGTCTAATAAAACACACTTGTCATTCTTATTATGCCTTATATGCTCAATGAATTTGCAGAATGTTCAATGGACCCGAAAATTAGTTATGTGTGTGTGCAAAGTGATCCTAACACCCGATTATAAAAAATATATATATATATATACACAACTAGGTGATAATTAAGACTCAAATCATGCATGATAATTAAGACTCAAATCATGCAACATATAAATTCAAGAACTAAATCAACAACTATTCAACTCACAATAACACGTGAAGGGTAAACAGTCACCCATCAAAAATCCCTCCGAATACAATGTCGACACTTTCAGCAAAAAGTCCCAAAAAATTGATGTCCGGAAGCAAATGAGACGACTCGGGTAGGGTATGGAATGAACACATAATGTTCTCATCTGCATCATCTAACAGTCAACGATCAGATCAATAAATAGTGTGCCGAGCTCGACAAGATTCATTGCAGAGATCGCATCCAACAAGGAGAGATGACGGGATTTGAGGAGGCAATGTCGACATTGATGAGCGTAATGCTAAGGAAAAACTTCGGGTTTTTTCAAGAGCTCGCGATCCTTTTGATGGATGTCATCTCGCTTTTAGTGTCAGCTATCCGATATAACTCTGCCTCACACTCCAGGCATTCTAACACTGCAATCTTCCGCAGGCATTCTAACACTGCAATCTTCCGCAGGCACTCCCTTGCGCCATCAATGGCTGCTCGACATGATCGTTAAATACTTCTCTAGCTATCCTGTCCCTTTTCTGTATCATTGTTCTTAAATACTGCAATCTTGGTTTTGTAATCCACTTCCAAATGGGTGGATAATAATAATCACGAACTTTGATTTGATTCACTACGAGAAACATTTTCAAATATATTATCACAAGAGGGGAGGATGGATCAAGAAATGGGAATCGGAGCTTGCTTGTCAGAACAAGAATCAGTTGTTCAAGCAAGAGCTGCTATGACAGGGTGCATCATGATTTGTTTTTGGGACAGGAAGACTAAGAGAATAGTATTTATAAACTCACTTAAATATTTATTTTCGCATTAGATGTACGTGGATTAAAAAATTCCTACTTATTATTGGACTTTAAAATTAGCTGATAAATGGTTGACTCGATGTAATCCAAGTCAACTCAGTCTCTTTAAATTCATAAAACAAAGTTTGTTCCGAGATTTGGTTTTAAATAAAATAATATCGATTTAAATAAATAAAATCTTTGGGATTAATCGGCTAACTTGCTAATCTCAATCTCAAGGATAAACTAAGATTGATATGTTTTGTTTTGGTTACTTTAGAATTAATTTGTTTCTACCTTTTTTAACAAAATTATTATATTTTTATGCTCTAATTATTCTATTAATCTGAGTTGAATCAAGTCGATTCAATATATTATTATCAATATTTCCCCCTTTTTAAATTCCATCTTGATTTTTTTTAATTTTATTATTTAGTTTTTATTTTATTTTTATATATTTAGATTAAAAAATAAAATATTTTAAAAAAATATTAAACCCAATAGATTCTATTACAAGTTACCAAATTAAAAAAAAAAATCGAAATCAATTCAATATATTAGTGTGACCAAATTTTATTTGGATATAATTTTTAACTTTCTTTTTGTGATCTAGTTCTTCTTTTTATGTTACATCATTTTTTGTGTTAAAAACTTTTTGGGGGCAGTAATCTAGTAATAACAATTCAAATTTCAAAATAATAATAATAAAAAGGTTCATTTGAAGTTCAATCATTTTAGTAATTATTTATTTTAAGATACACGCACTTAAAGTTAGGCCCCGTTTGGCATTGCGGCCAAACCTGCTTTTTGTTGTTTTTCGTTGTTTTTTTTTTAAAAAAAAAAACCGGCGGTTAGTGTTTTTAGATCATTTTGATGTGCTGATGTCAAAAATAATTTAAAAAAAAAAATCATTTTGATGTATTTCAGCACGAAAAGCACTTTGAAAAGCAATAACAACCACACTCCCAAACACCCTCTAAGAACAAGACAAATAAAAAACATAAAATATTAAATACAAAATAATTCAAAATTCAAAATTCCTCAAATTATAAAATCAAGTATTCTTTTATAGTTATTATATTATTTTTTAATATTTGGGACGAACACTAATAATACTAAAAAAATATTTTTTTTAAAATGACTAAATTAAAAATTGTTCTCAATGATATAATGTTAGGGTGAAGGTTTTTTTTGGTAATTGTTATTTCTAAGATTTATAAATTTATCTGGCGATTAATCATTTGATTTTGAAAAATAGTTCAATTTTTGGATCCGGCTCCACTCCTGTTAAAGGGATAAGGATAAATCATGGTGGTCCAATATTGAACATTCAATTAAGAAATATTTGACCTAAAATGTTTTTAACCATAGTTGGTCTAATGAATTTTAGACCAAATTGATTACGTGATTGGATAATCTAAAATGTTAGCAATCAAGATATAGCAGATGAATTTTAGTGATTTGTAAGGATATTATAGGCTGATTCATGGCTTTTGATGTTGAAGTTAATTCGCCAAAACCATGCATCTTGCTCTTCAAAATAAGCTCAAGTGGAGTGCAGCTGGGATTTGGTAAAAAGAACAGTAGGGATTTTCCAACCAAAGAAAGAAACATTCATGCAAATTTACTGAAGCAAAAACCCAGAGAGAGGTTCCCGAGAGACAACGAGCTGTTGACTCATCGTTCCTAGCAAATTATTACGGGTAGAAACCCATTTATGTATTCATAGTTTCACTCACAGTGTAAAACATATGATCAACTGGTAGGATCGAGTTGTGAATGACCAGTAGATATCTACATTACAGTTGCGGACTTCACATCTTTGACATTGAGTAATCCATCGCATCCACAAGGAAATCTGCAACCAAAAAGGGTACACAAAAGATGATAAGAATGGCAGCCAAGCTGGTAGGTAATATATTGTAGCAATGGAGTCACACACACAAATCATATCGTCTTGGATGACAATAATGGTCGTCTCCGAAAGAAACGAAAAGGCTTTACCTGCATCTTCTTTGGTAAAGCATAGCGGAGGTGTAATTCTAAAAACATTGCCATAGAATCCACCTTTCCCGATCAAGACTCCCGAATCTATGATGACAAAAAGGCCTATTAGTGACTGGAAGTTGGCTCAAGAGGTTAGCGTGACGTTGGGATGAGAGGAATATCTACCTTTCATCTGATCCATTACATGCAGAGTTTCAGCCTTTGCTGGAGTTTTCCGCTGGCGGTCAGTTACGAGTTCAACACCGAGCATCAATCCTCTTCCCCTCACATCTCCAATGACTGCACAGACAATCATGGATAAAGCAACCATTGATAACAATAAAAAGAGTAAATACCACCAGAAGAGATTTTTGAAAACCATGTTACTACTTAACAACAGCTGATGTCGGTACTGATCGTTAAGAAACTTAAATGTAGTTAGAAAACAAGGTATTTAGATCATATGAGGCCGTGTTATTTTAAAACAGTGTATTGGACGACAGAAAATGCAAGGTGTTTTTTCATTTTTAATATCAAAACATTAAAACTATTAGAAAACACTATAATAATACATCAATGATGTTTTTTTTCATGCAAAACACACTTTTGAAACATACAAAAACGCAAGTAGAAACATGATGCCAAACAACCTAGAGAGGTGGGTTTTTTTTTACTTAAATACAGGTTGAGGTTTACTGATTATTATGGCGTTTGACAGAAGCAGAGTGAGGCAACTTACTTTCATATTTATCCTTGAGTTCTGTCAGTCTCTTTTTCAGATGGGACCCCACAACGAGCGCATTTTCCTGAAGATTTTCTTTCTCGATCACTTTCAAAACTGCCAGACCCGCAGCAGTACATAAGGGATTTCCTCCAAATGTGTTGAAATAACAGCGACGAGTCAAGACTTCTGCAATTTCAGGGGTGGTCACCACAGCACCGAGAGGAATGCCATTCCCAATCCCCTGCGTGTCAATGAGGAAAAATAAAAAAATAAGCTGACACGTAAAAACCCAGGTTCTTATGCGAGGGAAGGTAGGCATACTAAGGCAAATCTGTGTGTATCAAATGGAACATGTCTAAACATGTGCCTAAAAAATTGTAATGACAAGTAACAAGAAAACGTGGCAGCATCTAATACCAGGAATTGAAGATATGATCATCCAAATATATTGCCAATGTAGGAAGCACAACTATTTTTGCATTTTCCAGCCAAAGAAAGGAAAGCGATGCCTGCACCAAACAGGGGAGGACTAACCTTTGCCATTGTCACAATGTCAGGAACAACACCCTGGGCCTCAAATCCCCAGAAATGACTCCCTGTGCGTCCAAAACCAGCCTGAACCTCATCGGCAATACAAAGGCCTCCTGCTTTCTTCACACTTTTATAAGCCGCAGGCAAGTAATCTGGGGCCATTTCTATAATTCCTCCCACTCCCTACCACAGAGAATATTTCTGATAAGCATACTCAATGTGTCTCAAAAAGAATAATAAGATGTTAATCAATAAAAAACAGAGTAGATGATGATCACCTGGATAGCTTCAGATATAAATCCAGCAACATGACCAGAAGTCCCAAAGTCAATAATATCTTGGACATCTTTTGCATACTTTTCTCCATCTGAACCAAATACTCCTCTGTATGGATCAGGGTTCAAGGCATGATGGACTCCGCTCTGTTCACAAAATGGAATTTGGAATTACAATTTATGAAGAGTATTTACATACAAGATTAAGCATGGACAAGCATTGATTTGAACAATACATTATTTGTGGTTAAGTTCATCCCAGAAACCACAAAGTGACTGGGAGCATTACAATAAAATCATTACTTTAACAAGACTCCCATCAATAAGGCTCTGAAAGGACAATAGTCTTAACATTCTGAAGAGAGTGGATTGGTGGATGGATGACAAAAGTGAGCTATATTGATAACTTCAGGACTTGAAAGAACAATCTCCATAAAAAACCTACTCTTTCTCCACATTATCAGAAGTTCACAAGTAACATATTATACATCCCAAAACCGTTGATGGGTTATCCACAAACAGGAACATTGGAAGTGAAGAACAAATTTAATACGATTAATTAAAATTAAAAAACCCCAATAAATCAAAGCTTGTAGACCCTCCATTTCCATTTATCAATATTTACTTTCATCTCTCCTAAATAACCAAACATAACCCTTTTTGTTTCTCCTTTCCTGTAACCTTTATTTCCTTGTTCTAAAGAACAAAAATCCTTTATTTTCCTAATTCTTAACTAAAAATTGCCAAGTACACTCCCCTGCAGAGTCTCCAAAAATTCGCACTAGTCCACAGTCACCGCCTAACTTTACATTGAATTGACTCCACAAAGCTCGGGGGTCATCATTTTGGATTTTCCAAGGAAACATACAGCTTTCAACCATAAAAAAAGCCCATGATTGTTCAAGAATTTACCTGAATAACATTGAATTTCCAAATAGACTGTGCAGTAGCCCCCATGGTCCCAGCTGCATTCCCATGGTAAGCATTCCTCAACGATATTATATCTTGACAACCAGTATACAATCTTGCTATCATCAACGCCAGTTCATTCGCCTCCGTCCCCGAATTCGTAAAAAACACCACCTATACATAGAAGAAAAAAGCATGCGCCAATGCGGGGCGCTAACTATTTCAGCTGGAAATCCTATTAACAAAATCAAAATTCCCATTAAGCAAAATGAAATCATGATTTTTTTAATTTACTTTAAGATTTCCAGGCATTTTGGAGGCCAAAGCCTCGGCGAAATCAGCAATGACATGATTGAGGTAAAGAACAGTAGAGTGCTGTATACGGTTGATTTGTTTGACAACTGCATCAACCACATCAGGATGACAATGACCGCAACACACGGTAGCAATACCTCCAAAACCATCAAGGTATCTACGGCCGTTCTCATCGAATAGATACTGCATCTTTCCATCAACCACGTTTAGCTGCAAAGAATTTAACAGCATATTCCATCAAAATCAATCTCGAATATTATTGGATTAAAACACATAAGAATGAGAAAAGAATCCCGCAAGGGACATCAGCCGAGCCCACGATTTCTGCTTCAACTGGCAGTTCTGTCCGAGATTCATCATTAGAAAATTAAAAAAGAAGAGAAATGATAGGGTGTGGCGCAGACTCACGGGTTTACTGTAGAAGTGAAACAAAGAAGGGCTTAGATATTGTTTACGTTTAGCCAAGATTTGGTCGGACGAAGGGCCGGTGTAAGGAGGGGGAGAGTAATCGAATGGGGGTAGTTTGGGAACAGGGATATCATTCTCATGAATGGAGTAGGAGGAGGTTTGTTTTTGGGCAAGTTGAGAGAAGCAGCGATGAGAACGCAGAGAATTTGTTGACGACAACACCCTTTTGGTTATAAATCTCTGCATCTTGCCTAGCTGCCGCTGCTTCTTATTGTAACTCCCCTCCCTGTCTCCGTTCTGTCTTTTTTCTTGATAGAATCCGGGAAAGAGAGAGAGAGAGACGTAGGTGAGGTGGGGAAAGAGGACGGGAGAGAGGGAACTTTATAGTAGGAGGGAGGGAGAAATTATGTGCATATGTAGTGGTTTTATCGTCCTTTTGAGGAAAAAATGGAAAGATCGGAGATTAATGGAAATTGTTTTATGGTTATATTTTGTTTATGGAATTCATTAAAAGGATAGCCAATGGCACGTATTAAAATTAGTTTTAATAACGTAAAATGTAAGAAAACTTATATTAAAAAATCATATTACAACAAAGCTACCATAATATCCTAGTAAATACACTTTATTTGAATTTATCTATAAATAGAATTTAGCTGCTTGTTATTATGAAATTTTGGCCAAACAAATTAGTTACATATATTATGATTTTTATATTCTCTTCAAAATATATTATAAATACACACACACATATGCTAATGAAACTATTTAATATACAACACTAGAATTAACTATTTTATATACATAAATTTATATCGGTAATGTAATGTATATTTTATTGGTACAATCACATAAATAAATAAAATTTATTAATGAAATTTTTGTTGATAATTGTTTTTTATCGGTCATTCTATTAAAACTAAATATACCAGTAACAATAAAAACACTAAAGTTAATAAAAGCTCATTTAATGTTATTATATCACTTCATTGAAAAGTTAGCAACTCGATTGGGATTGTAGTTGAAATTGTTTTTGAAAGTATTTTTTATTTTAAAAAATAAAATAATATATTTTTTTATTTTTAAAAAATAATTTTTAACATCAACACTTGAAAATAATCTAAAAAAACCTAAAAATAATTAATTTAAAATAAAAAAATATTTTTTCAAAAACAATGCATTGAAAAGGATCCTTTTAGATTTATTATTAATTAATTTAAGCGACTCTTTAGAACCAACAACAATCAAATTAGTGATTTTATAAATATCAATTATCGTAGGCAACTTTACATAGGCAAAGGTAATGGGGTTAGTGGATTTTTATTTTATTATTTTGTGAAATCACTTGAAGCAATGATTGCTCCAGGCAAGCACAATCTGAATTGTTGATCCACTAAAGGGATTTTTATTATTATTATTTTATCATATCCATAAATGGAATTTAATCATTAGTTATTACTGAATTTTGGTGAAAAAAATGCATGTAAGAATATTACTCTTTTTATACTCACATTAAAAGATATTATAGTTTTTGTATTGGAATTAAATCCTTGAAAAATATTAATTGATCTAATTTAATGTAAATATATCGCTCAGTAAAAAAAAAGTCATTGATCTTGGAATTATTATTGAAACCTCGAATTAAATGAGTTTTTTTCTTTATAATTTCATGATTATTTGAGGATGCGGTTAAAATTATTTATCGTTCAGAAATATATTAAAATAATATTTTTTAAAAATATTTTTGATATTAATATATAAAAAATAATCTAAAAACATCCAAAATATTTAATTTAAAATAAACAATTCAATATTTTTTATAAATATTTTAAAAATGGAGTACCAAACATTGTTTCAAGCAAATTCATTAGAACCCACAATGCATGAAACTGAAACTAAAAATTTAAATGATATTGATATTCCGTGATATAATTTGTTTTGTTGGAAAAATACATAAAAAAAGAATGGAAACTGACAGAGGGTTGGAGATTATGTGGAAATAATTAAATTATTCTTTTTTTAAATTTTATTTTCAATCTTTTTCTTTGTATTTT